>AWOL01S0004859.1:7400-50415 GCA_000715115.1 Nicotiana otophora | reverse complement strand
CTTTATTTTATTCAGACCTTTATTTGTATTTATTCTAGAAGCTCGTGCACTTGTGACACCAATTCTGGGATGGTATTTAGACACCGTTGTTTTTATGGATTATTCATGACATTTCAGATTTTACTTCCGCATTTGTTCTTTGATTATTAATAAATTAAAAAAATGTTTTAAAAATAGCTAATATTATTATAACGTTGGCTTTCCTAGCAAGTGAAATGTTAGACGCCATCACGGTCCGAAGGTGGGAATTTCGGGTCGTGACAGTATCAAGCCTAATCTCGAAGTGGTAGAGATGAGATAGCTGACTTTGACACTCACTAAGGGTCAACAATAATAAATGGAATAAATTATAATTAGTCAAATCAGCATGACTCACAGAGTTAACAATAATTTTATTCAATTAGCAAAAATAATAATAAAATCCTTCAAATGCAACAATTTCCAATCTATTAATTAAATCCTTCAATTTCAATAAAAAATCTAATTTATCAAATAGCTATACAAGCTGCAATTCAATTTCAATAAATTTTTAATTTATCAAATGGCTTTACAAGCTGCAATAAACTATCCAAGTATCGTGTAATTATTATTATCAAGCACGATTTCTGCCGAAGCCCGATCTAGAGTTTTGTGTACATTGTCGAGGGACGTGTGACACGATCCATAGATGCATCTATGCCGCCGAGGCATTCGGCCCGCTCCACAAAAAAGGAGAACATTTTCTTATGTACCTCCGTAAAGAGAATATATTTATTATAAAATCAATTCGAGAGAATGAACAATTTCTCTAAACAATTAATTAATTTAAACAAAAATCAAGCATATGAGGTTTCCATCTTTTAATATTCTTATCTAAAAATTCACAATATATATATATATATATATATATATATATATATATATATATATATATATCAAATAATATTAATTAAACAAAGAATATAATTTACACAAGTAATTCATGCTTTGAGTCCTAAACTATCCGGACTTTAGCATTAATAGTAGCTACGCACAGACTCTCGTCACCTCGTCCGTACGTAGCTCCCACAATTAGAAACAATTATTACTTTAATTACCTATGGGGGTAATTTCCCCCTCACAAGATTAGACAAGAAACTTACCTCGTCTTGCTCCAATTTAATTCACTAGTCGGCCTTTTTCTCGATTATCCAACTTCGATTGTCTCGAATATAACCAAAAATAATTCGATACAATCACTAAAATTTATAGGAATCAATTCTATAAGAAAATATAACATTTTCAATAAAAATCCTGAAAAAAATTAAAACTTTGTCCATGGGGCCCAGATCTCAGAATCCGATGAGAGTTACGAAATCCGATAACCCATTCAATTACGAGTCCAATCATACCATTTTTACTCAAATCCGACTCCTAATCGATACCGAAATCTCGACAATTTGTTTCTATGAGATTTCAAAAATTCCCCAAATTTCAATCTCAAAACATTAATTAAATGGTGAAAACAATGATATATTTGTGTATATAGACTAAATCCGAGTTAGAATCACTTACCCCAATGTATTTCCTTGAAAATCTATCCAAACTCGCCTTTGCTCAAGCTCCAATTTGTTAGAAATGATGAATGGGACGAATGCCCTCTTTTTATAAAACTGCCTAGACAGCCTTCAGAACTGGGTCTCGAACAGGGCCTCGATCGTGGTTTTGATCATGGCCCTCGAGCCTAGGCCTCGATCGTGGCTTCGATGACATGCTTGAACCTGGACCTCGGTCATGGCCGCGATTATGGCATCGAGCCTGGTCCTTCGATCACATCCTTGATCATGGCATCAATCCTGAGCCTTCTATTGTGACCCTCGATCTTTGGTCTCGATCCTGTCCCTCAAGCTGGACCTTCGATCGTGGCTTCGATACTAAGCCTCGTCCCTAGATTCCCCTCAAGGCGTCGACCCTGGGCTCGATATCTGGGCTCAATCTTGGACTCGATCACAACCCAAAATATCCAGCAGAAGGAAAAATTGCAGTAGCTTTCTAAGTCCAACTTTTGATCCGTTAACCATCCAAAACTCACCCGAGGCCCTCGGGACCTCAACTAAATATACCAACAAGTCCTAAAACATCATATGAACTTATTTGAAACCTCAAATCACCTAAAACGACGCTAAAACCATGAATTATGCTCCAATTCTAGTTTAATGAAACTTAGAATTTCCAACTTCTACATTTGATGTTGAAATCTATCAAATCAACTCCGTTTCACCTCAAATTTTGCGCACAAGTCATAAATAATATAACAGAGCTATTGGAATCATCAAAACTCTATTCCGGGGTCGTTTGCACATAATTTGACATCCGGTCACTATTTGAACTTAACTTTTAATTTTTCATACAAATTACATATCTCGGGCTAGGGACCTCGGAATTTGATTCTAGGCATACGCTCAAGTCCCAAATCACGATATGGACCTACTGGAACTATCAAAACACTGATCCGAGTCCGTTTGCTCAAAATGTTGACCAAAGTCAACTCAGTTGAGTTTTAAAGCTCTAATTCATATTTTAATCCATTTTTCACATAAACACTTTCCGGAAAATTTTACGGACTGCGCACACAGGTCGAGGAATGATAAATTGTGCTTTTCGAGGCCTTAGAACACATAATTAATTATTAAATTTAAAGATGACATTTTGGGTCATCACATTCTCCATCTCTAAAACAAACGATCGTCCTCGAACGAGTTTAGAATTATACCTGAAGTGCTGAATAAGTGTGGATATCTACTCCACATGTTTTCCTCCGCTCCCAAGTCACTTCCTCGACTGGTTGGCCCCTCCACTGGAGTTTTACTGCAGAAATCCTCTTGGAGCTCAAGTGGCGAACCTGTTTATCAATAATGGCAACTCGCTCCTCTTCATAACCCAAGCTATTATCTAGCTGAACGGTGCTGAAGTCTAACACATGTGATAGGTCGGCATGATACTTCAGGAGCATAGATACATGGAAAACCGGATGAACTCCCGATAGGCTGGGAGGCAAAGCAAGCTCCTAAGCAACCTCCCCAACTCGTCTTAACACCTCAAATGGGCCTATAAACCTTGGGCTAAATTTCCCTATTTTCCCAAATCTATTGATTCCCTTCATCGGTGAAACCTTCAAAAGAACTTTTTCACCTACCATAAATGATAAATCACGTGCTTTCTGATCCGCGTAACTCTTTTGTCTGGACTGCGCTGTACAAAGTCACTCCTAAATCAACTTTACCTTTTTCAAGGCATCCTTCACCAAATCAGTACCATATAACTTAGCCTCACCTGGCTCAAACCAACTGATGGGCGAATGGCATCGCCGACCATATAAAGTATCAAATGGAGCCATCTCTATGCTGGATTGGTAACTATTATTATAAGAAAACTCGGCCAAGGCAAGAAACGATCCCACTGACCTTCAAAGTCAATCACACATGCCCTAAGCATATCCTCCAAAATCTGAATTGTCTGCTCTGACTACCCGTCGATCTGCGGATGAAAGGTTGTACTGAACTCTACACTGGTCCCCAATTCACTCTGTATCTCTCCAGAAATATGAAGTAAACTGAGGGCCTCTATCTGATATGATAGAAATTGGCACATCGTACAACCGAACTATCTCCTGCATATAAATTTGGGCCAACCTCTATGAAGTATAAGTAGTCACAACAGGAATAACATGTGCCAACTTGGTCAACCTGTCAACAATGACCCAAACTACATCCAACTTTTGCAAGGTCCACGGTAACCCAACTACAAAGTCCATAGTGATGCGTTCCCATTTCCACTCCGGTATAGTCATCTGCTGAAGTAGGCCACCTGGCCTATGGTTCTCATATTTAACTTGCTGGCAATTTAGACAGCTAGCTACATACTCAACTATGTCCTTTTTCATTCGCCTCCACCAATAATGTTGCCTCAAATCACGATACATCTTCGTAGCATCTGGATGAATAGAATACCGAGAACTGTGTGTCTCCTCTAGGATCTTTTTCCTCAGTCCATCCACATTAGGAACACATAGACGATCCTGGAGTCACATAACACCATCCGCTCCAATAGTAACTTCCTTGGCATCACCCCGTAGTACTGTTTCTCGAAGAACCATTAAGTGTGGATCATCATACTGGCGAGACTTGATTTGCCCAAATAGTAAAGACTGAGCTACAACACATGCAAGAACTCGGCTGGGCTCTAAAATGTCCAACCTCACAAGTCGGTTAGCCAAGGATTGAATATTCAAAGCTAATAACCTCTCCTCTGCTGAAATGGAAGCCAAACTACCCATACTCTCCACCTTTCTACTCAAGGCGTATGCAACCACATTTGCTTTGCCCGGATGATACATGATAGTAAAATCATAATCATTTAGTAACTCAAGCCTTCTACGCTATCTCAGATTTAGGTCCCTGTGCTTGAACAAATGCTGCAAATTGCGATGATCAGTGTAAACTTCACAAGACACCCCATAAAGATAGTGCCTCAAAATCTAAAGAGCGTGAACAATCACAGCTAACTCCAAATCATGTACTGGATAATTCTTCTCGTAGGGCTTCAGCTGACGTGAAGCATATGCAATAACTCGCCCTTCCTGTATCAATACACAACCTAAACCAACGTGTGAAGAGACACAATACACTATATACATCCCCAAACCGGAAGGCAACACTAACACTGGTGCTGTAGTCAATGCTGTCTTGAGCTTCTGAAAGCTCACATGACAATTATCAGACCATCGGAACGGAGCACCTTTCTGGGTTAATTTGGTCAAAGGTGCTGCAATAGATGAAAATCCCTCCATGAACCGATGATAATATCAAGCTAAACTTAGGAAACTCCTGATCTCAGTCACCAAAGTGGGATGATGCCAATTCTGAACTGCCTCAATCATTTTGGGATCAACCTCAATACCCTCGCCCTATACAATATTCCCCCAAAATGCTACAGACTCTAGCCAAAACTCACATTTAGGGAACTTAGCATATAACTTTTATTCCTGCAGCGTCTAAAGCACTACTCTCATATGATGCTCATGCTCCTCCTTATTGCGTGAGTAGATCAAAATGTCATCAATGAGGACAATGAAAAATGAATCAATATATGGCCTGAATACCCTGTTCATCAAATCCATAAACGCTGCCGGGATGTTAGTTAATCTGAAGGACATTACCAGAAACTCATAATGACCATACCTAGTCCGGAAGGCAGCCTTCGAAACATCCGAAACCCGAATCTTCAACTAATGGTACCCCGACCTCAAGTCGATCTTAGAGAACACCCTGGCACCCTGCAACTGGTCAAATAGATCATCAATACGCAGTAACGGGTACTTGTTCTTAATAGTGACTTTGTTCAATTGGAGATAATCAATACACATCCTCATTGTTCCAGCCTTCTTCTTCGCAAATAATACCGATGCACCCAAAGGCGATACACTCGGTCTGACGAACCCTTTAGCTACTCCTCAAGATGTTCTTTCAATTCTTTTGGATCCATGCGATACGGTGGGATAGATATAGGCTGGGTATCTGAAGCCAAGTTAATACCGAAATCAATATCACGATTAAGTGGCATACCTGGAAGATCTGAAGGAAATACATCAGAGAATTCCCGAACTACAGGCACTGAATCAATAGCCGGAGTCTCTGCAGTAATATCCCGATCATAGGCTAGATAAGCCAAACAACTCTTTGCAACCATGTGTTAAGCCTTTATAAAAGAAATAACTCAATTAAATGAACTAACAGACGAACCCTTCCACTCCAGCTTAGGCAATGATGGAATAGCCAAGGTAACAATCTTGGCATGACAATCTAGAATAACATGATATGGAGATAACCGGTCTATGCCTAGAATAATTTCAAAATCAATCATCTCAAGCAATAGGAGATCTGCTCTAGTTTCATAACCACAGAATGTAATAATACAGGACCGGTAGATCCAGTTCACAACAATAGAATCGCCCACATGAGTGGACACATAAACATGAGTACTCAAGGACTCGCGAGAAATACCCAGGAATGGAGCAAATAAAGATGACACATATGAATACGTAGATCTTGGATCAAATAATACTGAGGCATATTTGACGCAAATAGAAATAATACCTCTAATCAAGGCATCTAAGGCCTCTGCATCTGGTTTGGCCGGAAGCATAGAACCGAGCTGGAGCGCCAACTGGCTGACCTCCACCTCTAGGACAACCCCTACCCACGTGTTCTCCACCTCTTGGTGGTCGGACTACTAGTGGAGCAACTGGTGCGGTAATCATAGACTGCTGACCCTACTGCACTAGTCTACCTCGCAGTCTGGTGTAGAATCTTCGCATGTGACTGAGGTCTCCTCACTCGTAACAACTCTTCGGTGCGATGGGCTACTGACTAAAAGTCTGGCCCTATTGACCTTAATACCCACTAGAAGAACCCTGAATAGCTGGTGGGCGATAAAAACTCTCTGGTATAACACTGATATAGGGTCGCACTCGAACACCTTGAGGAGGTGGTGGTGCTGGATATGGGGGCCTGCTGGACTTCCCTCTCTCGAACTGACCTTTGCCTCCAGACGGAGCACCTATGAATTCTCCAGAATACCTAAACCGCTTATCTCTCGTAACTTGCTCTCGGCTCCGTTGACATACACCCTAAATCCTGCAGGCTATCTCCATGACTAGCTCATAAAAAGTACCCATCTCAACCTCTCGAGCCATAGTGGCCTAATTTCCAGTATGTAAACCCGCAACAAACCTCCGCACTCTCTCCGCCTCAGTAGGGAGTATCATAAGTGAATGGCGAGATAACTCAGAAAACCTCGCCTCATAATCGGTGACTGACATCTGACCCTATTGGAGTTGCTCAAACTGAAACCTTAACTCTTCCCTTTAGGAGGGTGGAATATACATGTCCAGGAAGATACAAGTGAACCTGTCCCAAGTAATGGGAGGAGAATCTGCTGGTCTGCCAAGAATATAAGACTGCCACCATCTACGGGCTCTACCCTCTAGCTGAAAAGTAGCAAAGTCTACCTCATGAGACTCCAATATACTCATGCTGTACAGTCTATCCTTGCACCGATCAATGTAATCCTAGGGATCCTCATGTCGCTCACCCCAAAAGATAGGAGGATGAACTCTTGTCCATCTGTCCAATAGTTTCTGAGGATCAGCGACTACAGTTGGCCTGGGCTCAGGTGTAGCTGCTGCCACTGGTTGGGATCCACCCACGGATAGTGCACCCTGGATCTGATATACAGTAGATTCCTGCCCATGAGCATGTGCGGTAGGGGTCTGTGCTCCCCCGCCCGCCTGAGATGTGGCTGGGTCTGCCGGAAATAAACCGGCCTGAGTCATATTGTCCATGAACCGCAACATACGACCCATGACATCCTAAAATCCTGGCGCAGATGTGAAATCCACCAGAGCTGGCTCTGCCACAGGCACCATACCCTGCTCGTCAATAATGGAATTCTCTACTGGAACCACTAGCGGTATAACTTGAACAGTCCTGGGACATCCTCGCCCTATACCATGGTTTGGAACTCTCCCTCGGCCTCTAGCAACTGGGGGAGCAACTCTTCCCTAGTTTGGAACCTCATTAAAGCGCGTTCTCACCATCTGTGAGAGAATAAGAGAAGGATATTTAGTACTGCATTAATTTCACGATGGAATATGAAGAAGGTAGTTTCCTAACACCCTATAGCCTCTCGAAGATAAGTACAGACGTCTCCGTACCGATCCACAAGACTCTATTAGGTCTGCTCATAACTTGTGAGACCTACATGAACCTAGTGCTCTGATACCATGTTGTCATGACCCAATTTCACCTATAAGTCATGATGGCGCCCAACATTACAGCTAGGCAAGCCAACCGGTAATTTAAAATAACCAAGAAAATAAGCAATTCTTAATTCAACCAATGTGTGTGCCAAGACCTGGTGTCACAAGTGTATGGGCATCTAGTAGATTATACAAAACTCCAAATACTGTCTGAAATGAAAATAGATAGAATTAAAAATACAAGAAGAGGCACTGATAACTGCAGGACGGCTCAGAAAGGCAGCTCACCACTACGCCCCTAGATAACAAGGATGTGCGATGATAGGTCCTCCACTAGTATCTGTCTCAGATCCTGCACAAAAGGTGCAGCAGGTGTAACATGAGTACGTAAACAATGTGTACCTAGTAATTATCAAGCCTAATCTCGAAGTGGTTGAGACGAGATAGCCGACTTTGACATTCATTAAGGGTCAACAATAATAAATGGAATATATTACAATTATTCAAATCAGCATGACTCACAGAGTTAACAATAATTTTATTCAATTAGCAAAAATAATAAAAACATCCTTCAAATGCAACAATTTCCAATCTATTAATTAAATCCTTCAATTTCAATAAAAAATCCAATTTATCAAATAACTTTACAAGCTACAATAAACTGTCCAAGTATCGTGTAATTATTATTATCAAGCACGATTTTTGCCGAGGTCGTACGACCCGATCCAGAGTTTCGTGTACACTGCCGATGGACGTGGACACGATCCATAGATGTATCTATGCTGTCGAGGCATTCGGCCCGCTCCACAAGAAAGGAGGACATTTTCTTATGTACCTCCAGAAAGAGAGTATATTTATTATAAGATCAATTCGAGAGGATAAATAATTTCTCTTAATAATTAATTAATTTAAACAAAAATCAAGCATATGAGGTTTCCATCCTTTAATATTCTTATCTTATATATATATATATCAAATAATATTAATTAAACAAAGAATACAATTTACACAAGTAATTCATGCTTTGAGTCCTAAACTACCCGGACTTTAGTATTAATAGTAGCTATGCACGGACTCTCGTCACCTCGTGTGTACGTAGCCCCCACAATTAGCAACAATTATTACTCTAATTACCTATGGAGTAATTTCTCCCTCACAAGATTAGACAAGAAACTTACCTCGTCTTGCTCCAATTTAATCCACTAGTAGGCCTTTTTCTCGATTATCCAACTTTGATTGGATCGAATCTAACAAAAAATAATTCGATACAATCACTAAAATTTATAGGAATTAATTCTATAAGAAAATACTACATTTTCAATAGAAGTCCCGAAAAAAATTAAAAATTCGTCTGTGGGGCCCACATCTCGGAATCTGGAGAAAGTTACAAAATCTGATAACCCATTCAATTACGAGTCCAATCATACCAGTTTTACTCAAATCCGACTCCTAATCGATACCGAAATCTCGACAATTTGTTTCTATGAGATTTCAAAAATTCCCCAAATTTCAATCTCAAAACATTAATTAAATGGTGAAAACAATGATATATTTGTGTATATAGACTAAATCCGAGTTAGAATCACTTACCCCAATGTATTTCCTTGAAAATCTATCCAAAATCGCCTCTGCTCAAGCTCCAATTTGTTAGAAATGGTGAATGGGACGAATGCCCTCTTTTTATAAAACTGCCTAGACACCCTTCAGAACTGGGTCTCGAACAGGGCCTCGATCGTGGTTTTGATCATGGCCCTCGAGCCTAGGCCTCGATCGTGGCTTCGATGACATGCTCGAACCTGGACCTCGGTCATGGCCTCGATTATGGCATCGAGCCTGGTCCTTCGATCACATCCTTGATCATGGCATCGATCCTGAGCCTTCTATTGTGACCCTCGATCTTGGGTCTCGATCCTGTCCCTCAAGCTGGACCTTCGATCGTGGCTTCGATACTAAGCCTCGTCCCTAGCTTCGCCTCAAGCCGTCGACCCTAGGCTCGATATCTGGCCTCAATCTTGGACTCGATCACAACCCAAAATATCCAGCAGAAGGAAATATTGCAGTAGCTTTCTAAGTCCAACTTTTGATCCGTTAACCATCCAAAACTCACCCGAGGCCCTCGGGACCTCAAGTAAATATACCAACAAGTCCTAAAACATCATATGAACTTATTTTAAACCTCAAATCACCTAAAACGACGCTAAAACCATGAATTATGCTCCAATTCTAGTTTAATGAAACTTAGAATTTCCAACTTCTACATTCGATGTTGAAATCTATCAAATCAACTCCGTTTGACCTCAAATTTTGCGCACAAGTCATAAATGATATAACAGAGCTATTGGAATCATCAAAACTCTATTCCGGGGTCGTTTGCACATAATTTGACATCCGATCACTATTTGAACTTAAACTTTTAATTTTTCGTCAAAATTACATATCTCAGGTTAGGGACATCAGAATTTAATTCCGGGCATACGCTCAAGTCCCAAATCATGATACGGACCTACCAAAACTGTCAAAACACTGATTTGAGTTAGTTTGCTCAAAATATTGACCAAAGTTAACTCAGCTGAGTTTTAAAGCTCTAATTCACATTTTAATCTATTTTCCATATAAAAACTTTCCTAAAAATTTTACGGACTACGCACACAAGTCGAGGAATGATAAATAGTGCTTTTTGAGGTCTTAGAACATAGAATTAATTATTAAATTTAAAGATGACATTTTGGATCATCACATTCTCCACCTCTTAAACAAACGTTCGTCCTCGAACGGGTTTAGAATTATACCTGAAGTGCTGAATAAGTCTGGATATCTGCTCCGCATGTTTTACTCGGCCTCCCAAGTCGCTTCCTCGACTGGTTGGCCCCTCTACTGGACTTTTACTGCAGAAATCCTCTTGGACCTCAACTGGTGAACCTATTTATCAACAATGGCAATTGGCTCCTCTTCATAACCCAAGCTATTATCTAGCTGAACTGTGCTGAAGTCTAACACATGTGATAGGTCAGCATGATATTTTCGGAGCATAGATACATGAAAAATCGGATGAACTCCCGATAGGTTGGGAGGCAATGCAAGCTCCTAAGCAAGCTCCCCAACTCGTCTTAATACCTCAAATGGGCCTATAAACCTTGGGCTCAATTTCCCTTTCCCCCCAAATCTCATGATTCCCTTCATCGACGAAACCTTCAAAAGAACTTTTTCACCTACCATAAATGATAAATCATGAGCTTTCTGATCCGTGTAACTCTTCTGTCTGGACTGCACTGTACGAAGTCGCTCCTGAATCAACTTTACCTTTTCCAAGGCATCCTTCACCAAATCAGTACCATATAACTTAGCCTCACATGGCTCAAACCGCCCGATGGGCGAACGACATTGCCGACCATATAAAGCCTCAAATGGAGCCATTTAGATGCTAGATTAGTAACTGTTATTATAAGCAAACTCGGCCAAAGGCAAGAAACGTTCCCACTGACCTCCAAAGTCAATCACACATGAGCATATCCTCTAAAATCTGAATTGTCCACTCTGACTGGCTGTCGGGCTGCGGATGAAAGGCTGTGCTGAGCTCTACACGGGTCCCCAATTCAGTATGTACTGCTCTCCAGAAATATGAAGTAAACTGTGGGCCTCTATCTGATATGATAGAAATTGGCACACCGTGTAACCGAACTATCTCCTGATTATAAATCTGGGCCAACCTCTCTGAAGTATATGCTGTCACAATAAGAATAAAATGTGCCGACTTGGTCAACCTGTCAACAATGACCCAAACTGCATCCAACTTCCGCAAGGTCCGCGGTAATCCAACTACAAAGTCTATAGTGATGCGTTCCCATTACCACTCCGATATAGTCATCTGCTGAAGTAGGCCACCTGGCCTCTGGTGCTCCTATTTAACTTGCTGATAATTTAGACACCTAGTTACATACTCAACTATGTCCCTTTTCATTCGCCTCCACTAATAATGTTGCCTCAAATAACGATACATCTTTATAGCACCGGGATGAATAGAATACCGAGAACTGTGTGCCTCCTCTAAGATCATTTTTCTCAGTCCATCCAAAATCTATACCCGCTTTGCAAAAAACATTGCAAGCGTAGTCACTCTTCGGGTTGTTGCAGACATACGGGCCTAAAGTAGCAAATAGTTATGTCTAAAGTTTGAACTTCAGAATGTTTTGCGTGAAGTGTAGCCTTATTAAAGTAAAATTTCAGATATTTTTGCCTGAAGTTTGGCCAAACTTGCAAAGGTAATCACGCAAACTTCAGTTCATAGTGCAATGGAAACTTCAGTTCAATAATTGTTGAACTTCTAGCAATTTTGGCTGAAGTTGTTATTTTTTAGTTGTTGAACTTAAGCATTTTAGGTGCTGAAGTTTATTTAGTATTTGTTAAACTTCAGCTCCTAGAGGATGCACTTCAGTTCAATAATTGTTGAACTTCAGCAATTTTGGCTGAAGGTTTTGTTTTGTAATTGGTGAACTTCAGCATTCTAGGAGTTGAAGTTTGTTTAGTATCTGCTAAACTTCAGCATTTTAGGAGCTGAAGTTTGTTTAGTATTTGCTGAACTTCAGCTCCTAGAGGATGCACTTCAGTTCAATAATGGCTAAACTTCAGCAATTGTGGCTGAAGTTTTTGTTTTGTAATTACTGAACTTCAGCATTCTAGGAGTTGAAGTTTGTTTAATATATGCTGAACTTCAGCATGTTAGGATCCGAAGTTTGTTTAATATTTGTTGAACTTCAGCTCCTAGAGGATGCACTTCAGTGCTTGGGTCCTTTTGGGTAATATTCCAAGCAGTCAGCTTGAACTTCCCGTTGTTCGTCCTCATATTAGGAAGGAAGGTATCAGTGGGTTTATCAAAGCTTTGCCATAGTGGCTTCCCTGGCAAATCATCAATTGGGTTCATCAAAACTTTGCCACATTGGCCTCCCTGACAAATCATCAATTAAACCAAGTTTCTTGAATCCAAGAGCTTTACTTTATGTGAAGAAGATGCACTTGCGCCTACTTGTGTTGAGAAATATGAGTTCCTTGACAAGTCCAACACTTTGAGATTACCATCATCAATAACGAAAATGAAAAGTTCAGTTGATAAAAATGGAATTGGGCAGACCCTGTTGGCAACCCACACAACCGTTTCGGGACTCACCTTGTACCATATGAATAATAATATCATCTAGAGGAAAGAATAATATCACTCGAAAAAGAAGAAGAAGGAGGAGGAGAAGAAGAAGAAAACGAAGGAGGAGAAGGAAAAGGCCTGAAGTTGTTTAACAAGTGGGTACAAGTTAAAACTTTAAAAACAAATGGGTATAGGTTAAATGGGGGCGACCAAATAGGGTGCCCCGTGCAATTTTTACAATGGAAGAAAGACCGTCCAATGAAATTGTCACGACCCAAAATTCCCACCTTCGGGACCGTGATGGCGCCTAACATTTCACTTACTAGGCAAGCTAACGTTAGAATATAAGTAGCCATTTTAACAAAATTTTAAATTAATAATTAACAAGAAAATAAATGCGGACATAAAGTCAAAAATAAAGTGAATAATCCATAATAATCGCGATATCTAAATACCATCCCAGAACTGGAGTCACAAGTGCACAGTCTTCTAGAATAATACAAATAAAGGTCTGAATAAAATTCAAGCTATTTGAAATATAATACACAACTGAGCTAAGATATAAGGAGACTTCAGAACTGCGAACGCTGTGCAGTTATACCTCAAGTCTCCACTGGTAGCTATATCAGGGCAAATCTACAGTACGCCGCTGGGACCAACTCTGAAATCTGCACAAGAAGTGCAGAGTATAGTATCAGTACAACCGACCCCATGTACTGGTAAGTGCCGAGCCTAACCTCGATGAAATAGTGACGAGGCTAAGGCAGGTCACTTACATTAACCTGTACGCAATAATAGTAATAACAACAATAATATGAATAAATCAGGTAACACATTTTAACAGTTGAAGCCAACTCAGCAGTCATAACCAATTATTATTTCCATCAATTTCTATTGCGGCGTGCAACCCGATCTCACAATATATTCATATTCAATTCTATTGAGGCATGCAACCCGCTCCTCCCACATATTCATTTCAATCAGTTCTGTTGCGGCGCGTAACCCGCTCCCCCAATATAAACTTTAAATAAGTTTGTTGCGGCGTGCAACCCAATCCCCCAATAAATTTACTTTCATTTTCGTTGCAGCGTGCAATCCGATCCCCCAATAAACACTTTAAATAAGTCTGTTGCGGCGTGCAACCCGATCCCCTAATATATTTACTTTCATTTCCGTTGCGGCGTGCAACTCGATCCCCCAATATATTTTAACAACTCATAAATGTAATAAAAATTACTCCAATAAATACTACGTTAATGAGAAACTATTAAGCATCAAGGAACACAATAAGTATAATTTATTTATAAACAAACAATGACAATTAGCAATTAATTATGAAAATTATGGAGAAAATAGGCAGTTTAATATTTAGTATGCTAAATGTCAGATAGCAATTAAGACACATAAGTCAAATAAGCATGTAACAATTATTGCAAGAATTCAAGAATTAATATTTGACAAGGAATATGAGTGAAATAATTAATAAAATAATTAATTCATGATTTAAAACAATTTATGATTTTTCAAGTAATTATGCAAAAAATTAATTTGATGACGAATAGACACTCGTCACCTTGCCTATACGTCATTCACATGCATCTCACATAACAAATAATTTAAGGGTTCTATTCCCTCAAGTCAAGGTAAACCACAATACTTACCTCGCTTTGCAACCAAGTTCAAGAATCCAATTAACCTTTGCCTCGCGAATTCTGTCTGAAATCCTCAAATCTAGTCATAAACAATTCAATATACTCAATACAAATCACAGGAATTAATTCTATATGCATTTACTAATTTTTCGGATTAAAATCCGAAATTCATCTAACAAATCGACAGTGGGGTCCACATCTCGAATCTCGGAAAGCTAACGAAATCCGAACACCCATTCTGATACGATTTCAACCATACAAAAATTATCAAATTCCGATGTCAAATGGACATTCAAATCTTAAATATTTTTTTTTGGAAAGTTTTACAAAAATTCCAATTTCTTCCATCTAAATCCGAAATAAACGATGAATATAATCATAGATTCATGAAATATTATAAACACTTTAGGATATCGAAGACTTACCCCAATCCATATGGTGAAAATCGCCTAAAACATCACTTCAATCTGAGCTCCATAGCTCCAAATATGTTAAAAATGGCTGAAACCTCGAAATATAGCTACTCCCAGGTATTTACTCTTCGCGATCGCGGAATATGCTTCGCTATCGCGAAGCACAACTTTTCTCAGCCCAAAATTTGCCTTTCGCGATCGCGAAGTTCAAGTGCCCAACTCTTCTAGACAACCTCTTCTAGTCTAATGGTCATAACGTTTTGTACGAAACTCCAAATTGCAAATGGTTTAACTTTATGAAACCTAGACACCAAGGGATATAACTTTTATTTGTTGTTCATCTCCCAATTCCTTATAGATTGCGAGATATAAGCTTCCAAAGTCGGCCCTGTGCAACAGAGATTTCCAAACTCTTCCCAGACAACCTATAGTGTATCTACCATACCTTTTTGTACACAACTCCAAAAGACAAATGGTTAACTTTCGGAAAACTAGACACAAAGGTCTACAACTTTCAATTTTGGATCATCTCCAAATTCGTTATAGATTGTGAGATATAAGCTTCCAAAGTCAGATCAGTGCAACAAGATTCTTCCGCGATCGCGATTCACAGTGTCCAAATTGCAAAATTGCTCTTCGCAATCGCGACCGTTTTTCCGCGATCGCGATGCATACTCTGTGGCCAAAAACCACAAACTAAAAATGCCCTAGAAATGGTCCGAAACCATCCCGAAACTCACCCGAGCCACTCGGGACCCTGTCCCAACATACCAACAAGTCTCAAAACATATTACAGACTTAGTCGAAACCTCAAATCACATCAAACAACGCTAAAACCATGAATCATACCCCAATTCAAGGTTAATGAAACTAAAAGATTTCAACTTCTACATTCGACGCCGAAACCTATCAAATCAAGTCCGATTGACCTCAAATTGTGCACACTAGTCATAAATGACGTCACAGACCTACTCCAACTTTTGGAATCGGAATCCGACCCCGATATCAAAAGGTCAAATCCGTGGTCAATGTTTGAAAATCCTAAGCCTTTAAATTTCTAGTTTCTGTCAAATGGCCATAACTTGAGCTAAGGACCTCCAATTTAAATTACGGGAATACGCCCAAGTCCCAAATTACGATACAAACCTATATGTACTATAAAAATACCGATATGGGTTCGTTTGCTCAAAATGTTGACCTAAGTCAACTCAGTTGAGTTTTAAAGCTCTATTTCACATTTTAATCCATTTTTTACATAAAAACTTTTCGGGAAATTATACGGGCTGCGCACGCAAGTCGAGGGATGATAAATAGTGATTTTCAAGGTCATAGAACACCGAATTAACTATTAAATTTAAAGATGACACTTTGAGTCATCACATTCTCCACCTCTAAAACAAACATTCATCCTCGAACGGAATTAGAAAAGTACATGAGCTGGTGAAAAGGTGTGGACATTTACTCCGCATGTCCGACTCGGACTCCCAGGTAGCTGCTTCTACCGGCTGAGCCCTCCATTGCACCCGAACTGAAGGATAACTCTTATACCTCCACTGTCGTACCTGCCGGGCTAGAATAGCTACCGGCTCATCTTCGTAAGTCACATCCTTATCCAATTGAACTGAGCTGAAATCTAACACATGGGACGGGTCACCATGATATTTTCGGAGCATAGATACATGGAACACCGGATGGACCACTGCTAAACTAGGTGGTAATGCAAGCCTGTAGGCTACTTCGCCCATCCTTTCAAGAATTTCGAAGGGTCCTATATACCTAGGGCTCAACGTGCCCTTCTTTCCAAACCTCATTACACATTTCATAGGTGAAACCCGGAGCAATACTCTTTTTCCAACCATGAATGCAATATCACAAACCTTACGGTCGACATAACCTTTGCATAGACTGAGCTGTGTGAAGTCGATCCTGAATAATTTTGACCTTATCCAAGGCATCCTGTTCCAAATTGGTACCCAAAAACCGAGCCTCTCCCGGTTCAAACCAGCCAACTGGAAATCGACATCGCGCCATCGCGCCATCGCCTTCTGTACAATGCCTCATATGGAGCCATCTGAATGCTCGACTGGTAGCTATTATTATAATCAAACTCCGCAAGTGGCAAGAATTGATCCCAAGAACCTCCAAAGTCTATAACACAAGCGCGGAACATATCTTCCAATATCTAAATAGTGCGTTCTGACTGTCCGTCTGTCTGTGGATAAAATGTTGTACTTAACTCAACCCGTCTGCCTAAATCACACTGTACATCCCTCGAAAAATGTGACGTGAACATCGTACTTCGATCAGAAATGATAGACACGGGCACACCGTGAAGGCAGACAATCTCACGAATGTAAAGTTTAGCTAACTGCTATGTAGAATAGGTAATTGCCACTGTCCACAAACGTCCCGACTTGGTCAACCTGTCCATAATAACCCATACCGTGTCAAATTTTCTCTGAGTCTGTGGATGACCAACAACAAAATCCATAGCGATACGCTCCCACTTCCACTCAGGAATTTCTAACTTCTGACGCCAACCACCGGGTCTCTAATGCTCGTACTTGACTTGTTGACAATTTAGATACCAAGCTACAAATGCAACTATATCCTTCTTCATTCTCCTCCACTAATAACGTTGCCGCAAATCTTGATACATTTTGGCGGCACCCAGATGAATAGAATATCAGGAACTGTGGGTCTCTTCAAGAATTAATTCACGAAGCCCAACCATATTAGGAACACATATACGACTTTGCATCCGTAAAACTCCATCATCTTCCATAGCAACCTTCTTGGCACCACCGTGCCGCACCATGTCCTTGAGGACAAGCAAATGAGTATCATCATACTGTCGCTCTCTGATATGCTCATATAAAGAAGACCGAGTGACTGTAGAAGCTAGAACCCGACTGGGCTCAGAAACATCCAACCTCACAAACTGATTGGCCAAAGTCTGAACATCTGTAGCTAGCAGCCTCTCACCAATTGGAGTATACACAAGGTTGCCTATACTCACAGCCTTTCTACTCAAAGTATCGGCCACCACATTGGCCTTTTCAGGGTGATACGAAATGGTGATATCATAATCTTTCAACACCTCTAACTATCTTCTCTACCTCAAATTAAGATCTTTTTGTTTGAATAGATACTGTAGACTATGATGATTTGTGAATACTTCACATGACACGCCGTAGAGGTAGTGTCTCAAATCTTCAGCGCATGAACAATGGTTGCCAATTCTAAGTCATGAACGGGATAATTCTTCTCATGGACTTTCAACTGCCGCGATGTATAAGCAATCACTCTGCCATCTTGCATTAATATTGCACCAAGTCCAATACGAGATGCATCACAATACACCGTGTAAGCTCCTGAACCTGTGGGTAATACCAACACTGGCGCTATAGTCAAAGCGGTCCTGAACTTCTGAAAGATCTCCTTACACTCTTTGGTCCACTTTAACAGAGCACCTTTCTGGGTCAATATAGTCTTAATAGTTGTTCATAATCAATTATAGAATCGTCAATTAACTTCATGTTAACAAAAATCTCGTTTCAAACCCTTACAATACTGATAACGAGATATGAGGCATGAAAACCTCATAATTATTTATCCAAATTAACGAGTCACATTTAATTCCACCTGGGCGGGCACCTACCTCGTAGGTTTAAACTTAATAATTACAACACGAATTTGGCAAGTATGCACAAAAAATTGCATACAAGAATTTTTAAATAAGCCTAACAGGCATGACTTCCTATTATTACTATAGTACAAATTTAATTTCCCAAGGGAGAACTTAAACACAAGAATTTTCCTCACAAGGATCCCATCCTTATATAACTTCCACCGCAACTCGTAGCCCGGTTTAAACACATCAATTTATATTAAAATGTGAGGATCTCGTCTTCAGTTCTGAATCACAAGTAATATGCACATCGTGCTAATCGAAAATTTCCATTTTCTCCTTTTAAATAATTTTGGTTACACGAAATCACAATACATAATGAACCCCACACTAGTAGGGCATATAATTCACAATTTGTAATTAATTATCCATAAATTACATCAAAACTTACCGAAATGAGTAACAGAAAGCCACCTTTCGCCTCACAGCTCTTATTACTGATCAACATGTAATGATATGCGTAGTTATCTCCATAGAATCTCCCAACAGGTGTAAACGCAAAAGTAGATTATAGAATTACGAAGCTCACTCATAAGTGGAGCACAATAGGAGGACTCATTTCGATTCTCAGAACCGAATCAAGTTAAGGAAATTATTCCTTTATATTAAATCAAGGTCGTACCAATAACGACACCATCCGATGTAGAGACCTTCGCCATACCATAAAACAAATATATCAACGGCTGGGTCTCCACCTCTAGGACGCCTTCTACCCGCATGTCCTCCACCCCTAACTGGTCGTGTGGGTGGTGTAGTAACTGCAATGAGGCACGTAGCCTGAGTGCTTTGATGAAATATGTCTCTCCCAAGTTTGGGACAATTTTCTCATGATGTGCCTAGTATCACTGTATTTATACCAACCCCTTTGCGGGTTTGGCTGCTCATATTGAGTCTGTGCCAGATAACTGGAATAACCATTGTAGAAACTCATGTTAGTGGTGCATTAAAAGAACTTACTGGAGCACCCCGAGTAATTGGATGTGCGGAATGGGTTGGCCGACTGCCCGAGACCCCACCATAATGATTTATACTTACAGAGTAGAATCCACTGAATCCCTAGAACCTTGAGACGTCTTGGTCTCCTTAGTTTCCTTTTTACTCACCCCGAACACGTTCTAATATCTTGGCAATTTCTACCACTAGCGGAAATGAAGTATCAGCATGTAGCTCCCAAGTCGTACACAATTTTACGATTATAATTGCGTCCTTTAATGAGTCTGTGAACTCGCTCTCTGGATATAGGAAACAAAGTAGGAATATGACGGGCTAACTTATTGAACCTGATGGCATATTATGACACCGTCATGGTGACTTGAAGCAACCATTCAAAGCCTATGCGCCACGCATTACGGAGAGTTCGGGAACAAACTCTTTCAAAAGCGTTTATGAAAACTGAGCCAAGTGGGCGGTGTTGCAATGGCTGGTCTGCCCTCTTCATAGGCTTGCCACAGACACCTGTGGAGAATTACCTCTCCCAAGGCCAATTCCTTCTTTTGTTATGCTGACTCAATACTGTTGAGCTGACCCATTTCTTAACATACTCTTCGATTCTTCTCAGAGGTAACCCTTACCCCTATTTATACACAACGATCACAAAAGTAGAGCTCCATACAGAAAAATCTTGCGCAAACCATATAGTCCAGAATCTCGTCAACCACTGTACTTCCTCTGAAGCATTCCAAAATCTGCAACCATGACGTCCACGCTGAGTAGACCTTCTGTAAAGTTAAAGTTGTTTCTCTAACTCCTTTGGTACTAAAGTATAGGATTATTAAGTAGGAGGACATACCGCTAGTCCTAACCTTATCTTCTACAAAATTTCAGGCCTTAAACATGTGTAAATTTTGGGGGACCTTTCAGTACCACATATATACATTTCAGGCCAAAACTAATATAACACATGACCCCGCAATCCATCCATTGATAGTGAACTCTCCCACTTGGCGCGAAGTCATAGTTCACCACATCCGAGGATCCACAATATTAACCTTCATAACTCATATTAGTCAACCATATGCCAAGGTCCGTTGCACCCCCACATGATTCACTAGGTGATCTCTCAATTCGTCCGAATCTTCAGTTGGAACCATACGTTGAAGCAATATTTGAGCATCTCTGGCTCCCTCGTAGTCCATATGCGGCATCACGAACCATCGACACACTGATACCGAGTGCGCAATGTCATACACGAGTGGATACAAAGGAATATGTGGTATATGTTTCAAGCTAAATTAATGTCGCACGATAAGGGAAGAAAGAAGTGGAATTATTCCTAAACTCCGTAGCCTCTGGAAAATAAGTACAGATGTCTCCGTACCGATCCTTCAGACTCTACTAAGCTTCCTCGTGACTCGTGAGACCTATGTAACCTAGGGCTCTGATACCAATTGTTACGACCCGAAATTATCACCTTCGGGACCGTGATGGTGCCTAAACTTTCACTTGCTAGGCAAGCCAACGTTAGAATATAATTAGCCATTTTAACAAAATTTTAAATTAATTAATAACAAGAAAACAAATGCGGACATAAAGTCAAAAAGAAAGTGAATAATCCATAATAATCGCGATATCTAAATACCATCCCAAAACTGGAATCACAAGTGCACGTGCTTCTAGAATAATTCAAATAAAGGTCTGAATAAAATTCAAGCTATTTGAAATATAATACACAACTGAGATAAGATAGAACGAGACTTCAGAACTACAAACGTTGTGCAGTTATACCTCAAGTCTCCATTGGTAGCTGTATCTGGGCAAATCTACAGTACGCCGCTGGGACCAACTCTGAAATCTGCACAAGAAGTGCAGAGTATAGTATCAGTACAACCGACCCCATGTAGTGGTAAGTGCCGAGCCTAACCTCGACGAAATAGTGACGAGGCTCAGGCAGGTCACTTACATTAACCTGTACGCAATAATAGTAATAACCACAATAATATAAATATATCAGGTAACTTATTTTAACAGTTCAAGCTAACTCAGTAGTCATAGCCAATTATTATTTCCATCAATTTCCGGTGCGGCGAGCAACCCGATCCCATAATATATTCATATTCAATTGTGTTGCGACGTGCAACCCGCTCCTCCCACATATTCATCTCAATCAGTTCTGTTGCGGCGTGCAACCCGCTCCCCCAATATAAACTTTAAATAAGTCTGTTGTGGCGTGCAACCCGATCCCCCAATATATTTACTTTTATTTCCGTTGCGGCGTGCAACCCTATCCCCCAATATATTTACTTTCATTTCCGTTACGGCGTGCAACCCGATCCCCCAATATATTTTAACAACTCATAAATGTACTAAACATTACTTTAATAAATACCACGTTCAATGAGAAACTATTAAGCGTTCAAGCCACACAATAAGTATTATTTATTTATGAATAAACAATGACAATTAGCAATTAATTGTGGAAATCATGGAGAAAATAAGCAGTTTAATATTTAGTATGCTAAATGTCAGATAGCAATTAAGACACATACGTCAAATAAGCATGTAACAATTAATTCAGGAATTCAAGAATTAATATTTGACAAGGAATATGAGTGAAACAATTAATATAATAATTAATTCATGATTTAAAATGATTTATGATTTTTCAAGTAATTATGCAAATAATTAATTTGACGACGAATAGAAACTCGTCACCTTGCCTATACGTCATTCACATGCATCTCACATAACAAATAGTATTAATTCCATATGAATTTGCTAATTTTTCGGATTAAAATCCGAAATTCATCTAACAAATCGAAAGTGGGGGCCACATCTCGAATCTCAGAAAACTAACGAAATCGGAACACCCGTTCCAATACGAGTTCAACCATACAAAAATTATCTAATTCCAATGTCAAATCGACCTTCAAATCTTAAATATTCGTTTTTGGAAAGTTTTAAAGTAGTCCTCTGTAATACAGATTGAACTAGGCTGATAAACTGCCCGATAATAGCTAAACCTATATCAATCCGCCCAATATCTTATCGGGTGGCTAGCAGATTAATACATTTAATAGCCGATAACCGATAAGATAAACCGTTAAGAGTAAATAACCGCCTGATCCGCCAGATAAGCAGCCCTACTCTTAATGGTAACCCAAAAATAGAGTATATACGAAAATGCCCCTGGCCATATGGATGAGCACTGGCCCATTTCTCTTATGACCCAAAAGGTTATCTTTAGATTTAATAGTTAATTCGGTGTTATAAGACCTTGAAAAGCACTATTTATCATTTCTCGACTTGCGTGCGCACTCCGTATAATTTTCCGAAAAGGTTTTATGTGAAAAATGGATTAAAATGTGAAATAGAGCTTTAAAACTCAACCGAGTTGACTTCGGTCAATATTTTGAGCAAATGAACCATGATCAGTGTTTTTACAATTTCGATAGGTCCGTATCGTAATTTGGAACTTGGGCGTATTCCCGAAATTTAAATTGGAGGTCCTTAGCTCAAGTTATGGCCATTTGACGGTAACTAGAAATTTATAGGTTAAGGATTTTCAAAGTTTGACCACATATTTGACTCTTTGATATCGGGGTCGGATTCCGATTCCGGAAGTTGGAGTAGGTCCGTGATGTCATTTATTACTAGTGTGCAAAATTAGAGGTCAATCGGACTTGATTTGATAGATTTCGGCGTTGAATGTAGAAATTGAAAGTTTTTAGTTTCATTAAGCTTGAATTGGGGTATGATTCATGGTTTTAGCATTGTTTGATATGATTTGAGGTTTCGACTAAGTCCGTAATATGTTTTGAGACTTGTTGGTATGTTGGGACGGGGTCCCAAGTGGCTCGGGTGAGTTTCGGGATGGTTTCCGACCATTTCTAGGGCATTTTTACTTTCTAGTTTTTGGCCACAGAGGTATGCATCGCGATCGCGATCATGAAGAGCAATTTTGTTGTTTGGACACTGTAAATCGCGATCGCGGAAGCCTTGTCGCGATCGCGTAGAGGAAAATCCTACTGCACTAACCTAACTTTGGAAGCTTATATCTCGCAATCTATGAGTAATTTGGAGATGATCCAAAATTGAAAGTTGTAGCCCTTTGTGTCTAGTTTTCATAAAGGTAAAACATTTATCATTTGGAATTGTGTACAAAACGTTATGGTAGATACACTATAGGCTATCTGGGAAGAGTTTGGAAATCTCTGTTGCACAGGGCCGATGAAGCTTATATCTCGCAATTTATAAGGAATTGGGAGATGAATAACAAATGCAAGTTATATATCTTGGTGTCTAGTTTTCAGAAAGTTAAACCATTTGCAATTTGGAGTTTTGTAAAAAATGTTATGACTATTATACTAGAGGCTGTCTAAAAGAGCTGGGCACTTGATCTTCGCGATCGCGAAAGGCAAATTTTGGGCTGAGAAAAGTTGTGCTTCGTCATAGCGAAACATTTTCCACGATCGTGAAGAGTAAATACCTGGGCAATAGCTATATTTTGAGGTTTCAGCCATTTTTAACATATTTGGAGCTATGAAGCTCAGATTGAAGCGATTTTTACCATATGGATTGGGATACGTGTTCTATATCCTAAAGTGTTTATAATATGTCACGAATCTATGATTATATTCAAAGTTTAATTCGGATTTTGATGGAAGAAATGGGAATTTTTGTAAATCCGTCCAAAAACAAAAATTTAAGATTTGAAGGTCCATTTGACATCAGAATTTGATAATGTTTTTATGGTTGAACTCGTATCGAAACGGGTGTTCAGATTTCGTTAGTTTTTCCTAGATTCGAGACGTGGGCACCACTGTCAATTCTTTAGATGAATTTTGGATTTTAATCCTGTAAATTAGTAAATTGATATGGAATTAATTCCTACGATTTATATTGAGTATATTGAATAGTTTATGACTAGATTTGAGGATTTCAGAGAATTCGTGAGGCAAAGGTTTATTGGATTCTTGAACTTGGTTGCAAAGCGAGGTAAGTGTCGTGGTTAACCTTGACTTGAGGGAATAGAACTCTTAAATTATTTGTTATGTGAGATGCATGTGAATGACGTATAGGCAAGGTGACGAGTGTCTATTCGTAGTCAAATTAATTGTTTGCATAATTACTTGAAAAATCATAAATCGTTTTAAATCATGAATTAATTATTATATTAATTGTTTCACTCATATTCCTTGTCAAATATTAATTCTTGAATTTCTGCAATAATTGTTGCATGCTTATTTGACTTATGTGTCTTAATTGCTATTTGACATTTAGCATAATAATTATTAAACTGCCTATTTTCTCCATGATTTCCACAATTAATTGCTAATTGTCATTGTTTGTTCATAAATAAATTATACTTATTGTGTGCCTTGATGCTTAATAGTTTCTCATTAACGTAGTATTTATTGGAGTAATTTTTATTATATTTATGAGTTGTTAAAATATATTGGGGGATCGGGTTGCACGCTGCAACGAAAATGAAAGTAAATATATTAGGGGATCGGGTTGCACGCCGCAACAGACTTATTTAAAGTTTATATTGAGGGAGCGGGTTGCACGCCGCAATAGAACTGATTGAAATGAATATGTGGGAGGAGCGGATTGCATGCCGCAACAGACTTATTTAAAGTTTATATTAGGGGAGCAGGTTGCACGCCGCAACAGAACTGATTGAAATGAATATGTGGGAGGAGCGGATTTCATGCCGCAACAGAATTGAATATGAATATATTGTGGGTTCGGGTTGCATGCCGCAACGGAAATTGATAGAAATAATAATTGGTTATAACTGTTGAGTTGGCTTCAATTGTTAAAATGAGTTACCTGATTTATTTATATTATTGTTGTTATTACTATTATTGCGTACATGTTAATGTAAGTGACCTGCCTTAGCCTCGTCACTACTTCGTCGAGGTTAGGCTCGGCAGTTACCACTACATGGGGACGGTTGTACTGATACTATACTCAGTACTTCTTGTGCAGATTTCAGAGTTGGTCCCAATGGCGTACTGTAGATTTTCCCGGATACAGCTACCAGTGGAGACTTGAGGTATAACTGCACATCGTTCGCAGTTCTGAAGTCTCCTTCTATCTTATCTTAGCTGTGTATTATATTTCAAGCAGCTTGAATTTTATTCAGACCTTTATTTGTATTATTCTAGAAGCTCGTGCACTTGTGATTCCAGTTCTGGGATGGTATTTAGATATCGCGATTATTATGGATTATTCACTTTATTTTTGACTTTATGTCCGTATGTTTTTACTTGTTATTAATTAATTTAAAAGTTTGTTAAAAGGGCTAATTATATTCTAACATTGGCTTGCCTAACAAGTGAAATGTTAGGCGCCATCACGGTCCCGAAGGTGAGAACTTCGGGTCGTGATAGTTGGTATCAGAGCCCTAGGTTACATAGGTCTCACGAGTCACGAGGAAGCTTAGTAGAGTCTGAAGAATCGGTACGGAGACATCTATACTTATTTTTCAGAGGCTACGAAGTTTAGGAATAATTACACTTCTTTTTTCCCTTATCGTGCGACATTAATTTAGCTTGAAACATATACCACATATTCCTTTGTATCCACTCGTATATGACATTGCGCACTCGATATCAGTGCGTCGATGGTTCGTGATGCCGCATATGGACTACGAGGGAGCCAGAGATGCTCAAACATTGCCTCAACGTGTGGTTCCAACTGAAGATGCGGATGTATTGAGAGATCACCTAGTGAATCATGTGGGGGGTGCAATGGACCTTGGCATATTGGTGACTAATACGAGCTATGAAGGTTAATATTGTGGATCCTCGAACGTGGTGAACTATGACTTCGCGCCATGCGGGAGAATTCACTATCAATCGATGGATTGCGGGGTCATGTGTAATATCAGTTTTGGCCTAAAATGTATATATGTGGTAGTGAAAGGTCCCCCAACATTTACACATGTTTAAAGCCTAAGATTTTGTAGAGGATAATTTTAGGACCAGCGGTATGTCCGCCTACTTACTAATCCTATACTTTAGTACCAAAGGAGTGAGAGAAACAACTTTACATTTACTGAAGGTCTACTCAGCGTGGACGTCATGGTTGCAGATTTTGGGATGCTTCAGAGGAAGAACAGTGGTTGATGAGATTTTGGACTATGTGGTTCGTTCCAAGATTTGTCTGTATAGAGCTCTACTTTTGTGATTGTTGTGTATAAATAGGGGTAAGGGTTACCTCTGAGAAGAATCGAAGAGTATGTTAAGAAATGGGCCAGCTCAACAGTGTTGAGTCGGCATAACAAAAGAAGAAATTGGCTTTGGGAGAGGTAATTCTCCATAGGTGTCCGTGGCAAGCCTATGAAGAGGGCAGACCAGCCAATGCAACACCGCCCACTTGGATCAGTTCTCAGAAATGCTTTTGAAAGAGTTTATTCCCGGACTCTCCGTAATGCGTGGCACATAGGGTTTGAACGGTTGCGTCAGGTCACCATGACGGTGTCATAATATGCCATGAGGTTCAATAAGTTAGTCCGTCATGTTCCTTCTTTGCTTCCTACAGCCAGAGAGCGAGTCCACAAACTCATTAAAGGACTCAATTATAATCGTAAAATGTTGTACGACTGGGGAGCTACAGGCGGATACTTCATTTCCGCTAGTGGTAGAAATTGCCAAGATATTAGAACGTGTTCGGGGTGAGAAAAAGGAAACTAAGGACACCAAGACGTCTCAAGGTTCTGGGGATTCAGTGGATTCTACTCTGTAAGTATAAATCATTATGACGAGGGCTTGGGCAGTCGGCTAGCCCAGTCCGCACATCGAATTACTCGGGGTGCTTCAGTAAATTCTTTTAATGCATCGCCGACATGAGTTTCCTACAATGGTTATTCCAATTATCTGGCACAAGCTCAATATGAGCAGCCAAACTCGCAAAGAGGTTGTTATGAATACAGTGATACTAGGCACATCATGAGAAAATTGTCCCAAACTTGGGAGAGACATATTTCGTCAAAGCACTCAGGCTACGTGACCCATTGCAGTTACTACACCACCCACACGACCAGTTAGGAGTGGAGGACAGGCGGGTAGAAGGCGACCTAGAGTTGGAGACCCATCCGTTGATATATTTGTTTTATCGTATGGCGGAGGTCGCTACATCAGATGTTGTCGTTACAGGTACGACCTCGATTTAATATAAAAGAATAATTTCCTTAACTTGATTCGGTTCTGAGTATCCAAATGAGTCCTCCTATTGTGCTCCACTTATGAGTGAGCTTCGTAATTCTAAAATCTACTTATGTGTTTCCTCCTGTTGGGAGATTCTATGGAGATAACTACGCCTATCATTCTGTGATGGTCAATAATAAGAGCTGTGAGGCTAAAGGTGGCTTTCTGTTACTCATTTCGGTAAGTTTTGATGTAATTTACGGATAATTAATTACAAATTGTGAATTATATGCCCTACCAGTGTGGGGTACATTATGTATTGTGATTTGGTGTAACCGAAATTATTTAAAAGGAGAAAATGGAAATTTTTGATTGGCACGATGTGCATATTACTTGTGATTCAGAACTGAGGCCGAGATCCTCACATTTTAATATAAATTGATATGTTTAAACCGGGCTACGAGTTGCGGTGGAAGTTATATAAATACGAGATCGATTTGAGGAAAATTCTTGTGTTTAAGTTCTCCCTTGTTAAATTACATTTGTACTATAGTAATAATAGGAAGTCATGCCTGTTAGGCTTATTTAAAAATTCTTGTATGAAATTCTTTATGCATACTTGCCAAGTTCGTGTTGTAATTATTAAGTTTTAACGTACGAGGTAGGTGCCCGTCAAGGTGGCGTTAAATGTGACTCGTTAATTTGGGTAAATAATTATGAGGTTTGCATGCCTCGTATCTCGTTATCAGTATTGTAAGGGTTTGAAATGAGATTTTTGTTAACATGAAGTTAATTGACGATTCTATAATTGATTATGAACAACTATTAAGACTAGATGACCAAAAGGGTGCTCCGTTAAGGTGGACCGAAGAGTGTGAGGAGAGCTTTCAGAAGCTCAGGACCTCTTTGACTACAACGCCAATGTCGGTATTACCCACAGGTTCAAGAGCTTACACGGTGTATTCTGATGCATCTCGTATTGGACTTGGTGCAATACTAATGCAAGATGGCAGAGTGATTGCGTATACATCGCAGCAATTGAAAGTCCATGAGAAGAATTATCCGGTTCTTGACTTAGAATTGGCAGCCATTGTTCATGCGCTTAAGATTTTGAGACACTACCTCTACGGCGTGTCATGTGAAGTATTCACAAATCATCGTAGTCTACAATATCTATTCAAACAAAAAGATCTTAATTTGAGGTAGAGAAGATGGTTGAAGGTTTTGAAAGATTATGATATCACCATTTTGTATCACCCTGGAAAGGCCGATGTAGTGGCTGATGCTTTGAGTAGAAAGGATATAAGTATGGGCAGCCTTGCGAATATTCTAGTTAGTGAGAGGCTGCTAGCTGCATATGTTCAGACTTTGGCCAATCAGTTTGCGGGGTTGGATGTTTTAGAGCCCAGTCAGGTTCTAGCTTCTACAGTCACTCAATCTTCTTTATATTAGCATATCAGAGAGCGACAATATGATGATCCTCATTTGCTTGTCCTCAAGGACACAGTGCGGCACAGTGGTGCCAAGCAGGTTGCTGTGGGAGATGATGGAGTTTTGCTAATACAAGGTCGTATATGTGTTCCTAATGTGGATGGGCTTCGTGAATTAATTCTTGAAAAGGCCCACAGTTCCCAGTATTCTATTCATCTCGGTGCCGCCAAAATGTATCAAGATTTGCGGCAACATTATTAGTGGAGGAGAATGAAAAAGGATATAGTTGCATTTGTAGCTCAGTGTCTAAATTGTCAGCAAGTCAAGTACGAGCATTAGAGGCCCAGTGGTTGGCATAAAAAATTAGAAATTCCTGAGTGGAAGTAGGAGCGTATCACTATGGATTTTTATTTTGGGCTTCCACAGACTCGGAGAAAATTTGACGCATTATGGGTTATTGTGGACAGGTTGACCAAGTCGACACATTTGTGGACAGTGGCAGTTACCTATTCTACAGAGTAGTTAGCTGAAATTTACATTCGTGAGATTGTCCTACTTCACGGTGTGCCCGTGTCTATCATTTTTGATCGAGGTACGCAGTTCATCTCACACTTTTGGAGGGTTGTACAACATGAGTTAGGCACGCAGGTTGAGTTAAGTACAACATTTTATCCATAGACAGATGGACAGTCAGAACGCACTATTCAGATATTGGAAGATATGTTTCACGCTTGTGTTATAGACTTTGGAGGTTCTTGTGATCAATTCTTTTCATTTGTGGAGTTTTCTTATAATAATTGCTACCAGTCGAGCATTCATATGGCTCCATATAAGGTATTGTACGGAAGGCGATTGCGCGATGTCGATCACCAATTGGCTGGTTTAAACCGGGAGAGGCTCGGTTGTTGGGTACCGATTTGGTACGGGATGCCTTGGATAAGGTCAAAATTATTCAGGATCGACTTCACATAGCTCAGTCTATGAAAAGGTTATGCCAACCGTAAGGTTCGTTATACTGCATTCATGGTTGGAAAAAGAGTATTTCTCCGGGTTTCACCTATGAAAGGTGTAATGAGGTTTGGAAAGAAGGGCAAGTTGAGCCCTAGGTATATAGGACCCTTCGAAATTATTGAAAGGATGGGCGAAGTAGCCTACAGGCTTGCATTACCACCTAGTTTAGCAGCGGTTCATCCGGTGTTCCATGTATCTATGCTCTGAATATATCACGGTGACCCGTCCCATGTGTTAGATTTCAGCTCAGTCCAATTGGACAAGGGTTTGACTTACGAAGAGGAGCCGGTAGTTATTCTAGCCCGGCATGTATGATAGTGGAGGTCTAAGAGTTATCCTTCAGTACGGATTCAATGGAGGGGTCAGACGGTAGAAGCAGCTACCTGGGAGTCCGAGTCGGAAATGTGGAGTAAATATCCACACCTTTTCACCAGCTCATGTACTTTTCTAATTCCGTTCGAGGACGAACGTTTGTTTTAGAGGTAGAGAATGTGATGACCCAAAAGGTCATCTTTAAATTTAATAGTTAATTCGGTGTTCTAAGACCTTGCAAAGCGGTATTTATCATCCCACGACTTGCGTGCTCAGTCCGTATAATTTTCCGAAAAGTTTATATGTGAAAAATGGATTAAAATATGAAATAGAGCTTTAAAACTCAATTGAGTTGACTTCGGTCAACATTGTAAGCAAACGAATCCGGATCAGTGTTTTTACAGTTCCAATAGTTCCGTATCGTAATCTAGGACTTGGGGGTATTCCCGGAATTTAAATTGGAGGTCCTTAGCTCAAGTTATGGCCGTTTGATGGAAACTAGAAATTTAAAGGCTAAGGATTTTCAATGTTTGACCACGGATTTGAATTTTTAATATCGGGGTCTGATTCCGATTCCAGAAGTTGGAGTAGGTCCATGATGTCATTTATGACTAGCGTGCAAAATTTGAGGTCAATCAGACTTGATTTGTAGGTTTCGGTGTCAAATGCAGAAGTTGAAATTTTTTAGTTTCATTAAGCTTGAATTGGGTTATGATTCGTGGTTTTCGCGTTGTTTGATGTGATTTGAGGTTCGACTAAGTCCGTAATATATTTTGAGACTTATTGGTATGCTGGGACGGAGTTTCGAGTGGCTCGGGTGAGTTTCGGGATGGATTCAGACCATTTCTAGGGCATTTTAAGTTTTTAGATTTTGGCCACAAAGGTATGCATCGCGATCGGGGACAAACAGTCGCGATCGCGAAGAGCAATTTTGTTGTTTGGACATTGTGAATTGCAATCGCGGAAGACTTGTCGCGATCGCGTAGAGGAAATTCCTGTTGCACGAACCTAACTTTTGAAGCATATATCTCGCAATCTATAAGAAATTTGGAGATGATCCAAAAATGAAAGTTGTATCCCTTTGTGTCTAGTTTTCAGAAAGTTACACAATTTCCAATTTGGAGTTTTGTACAAAATATTATGACCATGAAACTAAAAGCTGTCTAGAAGAGCTGGGCACTTGATCGTCGCGATCGCGAAGCATTTTCCGCGATCGCGAACGGCAAATTTTGGGCTGAGAAAAGTTGTGCTTCATGATAGTGAAGCATTTTCCGCGATCGCGAAGAGTATATACCTGGGCAGTATCTATATTTTGAGGTTTCAGCCATTTTTAACATATTTAGAGCTATGGAGCTCGGATTGAAGCGATTGTTGAGGCGATTTTCACCATATAGATTGGGGTAAGTGTTCTATATCCTAAAATGTTTATAATATTTCATGAATATATGATTATATTCATCGTTTATTTCGGATTTAGAGGGAAGAACTTGGAATTTTTGTCCTTCATGTTACAGCCTATTAGTTGTTACACCAAAATTGATACCTATAAACACTAGAGAAATCTGCTAGTGCCCACTGACGCTGCTTTCAGTTCACTACAAATATTGGAGCAATGGATGCAATTGCACATGACGCACATACCATTTTCATAAATATCACATCAATACTAATTTAATATGTAAAGATCTAGATAAAAAATATCTAAAGGCAAAGCTGTAAAGATATTTAATTTACACATGCTTAAATCACTATTTTCTAGTACGTGATTAATCCATACACAGAAATAACAAAGAGTACAAAACTTTATACACATATTTACACATGCTTATTAATCACTAATTTACTATCCATATACAGTAACCACTTGAAATCTTAACTGTTTTATAATAATGATGAATGAAGATTCTATTAACACTTATCACTTCCTAACATGGCAATTAGCCAATTACACCTGTCAAAATGTGTCCAGAATACAACTAGAGATAAAATAGAAATTTAGACATAAAATCTATAACAATTGGAGACATCCACAAAATACAACTGCTGCAACTAACGCCTTACAGTGCTTCAATTTCTGCAGCTTCAAAGTTCAAACAACAACCTAAGAGTCTTTGGAATCACTCTGCAATGGTAAAACCATTTACATTATTATTAGCATTCAATAAATAACAAACTGCTAACATCCAACAACCTAGCACTATATAACTCAGATAGTAGCAAGCTTGAAATATGACAGCTTGAGGGCACAAGACCTTACAAAATGAGATAAATGAGTTTGCAGATACACCTTAAAATTTGAGCTAATTAGTAGAATTATATAAACTATTGATCTAGAAATTCATTTTTGTTGTTAATATATTAACATATTAATTAACATTGTATTACAATTCGAATTCTTACCAGATATATTAGCACTACACGTCAATTACGGAAGAGTCTTTTTCATCACTGGCTAAATCTGAAGAAAATAAATTAAAATAATGAGTCATGTGATAAATATAAGCATATCCACAACACTTATATACAACAAATATAGTAACAATATTATTACCTTGTTCAAGCTGCTCGATTTTATCAATATCTTCCTCAACACTAACAGGTTATTTTAATTTTTCATTTCGAAGCCAATCTTGAAGACACACTAGAGCTTGCACCAATTTAGGAGTTAATGAACTCCTAAATGAATCAAGAAGATGCCCTCCCATACTAAACGCACATTCAGATGCCATGCTTGAAACCAGAACCGCTAATACATCCCGAGCCATCTCCGCAATTTTCACCAGAGAAGAACATCAAATTCTTTAGTGTCATCCTCAGTTTCTTCACCAAAATATTTATCTAACTCTGTTTTAGTATCCACACCTCCACTCCCACTTTTATATTTTTTTATATCTTGCATTAGTGATTCTAAAATCCTGTATTTTTGGTGCTTACTTGACTGTCAGAAAGCCCGGAAGTAGAAGTGTCCAATAAATAACAATCTGAAGATGAAGCAAGTACGACACCTTTTGAGCTGGACTTTACATACTCACAAAATAATGAAGGCATGTACTTCTTCACTTCTGCTTGTATAGTTGCCCCCGGATCTTCATCAAACATCTTTACAAGTGCATAACCAACTGATTCGAGCTTGTAACGTGGATCCAATTACTTATTAAACTTTTCCTTCATCTTCTTTGCCATTTCGCTTAAAACTGTATCTTCATTTGCTATCAATTGCTTCAAATAAATAGCAACCGCACAAATTTCAAGAAAATAAATATTCGATGTGCCATAACGTGATCCAAATATTTTCAAAGTAAGAAGATAGAAGATTTCAAGAAACTTTGTAATTCGTTTTACATTCTCCCAATCACTACTCAAAAGTTCACCTGTAGGAATTCCAACTTCAATATAAGAATGCTCAAGATAATGTCTTAGGTCAATTTTACTAGATGCATAATGTGAAAATGCACTTTCAAATTCAACAGCCCTATGCAACATCAAGTAGGTGGAATTCCACCTAGTTGGAACATCCAAGCATAAAGTCTTTTTTACAATTGAGTTGTTCATCATCAAAACATTCTTGAAACCTCTTCAACCTCGCAGGAGACTGCCTAACATATCTCACTGCATGCCTAACACGTTCAATAGACACTGAAGATTCTTTTAAACCATCTTGGACCACAAGATTCATGATGTGAGCCATACATCTCACGTGAAGGTGATTACTGTTCATCAAATTAGTTTCCATTTTTGATAATTGCTTAGACAATTTTTTTATTGTCACATCATTGGAGCTTGCATTATCAACTGTGACAGTGAAGATCTTATTTGTCCCTCACTAACGTAAGCACCTACCAATACCATTAGCCATATCTTCACCTTTATGAATAACAATAGGACCAAAATTAATTATTATTTTATGGATATTCCATTCACTATTAATCCAATGGGCAGTGATACACATATAATTGATTCTTTGTATAGAAGTCTAGGTATCAGTGGTAATACATACTCTTTGTTTCGTTTCTATAAAAGACCTCTTAAACTTTTGCTTTTCTTCATTAAAAAGATCAAAACAATCCCTAGTTACAGTACTACGGGAGGGGATCCGAAAATAAGGTTGCACCACTTTCATAAAGTCTCTAAAACCTTCTTTCTCAACAAAGTTGAAAGGAAACTCATCAACTATTACCATACGACATAACGCCTTCTTACACTCTTCTTGATCAAATTTCCAAGTAACAACAGCTACGCCACCCTGACTACCCCCCAAAACAGATTGAAAACCTAAATTTGATTGTTTTTTATCAACAATAGCAGGGTGTTTAGGACATTTAAACATATGAGAAAGAAGTGTCGACGTACCGTCTTTGGTCTTAAAACAATACTCAATAAAGCAATAGTCACATTTTGCTTTTGTACTCCCTTCGGAAGTAATAATTTCTATAAAATGATCCCGCACAATAGACCTTTGTTTTCCTTTTATTGATTATATTTGACTCCATTGTTTTAGATTGGCTTATCGCATTTGAATTAGAAGCCCCACTTTCACCCATCATCTTATCACTTTGTATATTTTCAGTCATGCTATGAGTCACTACAACAAGAAAAGAAAAGGAATGAAAATAACAATTTCCTTAATAGATATTTAAATAGAAACTGTCAAAATCGATCTCAAAACAGCACAAGGCAGAGAAGGCAACAATTGGAATTTCAACAAGAAAAGAAACTTACCATCTGTTGGTCTGGGCTCTGGCTATGGCGAGAGGGAGAGGCGAGACGACGAGTTGGCGAGAGGGAGAAGCAAGATAGAGAGGCGAGTTAGCGAGAGGGAGACGGTGAGTCTGCTTATCTGGCTGCTGGGTGTAATACTGAAATTAACACTTTTAGACGTTAGGGTTTCTATTTTCTAATGTCTCAAATCTGAATGCCTAATAGAGTATTGGTAAAGAAGGGTACTAGACTAGTGGACAACTGTAAAGAAACACTTTTAAGTTTTAACAATTTTGCTTGTATAATGCCACGGCCCACGATAAGAAAGGGAGTTTTATTACTTATTTAATATACATATTACATATATATTCTTAACGGGTTAACGAATTATCCGTTAAGAAAATTGAATAATCCGTCCCCAAACCGATAAGCCGTTAATAAAAAAATTTCAATCTGTTCCCGATCCGTTAAACCGTTAACCTGATACCAATAAGCCATTAAGCCATTTTTGCGGTTCAGTTTTCGGTTTCGGTTCGGTTTTGAACACCCCTAATTAAGAGCAAAATAAAAGAGCAAACAATAGCTGCCCACCCTACTACTTAACCTAAAAATAGTTGGTGAATGTATAATATACGCATAATTTACGTATTACATGTGTATAATTATGTATAATCTATGTATATGGCTAGAAAAAGTAATCAATTAATATGACCGGCTATTTGTGTAAAAATCCCCAGAAGAAAGGGAAGAGAAATAGAAAAATACTACGTACATTATTTAGCGTGATTTAACTGATATGAAACCATACAAGTACGTTGATATCATGCAATGTTCATGTATGTTTTAATATCACTATACTATTGAATTAGTTACTTATATTAAAGGAAAAAAAAAGTGATAAGAAAGACTTATGTGATAGTGATGTATTATATATGTACTACGTTAATTTCAATTTCGGGAATTCAAGTAGCTGATCGGATTTATTATTTACTTTCCCTAACCGGTGCACATAAATTATATACCGATTATACATGGTTACACATAATATTATACATGAATTACATATATATATATATATAATACACCCACAACTAATTTAATTTAAGATTGATTGAACACCTATTTAGGTTAATTCTTCAATTTAAAATTCAATTATATGTTGATATCTAATACCGTGCAGAAGTTACCAATGCATACATTTTAAATGCATTATTATTGTTTTTTCAAATATCAATCAATTCATGTCAACCAAATACCTTGGTAAAACTAGTATCCATAGAGTTACAACCAAAACATATTCTTACTATTTAGTTTTTTTTATTTTTAACTTTTATTATATTATCATTTTTATTTCTAGCTTTGGAATAAAAACAATATGGAAAAGTTCAATTCACAAAATATTACGTTAATTTAAAAATTATAAACATCTTAGAAAAGAAATTACGATACATGAGCATTTTGTATGAAATAAATTCGGGAATACACTAAAAGCAGGTGAGATACACAGTTGGAAAATTTCAAGAGCATAAAATAAACAATACATGAATATTCTATAACATATAGTTCTAATTTTCTATTTCATGCAAGTAAAGATTTCTCCTCTATATTGCTAATACTATTGATGACTAGTTGTGGCAAAATATATTAAAAATTAATTATCTACTAAAAAGGATAATAAACTTTTTTAAAAATGGATCAAATATGTATAAGATTCAATTATTCACTTAAGAAATAGATAACCAATGGCTAATTAATGAGTTTAATTTTTATATTTGTAAATACTCAAATTGAAGGTTCTTCGAGTTTGGGAGACTATATTATCTGTCGATTAACCCATTTTCTATCCGTATTAAATATGGATCGCATCAGCTATTTTATCTATTTTTTGCATTACCTATTTTTTACTCATCCATATCCGACCCGACCAGTCCATGTGCAATATCGAATGATGACTTCCACACAAACACATTTTTACTCTCTTCAATTACTCAAATCAATGTGTATATCCTAAACAAAATACTCCCTCCGATTACTTTTTGTAATGATCCGACTTGTCGTTTTAAGAATTTAAGCCCCGTTTGGTGGCATAAGGCCCTAAGCAACTTCTTATTATGTGTATTGATTTGCGTGCATGGTTGAATTTAGTTACCAGATGATTTGGGACACTTGGTCCCCAAAACGGAAGCTTAAGTCTTAGGATTTTTTACCGTAGTCGGAGCTGTGTGAAGACGACTCCGGAATGGAATTTTGATGATGTCAATAGCTCCGTATGGTAATTTTGGACTTAGGAGTGTGTCCGGAAAATTATTTGGAGGTCCGTAGTGGAATTAGACTTGAAATGCTGAAAGTTGAATTTTTGGGAAGTTTGACCGGGAGGTTGACTTTTTGATATCGAGGTCGGAATTCGATTCTGGAAATTGGAATAGCTTCGTTATGTCATTTATGACTTGTGTGCAAAATTTGAAATCATTCCGGATTGATTTGATGTATTTCGGCACAAGATATAGAATTTAAAAGTTCAAAGTTCATTAGGCTTGAATTGAGGTGTGATTCGTGGTTTTAGCGTTGTTTGATGTGATTCGAGGCTTCGATTAAGTTCGTATGATGTTTCAGGACTTGTTGGTATATTTGGTTGAGGTCCCGAGGGGCTCGGGTGAGTTTCAGGATGGTTTCGGACCATTTCTAAGCCATTTTTAATTGATGGTTTCTGCCTACAGAGGTGTGCATCCCGATCGCGAAGAGCAAACAACAGTTTGGGGCCTTGTGAATCGCGATCGCGGATGCTCTTTCGTGATCGCGTAGAACAAATCTCTATTGCACTGACCAGACTTTGGAAGCTTATATCTCGCAATCTATAAGGAATTTGGAGATGATCTAAATATGAAAGTTGTAGCCCTTGATGTGTAGTTTTCAGAAATGTAAACCATTTGTAATTTGGAGTTGTGTATAAAAGGTTATGGTGGATACACTATAGGTTGTCTGGGAAGAGTTTGGAAATCTTTGTTGCACAGGGCTGACTTTAGAAGCTTATAGCTAGAAATCTATAAGGAATTGCGAGATCAGCAACAAATGCAATTATAGCCTATGGTGTCTAGTTTTCAGAAAGTTAAACCATTTGTAATTTGGAATTTTGTACAAAAGGTTATGACCATTATACTAGAGGCTGTCTGGAAGAGTTGGGGGAGTTTGTTCTTCGCGATCGCGATTGGTTATCTGCGATTGCGAAGAACAATTTTGGGGCTGAAAATGTTTGTGCTCCACGATCGCGAAGAGTAAATACCTGGGCAGTAGCTATATTTCGAGGTTTCAGCTATTTTTGACATATTTAGAGCTATGCAGCTCGGATTGAAGCGAAGTTTGAGGCGATGTTCACCATATGGATTAGGGTAAGTGTTCTATATCCTAAAGTGTTTATATTTCATGAATCTATGATTATATTCATCGTTTATTTCAGATTTTAATGAAAGAAATCAAGATTTTTGTAAAATCTTCCAAAAATAAAAATTTAAGATTTGGAGGTTGAGTTGTTATTGGAATTCAATAAAATTGGTATGGTTGAACTCGTATCGGAATGGGTGTTAGGATTTCATGAAACTTTTGTCGGGTTCAGAGGGACGGGTCCAGCGTTGACTTTTGTTGACTTTTTGGAATAAATTTTTAATTCGACGTATTATTATCCGGAATTGTTTCCGACGAATTTTAATGGAGGTATACAATTAATTTGAATAGATTTGAGCTGTCCGGAGGTCAATTCAAGCAATAAGGTTATTTTGGAGTATTGGCCTAACTTTAAAAAGGTAAGTGTCTTGCTTAACCTCGAGTGGGGGAATTACCCCTTAGGCATTGAGTCTTATGTGCCATTTGTGAAATGTAAAAAGCCGTGTACGTGAGGTGACGAGTACGTACTCGGGCTTATAAATGCAAAAATTTATTGAATTAAAGTCTTAGGCATTATTATGTAGTAAATTGGGAAAATTGTGGAAAATTATTAAATCATATGTTTGCCATGCCTAAATCCTTATTGTTGAATTTGTTTTTATATGATAATTTGATGTGATTGTTACTTGATATATTTATGAAATTTTGTGAGTATTGTTTGTTTAATATTTCTTGGAAATTAATTCCATTATGAATTTTCTTATGCAAATAATTAATTTAAGCGAGATTAAGAATAAGTATTAATATAATTATCTAAATTTGCATTAATGAAGGCTTTTCTTTATGCTGAGTAATTTCTATCTCTATTGATTGTTTTTGGGTGTTATATATATATTGTGTGGAGCCTTGGGCTATTTGTTGTGAAATTAATTGATTTTGTTATATTTTTGGAATTTAGTTGTGCCCATTGGGCAAATTGTGATATGAATTAATTTTATTATGTTGCCATGTTAATTTCTCGTGTAAATTGTTGTGTTATGTGAGTTATTATTTTGGGAAGATAAGGGTGGCATTTCACCGTTGATATTATGTGGGTATAAGGGTGGAATTTCACTGTTGTTGTGTTTGTTGGAATATTGTCTGGGCGGAGCGATAAGGGTGGCTATAGGAGCGATAAGGGTGGCAATAAGAGCGATAAATGTGGCTATTGATATTGTCTGGGCGAAGAGATAAGGGTGGCTATAGGAGTGATAAGGGTGGCAATAGGAGCGATAAGGGTGGCTATTGTCAGGGACGATATGTGCTGATGTGGGGATGTGGTGTTGATGATTTTATGTGATGTTGTGATTTTTCTTGTGTTTATTTTTATACCTTGTGCAATTGGTCTTGTTCATAGTAAATTGATAACAATTTGTTTTGTGTTGAAATTGAGAGACTGTGGCTATTGCCAGGCGGATTAAAACATAAAATGTGGGCACGAGGCGCTGTGATGAAATGATAATGATAATTGGCACGTGAATTGTCCGTGCAGTTGTGATATGAAATGAGGGCACGAGGTGCCGGAGAAATATGATGATTTAATTATGGGCGCGAGGTGCCGTGAAAATATGAAAATGGGCAGAGACCAGTGTTTATGAAAAATATGAAAATGAGCTGAGACCCGTATTTTTATGATTATGAAATGAGATGTCATATGGTGACTTTTTAATTGAAAGAATTATATTCAAAATATTTGTTTGGAAGGATTTTTACGTAAAAAGTATTATATGAAAGAATTGTATTTGAAAGATATTTATTTGACGAAATTATATTTGAAAAGATTTATTGAAAGAATTATATGAAAAATAATTATTTGAGAAAATTATATTTAGAAGAGAGTTATGTGGAAATCCAATTCTTTCAATAAATCCAATTCATATTAACTATGGTTAGAAATCCAATTCATGTCATATATTAGTAAAATCTTACTAACCTAGCCGTCCATAAACACAATAACGTAATTATATAAAAACTCCCAATACAAATTGTGACGACCCGATAGGTAATCTTATGATTTAGAACCAAACTTTGTGTTTCAAAGCCTTTAGAACCTCATTCTAGCCTTTCTCAATTTGTGTGTCCAGTCCAGGTATTGACCCGGAAGGCTTATATGCTAAAAACTGATAAAAACAAGAATTGTGATGACCCAAAATGTCATCTTTAAATTTAATAATTAATTATATGTTCTAAGACCTCGAAAAGTACTATTTATCATTCCTCGACTTGCGTGCGCAATCCGCAAAATTTCATGGAAAGTCTTTATGTAAAAAATGGATTTAAAATGTGGATTAGAGCTTTAAAACTCAATTGAGTTGACTTTGGTCAATATTTTGAGCAACCAGACTCAGATTAGTATTTTGACAGTTTCGATAGGTCCGTATCGTGATTTGGGACTTGAGCGTATGCCCGGAATCAATTTCCGAGGTCCCTAGCCCGAGATATGGAATTTTGAAGAAAAATTAAAATGTTTAAGTTTGAATAGAGACCGGATGTCTAATTATATGAAAACGACACTGGAATAGAATTTTGATGATTCCAACAGCTCCGTATGGTGATTTTGGACTTAGGAGCGTGTTCGGAATTTTATTTGAAAGTCCGTAGTTAAATTAGGAATGAAATGGCTAAAAACAAGAAATTAAGTTTGGAAGTTTGACCGATGATTTGATAGTTTGGAAGTTTGATTTAAGTTTGGAAGTTTGGAAGTTTGATTTGATAGGTTCCGACATCTAATGTAGAAGTTAAAAACTCTTAGTTTCATTAAGCTTGAATTGGGGTATGATTCATGGTTTTAGCATTGTTTGATGTGATTTAGAGGTTTGGCTAAGTTCGTATGATGTTTTAGGACTTGTTGGTATATTTGGTTGACGTCCCGAGGGCCTCGGATGAGTTTCGGATGGTTAACGGATCAAAAATTGGACTTAAAAGCTGCTGCAGTGTTTCCTCTTCTGTTGGATATTTTGTGTTGATATCGAGCCCAGGTATCGAGCCCAGGGTTGACGAGACTTAGGCTCGAGCTTGATATCGAAGCCACGATCGAAGGTACAGCTCGAGGACATAATCGAAGGTAAGGCTCGAGGGCTAGGATCGACACCCATGCTCGATGCACTGATCGAAGGCCCATGCTCGATGCTCTGATCGAAGGCCCATGCTCGATGCCCTGATCGAAGGCATGCTCGATGCCCTGATCGAAGGCATGATCGATGCCCTGATCAAAGGCCCAACCTCGATGTCCTGATCGAAGGCCCAACCTCGATGCCCTAATCGAGGCCATGACCGAGGTCCAGGCTCGAGCCTGTGACCGAAGCCGCGATCGAGGCCCAGTTCGAGGACCAGTTCCGACGGCTGCTAGGCAGTTTTATAACAAGAGGGCATTCGTCCCATTTGCCATTTTTGACGAACTTGAGCTTGAGCAGAGGCGCCTTTTGGCAGATTTTCAAGGGAAAAACATTGGGGTAAGTGATTCTAACTTGGATTTGGTCTACATATACAAGTATATCATTGTTTTCACCATAAATTAGTGTGTTGAGATTTAAATTTGGGAAAATTTTAGAAATCTCATAGAAACGAATTTTTGAGATTTCGATATCGATTCGGAGTCGGATTTGAGTGAAACTGGTATGGTTCGACTCGTAATTGAATTGGTTATCAGATTTCATAACTTTCGCCGGATTCTGAGATGTGGGCCCCGCGAGCGAATTTTTAATTAATTTCGGGATCTTTTCTTTAAAATATGGTATTTTCTTATAGAATTGATTCCTATAATATTTGGTGATTGTATCGAATTATTTTGGCTAGATTCGAGCCAGATGGAGTTGGATAATCGTGGAAAAGGCCTTATAGTGGATTAAATTGGAGCAAGACGAGGTAAGTCTTTTGTCTAATCTTGTGAGGGGGAAATTACCTCATAGGTGATTAACATTAAATAATTGTTGCTAATTGCGGAGGCTACGTACGCACGAGGTGACGAGAGTCCATGTGTAGCTACTATTAATGCTAAAGTCCAGGTAGTTTAAAACTCAAAGCATGAATTACTTGTGTGAATTGTATTCTTTATTAATTAAAATAATTGATGTATATATTGTGAATTGTCATGAAAAGTAGAAAAGTATGAAATTTTCATAAGCTTAATATTTTTAAATCAATTAATTATTAAAAGAAATTGTTCTCCTCCCAAATTTTATCTTATAATAAATATACTCTCCTTCCGGAGGCACATAAGAAAATGTCCTCCTTTCTTGTGGAGCGGGCCGAACGCCTCGGCATGATAGATGCATCTATGGATCGCGCCGCACGTCCCTCGGCAGTGTACACGACACTCTGGATCGGGTCGTACGTCCTCGGCAGAAATCGTGCTTAATAATAATAATTACACGATACTTTAATAATT
>AWOL01S0004857.1:0-45085 GCA_000715115.1 Nicotiana otophora | reverse complement strand
AGTTGTTGCAGCATTCCTTTAATTTTAGACAACCCATCATCTTGTCTCACTATCTGTTGTTGATGAGGCTGTTGATAAGCTAGCTACTGATTTTGTTGATTGTATCCCTGTTGCCTTTGGTAAGGAACGACTTGACCCTGTGGTCGCATAGCTCCCGAATTGTTGTTGTTATTGTACTGTTGTTGTGCTGGTATATACTGATGATTCTGCTGCCCCCAATTCTGACCACCTTGCCTCTGCCCTCCATAGTTGCCCACATAATTCATATTCTCCTGATAGTTCTAGTTGTCACTTTCACCACTCCTCGAGCACACATATGGTTGGTTACTGCATGGTGTACGTAAGCCCCCATTAGTTGTGTCAACTATGTGTACCTTATTTTGGCCTGGTTCATCAATCTTCTTGGTGAGGATACTCATTTGCGTTATCAGAATGGCCATATTATCGGCTATGAAGTTGTTTGGGTCCAAATCTACTGAGTGAACTACAGGGGTGATTGTAGTGTCTCTTGTCATCCATCCTGAATTTTGAGCCATTTTATCTAGCAGGACCTTACACTCTCTAAATGATTTGCTCAAAAATGCTCCACCTGCTGAAGCATCAACGTTGGCCTTCAAGCTATCTGCCAATCCATGTAAAACCTTTGTCCCAACATCTGATTTGGAATGCCATGATGTGGACACTGAACCAACATACCTTTGAACCTCTCCCACGTTACTTGTAGTATTTCAGCTGGTTTCTGCCTGAAGCTCAATATCTCATCAACTTGCTTGGCAGTCGTATTGGGTGGGTAGAACTTATTCAAAAATGGCTTGAGTAATTCCTCCCAATTGGTGATGGAGTTTNACCACTGCTAGCATCTCCTTCTCAGTCATTGTGTAGTTTAGTTGGGCACCACTCAGGGTTCTACTTTCATAGTAGATTGGGTGCATGACTTTATCCTTCCGTTGCTCCAGCACTGCTCCCACAGCATAATCGCTTGCATCGCACATCAGCTCAAATGGTTTCTCCCACTCGGATGTAACTATGATAGGTGTAGACACCAACCTCTTCTTCAATTCCTTAAAAGTTATCCTGCAGTCATCAGAAAATACAAAAGGGTGATCCTTTTCAAGCAATTTACTCAAAGGGTTAGAAATCTTGGACAAATCTTTTATAAACTGCCTGTAGAAACCGGCATGGCCAAGGAAACTTCTTATTGCCTTGACGGAAGTGGGTGGTGGCAACTTCTCCATTACATCAACCTTAACACAATCCACCTTAATGCCCTTACTTGACACTAGGTGTCCCAATACTATACCTTCATGTACCATGAAATGACACTTTTCCCAATTTAGCACCAGATTAGTTGCCATACATCTCTTCAGCACTCTTTTCAGATTCCTAAGGCAGTCATCGAATGCGTTTTCCACCACTGAGAAATCATCCGTGAAAACTTCCATTATGTCTTCTACCATATCTGTGAAGATGGCCATCGTGCACCTTTGGAATGTGGTGGGTGTATTGCATAGGCCAACCGACATTCTCCAAAAAGCGTAGATGCCATATGGACAGGTGAATGACATTTTCTCTCTATTCTCCAGGGCAATAGAGATATGATTATACCCCGAGTATCCATCCAAGAAGCAAAAGTAGGACCTCCTTGCCAATCTATCTTACATCTAATCAATGAACGACATGGGAAAATGGTCTTTTCGGGTGGCCTTGTTCAATCTTCTGTAGTCCATACAAATTCTCCATCCCGTGACTGTTCTTGTTGAGATCAACTCGTTGTTCTCGTTTTGCACCACAGTCATTCCACCTTTCTTTGGCACACACTGATCTTGGCTAACCCAGTTACTGTTGGAGATGGGAAAAATGATTCCCGCATCTAACCACTTCATCACCTCATTCTTCACGACTTCTTTCATGTTAGGGTTCAACATTTTTTGATGTTCTCTGGAAGGTCTGTACCCATTTTCCAGTAGAATCTTATACATACAGAAGGCCGAGCGGATACCCTTAATATCTGTAATGGTCCAACCAATTGCAGTCTTGCACTCTATTAACACCTACAAAAGTTGTTCTACCTGCACATCTAACAAACCAGATGAGATAATAACAGGTAAAGTCATGTTAGGTCCCAAGAAAGCATACTTGAGGTGAGATGGTAGCAGTTTCAGTTTCAACTATGGTGGCTCTTCGATCGATGGCTTAGTTGGAGGGGTCTTTTTTTCTTCTAAGTGTAAAGACTCGAATTCGAGCTCTCTTTTCTAGTAATTTTGGCCTTCAAGATCCAAGACCCGCTCCGCCAAGTCCTCACCATTTACCTCTTCTAAGTTCATGAGGCAAGCTGCTAGAGGGTCTTTTGCATTAAGTGCCTTATCAGCTTCCTCCATGATCACATCCATAACTTCTATCAAAGAGCAATTTGCAAACTCATTGGGTCGCCGCATAGACGTTTTCACATTAAATGTTATTTCTTTGTTATTTAGCCTCATTTTCAGCTCCCCAGTTTCACAATCAATCAGGGCTCTTCCTGTGGCCAAGAACGGCCTTACCAAAATTATGGGAATCTCCTCATCAACCTGGCAGTTCAGAATGACAAAATCTGTCAGAAACACAAACTTTCCAACTTGCACAAGTACATCGTCAAGTATACCTGATGGACTTTTCACCATTTGGTCAGCTAGATGTAGTAACATGGATGTGGGCCTTGCTCTTCCAATGCCTAACATTTTATAGATAGCCAATGGCATCAGATTTGTGCTCGCCCCCAAATCACACAATGCTTTGGCGAATGCATGGCTACATATGGTGCATGGAATTGTGAAGCTTCCGGGGTCGGATAGCTTCTCCGCTATAGGTCTTGTCACAATAGCACTACAAGTCTGAGTCAATGTCACAGTTGCCAAGTCTTGAAAGTCGAACTTGCGAGACATCAAGTCCTTCATCATTTTTGCATAACCGGGCATCTCCCTCAAAGCATCAGTTGGAGGAATGTTTACCTGAATTTGCTTCAACATTTTCATGAATATTTTGTACTGCTCATCCTTTTGATATTTAGCCAACCTCTGCGGGAAAGGTGCTGGAAGTTGCTTCCTTCATGTGACTTGAGTTAGATCCTGCCCCGACACTATTTCTGATGCCTTTTCTTGCACTTTCTCAGTCTCCTTTACAACTTCTTTTTCTTTGCTTGTTTCCTCTTATGCATGTTGTATCGTTACCTCTGTTAACCCTGTTGAATCGTCCACCTTAATTGGTATTGGCACAAGTATCTCAGTTGGCCGGCTTTCGCGAGCAATTTCTTGCTCTTGATCAAGATCTCTATATTTCTTAGACTCACCGCCATAAGCTGCTTCGGGCCCTGCTTTTTCGGATTGACATGTGTGTCCGTGGGTAACGTCCCTTGGGGACGATTATTCAGAGCCATATATATCTGCCTTAATTGAATCTCAATGCATTTTAACGCTGAGTCATGTTCTTAAAACTTCTCTTGCATTTTTCCATTGGACCTAATCAGTTGTTGCAGCATTCCTTTAATTTTAGACAACCCATCATCTTGTCTCACTATCTGTTGTTGATGAGGCTGTTGATAAGCTAGCTACTGATTTTGTTGATTGTATCCCTGTTGCCTTTGGTAAGGAACGACTTGACCCTGTGGTCGCATAGCTCCCGAATTGTTGTTGTTATTGTACTGTTGTTGTGCTGGTATATACTGATGATTCTGCTGCCCCCAATTCTGACCACCTTGCCTCTGCCCTCCATAGTTGCCCACATAATTCATATTCTCCTGATAGTTCTAGTTGTCACTTTCACCACTCCTCGAGCACACATATGGTTGGTTACTGCATGGTGTACGTAAGCCCCCATTAGTTGTGTCAACTATGTGTACCTTATTTTGGCCTGGTTCATCAATCTTCTTGGTGAGGATACTCATTTGCGTTATCAGAATGGCCATATTATCGGCTATGAAGTTGTTTGGGTCCAAATCTACTGAGTGAACTACAGGGGTGATTGTAGTGTCTCTTGTCATCCATCCTGAATTTTGAGCCATTTTATCTAGCAGGACCTTACACTCTCTAAATGATTTGCTCAAAAATGCTCCACCTGCTGAAGCATCAACGTTGGCCTTCAAGCTATCTGCCAATCCATGTAAAACCTTTGTCCCAACATCTGATTTGGAATGCCATGATGTGGACACTGAACCAACATACCTTTGAACCTCTCCCACGTTACTTGTAGTATTTCAGCTGGTTTCTGCCTGAAGCTCAATATCTCATCAACTTGCTTGGCAGTCGTATTGGGTGGGTAGAACTTATTCAAAAATGGCTTGAGTAATTCCTCCCAATTGGTGATGGAGTTTATGGGGAGCGAATTAAGCCAAGTCTGAGCTTCACCAATCACCGAGAATGGAAACAATAACAATTTAATTGCTTTCGATGTCACATTCAGTTGCTTTTGAGTGATACAAGTTAACAAAAATTTTTTAGAAGTTGTTGTGGATCTTCAATGTAAGACCCGGAGAACAGTAACTTGTTCTGCAGGAGATGTAGCATGTTGTTTGTGATTTGAAATGACTCCGCTTATATCTGAGGGACTGCAATTGCGGTTGTTAGATTTTTAGCGGTGGGTTGTGCCCAATCATACAAGGTCGCTTCTGGCATAAGAGGTGCTACGTCCTGATTGTTTGGGTTATTCACATTGTTTCGGTTGTTCTGGTTGTCTATGACGTCCCCCATTTCTAGTTTGAAATGTTATGATAGGTTCTGTTGTCGTTTGTCCTTTTTGTCTGCATGATTTAATGCCTTGAAAGCTTTCTCAGGATCCGGTAATGCTTCAAATAATTCACCAGTTCTTGAGGAGTTTCTAGGCATACACCTGTAACACACAAGACTTCTAACGTAAGAATTTCAATATAATGAGGAAATTTGACTAAACTTTGAATCCTGGCAATTCTTCTAGCTGTAATTAATAACACCATTAAATTCCTCGGTAACAACGCCAAAATTTGATCACATCCAACTACGCCTCCTAAGAGATCTAGCGGTCGTTGCAAATATAATTCGGTTTACAAGTCCGGAGTCGAATCCCATAGGGAATTAACCTATTAATCACAACCACTAGTTTCACAAGAATTCAAGTAATCAACCTTCAGAAATACTAAATATCGATTTGAGTGTTTACTAACTAAGATAAGAGTAATTAAAATGCAGTAATTTATAACTAACAGTGCAAATGTTGGACAAGATTTGAAAAAGTCTAGGGTTATAATTTCCCCTATTATCGGAATCTCCTCCGCTACGTTTTCTATAAATTAACCTAAGTATTATTTACCGATCATGAGAACTATGGGTGTTATAGCGCTCTCTCGAGAAACTACCATAATTTACTAGATATATTCTCTTGAAATACACTGGCTGGCACTAATTCACCGCTCACTACGATCGTACCAAGGTTTTGTTATCTCTAATCCCGCCTTTAAACCCTCCGTATTGATCTCTCAAATACGTTAGGAGTAGTGTTGTTCAATGACTACCTAAATGTGTACTCTCTCCTGAGAGATACACATTAAATATGCACAGTTAATTGAGTGCTCTTCAATTAACAACAACGAAAATATAGTTGAACAAGTAGAGAAAGATCAATGGCAAATTTATATTAAACGTAGTGAACATATCATCCTCCAATAGGTTCCATCATACTCTATATGGGAAGGTTTAGCTACTCATAACCATACTAACAATCATGATAATAATTGAAAGCATTAAAATACAGATTAAGGAAGAATGGAAGAGAAAAACTATTGCGATTTGCTTCTAATCGTTCCCTTAGACTTTTTCCTCTCCAATAATGTTAGGGGCGTGTGATGTCGCCCAAACTCACACCACTAATTGGGATTGTGAGGCGGTCGATGCAATTATAAATACCCAACGCGAGTCGGGGTCGATTCCATAGAGAGCTTTATGTTGGATTAGGTATATACCTAGTCTAAGTATATGACGTGCCCAAGATTGTACTTTCACATATTCAGTTGTTTCTTTTCTACTCCTAAATCATATGCTAATGATGTAATGGAAAAGCTAAAAGACAATATTTTTGGTATTGTTGTTTTTCAGGTTGTAAAAGATCTAGGGTTGTAACTTCCACCTAGTTGGTTACCTAACGGATTGAGAGCTTTAGGGCATATTTGGTTGGTCGAGATACAATATAGAAATCACACGTGATTACTCACTCTATACGTCTCAGTAGTTTGAGTGATTTTGCCAAATTTGGATTTCTCAAGTCCAAATAGATATTTCACAAAACAAGTGATAGATTCTCAAGTCGGGTCTTACTATCTCTAGATTCGACCCTTTTATTGGGACTATCAATTTCTTGAGTTCACCCCAATTTTTTATTAGCCAAGTTTTCCTAGACTTAGTCTCTCTTTCTCAAGTAGAGACTAAGTCAATTAGGCATGAATCAATGTTTGCAACCATCAATTATCATATTCAAGCAAGAACTAGGCTAAATATCATATACCCAATCATAAATAAGCCCTAAATCAATCACCCATTAAGTACCCATACTAGGGTTGGGTCACAACCCTAGCTAAGGGTTTAGCTACTCATAAAAATGAAGAAATTAAAGAAGAAACTAAGATAAAACTCATAATAGATGATTAAGGGAAGAAAATCTAATGTTAAAATGATAAACTATTACAAAGTTACCCAAAACGGTAAAGAAAAATGGCTATCTATTCTCAGGTGTTCTCTACTAAACCTAAATTTGACAAAAAAAGCTATTTATACCCAGCTAAAATTATCGGTCAAAATTGCCCCTGCGGAGATTCTACGGCCGCACAATAATGTGTGCGGTCCGCACTTTGACACTAGCTTGGCAGGATGGACTTCTACGGCCGCACAATTCTGGGTTGCGGCCGCACTTCTTCAAATTTCGCGGTCCGCACATTTCTGAGTGCGGCCACACTCTCGAATTTTAGCTTTGACATGCAAGACTTCTGCGGACCGCACATTTCTGAGTGCGACCGTAGTTTTGATTCTGCGGCCGCACAATAATGGTGCGATCCGCACAATAATGGTGCGGTCCACACTTCTTCATGACCCCAAAATCCATCTCTCTGTACCTCATCTTCTGTGGCCGCACAATAATTGTGCGGTTGGCACTTTGCATAGAAATTTTTTCAGAGGCTTCCTCATGTTCTGCGGCCGCACTCAATATTGTGCGGTCCGCATTTTGCCCTTTTAGCTTTGTTTTGGTCCTTGTCCAAAATTACTCCTTCTTGAGTTAATTTTCATCTCTTTGACTCATATTCCAACACTCCTGTAAGAAAGCACATTTCATCAGTTCTCGGGAATACCTTTAAGCAATTTTGAGCTAAAACAAAAGTAAAAGAGTGCAAATAAGTAGTCAAAATCCCTACTTATCAACTTCCCCAAACTTAAGTTTTTGCTTGTCCTCAAGCAAATAAGGTAATTCCCACCTCCACAAATAAAGAGCTATTTCAGCTGGCCTAAGGTGAATCAAACACACATCAATTGGGACCAACAATTACCCATAACACTTATGAATTATCAATAATGCAATGGTTTGACTTTTTAATTACAATAGTTCTAATGTGACACTAGAGCATCAAGAGTTGACTTTATTCATCAAGGAAGTTCGCTCTTTCATGTAGGTCATTGTGGATCCCAAACTCCTCCTCCTCTACTCTCCATTAGCATATCTCACTTAAGAATGTAACAATCAATTCAAGGATTGTGAAAAGTTCGCTCATCTCTCTCAAAAGAATTTCACAAGTACGACTCTGAGTACCATATGCTTGCCCCTCATGTAAATCACCACTAAACTTGAAATCATGTAGGGCTTTTTCGGGATGTAATTAAGGCTTTTGGACTAAGGTAGGATTTGTTGGAATATCATTTTTCCTTAAGCACTCCATTTTCTTTTTTTGGCTCATACTTTGTCGACTTTTTGAGTCATTTTCTTTTTTCTCGGGGGAACTAGAGAGACTTAGTGTCACTCTTTCTTGGTAATGATATTAATTTTCTCCTTCTTTGTTTACTCCATGCCTTTTATCCTTGTTTTTCTTTGAATCCCTTCAACTCTTTACTTTATTCACTTTCTTTTTGGCATTTTTTGATTTTGTTCTTTCTTTCTTTGCTTTGCCTTCCCTTTTCTTCATTTCTTTCCTTTTCTTTGTACCTTTATATCACTTTCAAACTCCTCGTCTCTCCCCCAAACTTATGTTTTAGCCAATTGTTTCTCAAGAATGCTAAGGAAAGATCGGGTGACAAGAGAGGGTCATTACAAACGGTTACATACTTGTAACGTGGTTATTAAATTAAAAAGGGCTTAGGCTCAAATGAGTTGACTAGGGATATCACATTGGTAGGCTATGGAAGATTTCAAATTGGATCAAGGAGAGCCTACAATCCTTTCTCAAGCCAAGCCAAACTTAGAATTTCGCCTAGAAAAACATCTGGGGCAAGTTCTAGACTATTAGCACGGGTACTTTGGACTTGCAACTAAATATCTCACATCTCACGCTGCTGGATTGCTAAAGAGAACGGAGTCGAGGGCCCACAACAACCCTATTTAAGATTGAAAATCACAAATGGCTCGACTAAACCACTCGATGAATGCTTAAGTCAACACAAGAGTCAAAAGGTCACAACTAGAGCCATTTTCAGCCAAAAACTTATTTTTAACCATAAGGCCGTAGGTAAATGTGTTGGTACCAAGTGAAGCATGCTTGAGACATTTTTATTCGTTACTACTATCTTTACCTAAACATAAAAAAACGGACTCAATCCCTTAAGAAGGTTGTCACGCCATCCATCGTTGGGAAGAGCCACCTGGTTCACACAAAACCCACCTTTGGAAAGAACCATGGCATTAAGAAAACCAAAGACTTATCGCTCACTTAAACATAACAAGAAGCTACCAAATCAAAAAGAAGATATTAAAGTAAATAAGAAGTTATACTACTAAGAAAAACAAACTACATAAGCTATAAAATAAACTACTGAAATTAAAACAAATGAATATACAAACCGATGATAAATGAATATATACATCAAGGGAAACGGATGAATATATACATAACGAAAGAGAGAATAAGGATAAAAGGAAAAGAGTATTAAAGTTATTATAGGCTAATGTCAATGTCATAATAAACTATCCAAAATAGACCACCCCCCTGAAAAAAAATAAGCATTGTCCTCAATGCTTAACAAAAATAAGGATAGAGAGTGAAAAGAACTCCATATGTGGTTTCAATGTGCATGGCATCATCAGCACCCTCTGGATCCTCCAACTGGATTTCATCGTCCTCCGGTCGAGGAATAATGGGGTGGCTGAACATCTGGAGAATCTCCTCAGCGGTATGGGCAGCAGGGTCCAGCTCCTCAAACGGCCAGCTGCTGGTGCTATCTCCATCAGAAGGTCAAGGGGAATATCCCCAGCTGATGCAAGCTTGGACACCTCGGTGCTCAATCTTTCCACTGATTTTTTGATGCCTGAGATTTCCGCATCTTCTTCACCTGTTTGCCCAACTCCTCAATAGCTCTCTCGTGCGCTACCACTGTATCCATGATAGTCTTCTGATTTTCTAGGATCTTCTTCAAAGTTTCCTCCACTGAAGGAGGTACCTGAGGTGCTGCTGGAGTAGAGGACTGTGCTGCAACAATACTAGATATGTCAAACAACTTTGAAGTAGCTGACTGCATCCAGTTGTTGAGACTCGCCAATGTCTGGGAGACTCGCAGCGCAGTGAGTGGATATGTGGAAGAGGCAGGCACTGGCATTGATGTAGATGGTCTAGAAGGTGGAGGTGGTGGCATGTCAGCTATCTCGGTGGAAGGACCGACTGCTTGGAAGGCGTGGCAACTGTAGAAGGCTCAGTAGCTAAATCTGTAACCACCACCGTTGGCTCATCAGACTGGCCACCGGTGGTAGTTGCCTTACCCTTGAACTTTGGGTTTCCCAGACCTTGCAAAAAGTACCATGAGAAGGGCTGTTTAGCCCGCACCTATCAATACTCCTCGGATCCACCTTTGCATCCGTGAGGTATGCTGTGAGTGTGTTGGGATATGGATAGGAACTTTCACCTCTTTGGACCACCAATGACATATTGGCCGACATGATGTCACCCACATTTATTGGGTACCCGGCCATGGTGGATGCCAAAAATATTGCTCGGGGGAGGGGAAGATTCTTTTCATTCTGGCTCGGGTCTAAGCGGCTGCACACAAAATTTTTCCACCCTTTTACTTCAAAATTGAGGGTGGCCCGAGCAATGGGAACCCCCACTATGATCCACGGTGGTGGTGGTCCTGGAGCTGCCAATATCTCTGCTAGCCAAGGGCGAACTGCATCACCTTTAGAGAGCTTTTCTAAGTACTGGACTGGTTCTAACTCCTCGAATCCCAAGTACTGGTTCAGAGTGCTCTAATCGAATCTAACTTTTAAAATCCGCACTTTGGTAACTTTGGTACCCTTCTTGATGTGTGCCACACTGGCATAGAATTCTCGTACCAAGTGCTCCTTGGCATCCTTGACACTCTAGGTAAACCATATCCATCCCTGGCGCTCCCGGAACTATCTAAGGACATTTGGATTGTGAATATCCAAATTCTTAAGTAAGAGCTGTCACTCAAGTATGAGCGATCTCTGCGTCCACCACTCTCTGAACCTTGTGAAGGCCTTCAAACTCACAAACCGATCCTCCCATGCTTCCTTCTTCTTTGACCTCTCTAGGCTGCCCACTTGAGTGTCACCTCCTCTACCATCATCTGGTACATCATCGTCATCATTATCTATTGCCATTGTTACCGGAGGAGTAGGTGTAGAGGAGGGCTCTGAACCCTGGCTACCGGCATCAGAACCCTCAGAAGAACTTGTTGAGGTGGAGGGTTCATCCCGGAGTTGGTATCTCCTTGGGAAGTGTGATGGTTGGGACTGGACCTCAGACTGTTCTCCCATTGAGTGACCTTTGGAGGCTTTCCTAGATGGGACATATGAGCTTGATTTAGAAGGCTCTATGGCCCTCCCTCTCCCCGGGGTTTTCTTTTTTGTCAAAGTGTTCTTTTGCACCCCCAAAGGTTGAGTTCCTTTGCCCTAGTCTCGGGAGGGTTTACCTCTCCTTTTAGATGTATCTCCTCTACCTCGTGAATGAACCATTGTCTGCAATACGAGGTACATAAGTCAGTTAGATCTCAAAACAGTGTACACAGGTGCATAACAGTTCCAGGAAAATAGACTGCAGAACAGGCAGTGCGGACCACACAATTTTGAGTGCGGCCACAGACTGCCATGTGCGGACCGCATAATTTTGAAGTGTGGTCGCACATCCTGAAATGCGGACCGCACAATCCTAATTCCAGAACACTGGTTCTCTGAAGTTCCAAAGTACGGTCGCACACATTATTCTGCGGCCGCACAATTTTTCTGCGGACCGCTTAATTTTGAGTGCGGTCCGCACTTTTCATGCAACATTTTAGCCCTAAGTTTAAGATCTGTGGACCGCACAAATTTGTGTACGAGCGCACAATTTGCAATTATGCAGCACTGACTCTGCGTTTTGCAAGTTTTGCACAATTTAAACATGGTATTTGCAATTAAATATGATTAATGATCTACCCAGGCCCCAATGAATATATATGATATTACCCATATGATTTTAAGCACACATGACTAACAATTGACATTTTAGGTCTAAAAATAACTCTACCACGAAAGAACAAAAATTAAAAGAAATTGAAAAATCTAAAGAAGTAATGAACATACCAGTTATGAAGGATGCAGGTAAGAATCTACACTGATGAAATGAAGGAAGATTGTGAACTAATTGAACGTGCACTGTGTTTGCTTAGGGTTCAAGAACTCAAAGTGCGTAAAATTGTGAATAGTGCATTGAGGTTCTATTTATAGGTTGACCAAGTCACCCCAAACCTAAGGTGAGTGCGGACTGCACTCTTTACCTGGACCTTGATGCAACTCTGCGGTCCGCACAAAAGTGAGTGCGGACAAAGAATTTGTGCGGACCATACAATTTTGTGTGCGGCCGCAGATTGGCGATGAATTTTGACAGGCCAACTTGAGAGAACTTGCAATTTTGGTCTTCCAGTTGTGCGACCGCACACAGAATTGTGCAGCCGCAGAGTGATTTCTGCTGTTGCCTTTAGAATTGTGCGGTCCACACAATTAATGTGCGGTTCACACTTTTTCAATACTTAGCCAATTATGACACAGTCCCTGCAATGCGCATCCATTCCTGCATACACTTCAAAACTAGTTAGCACAAAACAAAGCCTATCTAATGAAAAAGAAAAAGAAAAAGAAAAAGACACATGAGTTGTCTCCCAAGAAGTGCCTGATTTAACGTCGCGGCATGACGCAGATTACCAATCATTTGAAATAAAGAACCGCCACGATGTGGCCATCATCAACCTTGCCAAGATAGTGTTTTACCCGGTGCCCATTGACTCTAAACACCTCATCATTTTTATTCTTCAAGTCCAAAGAACCAAAGGGGGTTACATTCACCACTTCAAATGGGCCATTCCATTTAGACTTCAACTTGCCCGAAAATATCCGTAACCGGGAATTGAACAGTAACACAATATCACCTTCTTTAAACTCCTTGTTTCGGATGTACTTTTCATGGAGGTATTTCATCTTGTTCTTGTATAAGGACAAACTTGAATATGCATGGTACCAGAATTCATCAAGCTCATTCAATTGTGCCACCCTTAAGTTGGCGGCGACATCCCATTCAAGATTAAGCTTCTTCAATGCCCACATAGCCTTGTGCTCAAGTTCCACCGGTAGGTGACAAGCTTTCCCGAACACTAACCGATATAGAGACATACCAATCGGTGTTTTATAAGTCGTGCTATAAGCCCAAAGAGCATCATCAAGTTTCTTTGACCAATCCTTCCGGTTGGCGTTCACAGTCTTTGACAAAATACTCTTGATTTCCCGGTTGGAGACTTCAACTTGCCCACTTTGTTGAGGATGATAGGGAGTCGACACTTTGTGAGTGACACCATACTTTATGAGTAAGGTATCAAAAGCTTTGTTACAAAAGTGCGATCCCCCATCACTAATAATGGCCCTTGGAGTATCAAATCTTGTGAAGATGTTCTTTTTCAAAAATGTCACCACACTTTGAGTTTTATTGTTGGGTAAAGCCACGACTTCAACCCACTTTGACACATAATCCACAACTACCAATATGTAAGTGTTCCCACAAGAGCTCATGAACGAACCCATGAAATCAATGCCCCACACATAAAAAATGTCAATATCCAAGATGGTGGTGAGAGGCATCTCATTCTTCTTAGAAATCCCACCGACCCTTTGACATTCATCACAACGCTTGACGAGATCGCTAGCGTCCTTGTAAAGAGTAGGCCAATAAAATCCACAACTCAACACTTTTGTTGCCGTTTTAGCTCCACCATGGTGACCACCATATGGTGAAGAGTGGCAAGCCTAAAGAATTTCCCTTTGTTCCTCCTCCGGCACACATCGTCGAATTACACCATCGGTACAAATCCGGAAGAGATACGGCTCATCCCAATAATAGTCAAGGCAATCCCGTTTGAGCTTCTTCCTTTGGTTTTAATAGAACTCATTCGGTACAATACCACTCACAAGATAATTAGCTAAGTCGGCAAACCATGGCATCCCGGCCATTGAAATGGATAGAAGTTGCTCGTCGGGGAAGGAATAATTTATCTCAAGGCCGTCATGTGGCCTCCCCTCCTCCTCCAAACGAGACAAGTGGTCCGCCACTTGGGTTTTACTACCCTTGCGGTCTTGAATCTCTAGATAAAACTCTTACAATAGAAGCACCCACCACATTAATCTTGCTTTAGAATCTTTCTTGCTCATCAAATATCGAAGCGCCGCATGGTCGGTGTGTACAATCACCTTTGTACCCATCAAATACGGGCGAAACTTCTCCATAGCAAAGACAATATCAATGAGCTCTTTTTCAGTCACTGTGTAGTTGACTTGGGCATCAGTCATGGTCTTACTAGCATAGTAGACCGGATGGAAGATTATGTTGATACGTTGCCCCAAAACTGCTCCGACCACCACATCACTTGCGTCACACATGAGCTCAAAAGGCAAGCTCCAATCCGATGCGGTGATAATAGGATTAGTAGTCAACTTGAACTTGAGCAATTCGAATGCCTTCATACAATCCTCATTGAAATGGAACTTGGCATCCTTCTCCAAAAGCTTACACAAGGGGTTCACCACCTTAGAAAAGTCTTTGATGAATCGGCGATAGAACCCCGCATGAACCAAGAAGCTCCTTACTCCCTTCAAGGATGTAGGGGAAGGGAGTTTGGAGATCACCTCAATTTTGGCCTTGTCGACCTCAATACCATACTTTGAAATTTTGTGGCCGAGGACTATGCCTTCTTCGACCATGAAGTAATATTTCTCCCAATTCAAAACCAAGTTTGTCTCCTCACATCTTGCCAAGGCCTTATCCAAGTTGTTCAAGCACTCATTGAAGGAATTCCTAACCACAAAGAAATCGTCCATAAAGACCTTAAGAAAATCCTCCACCATATCGGTGAAGATGACCATCATACATCATTGAAAAGTCGTCGGTGCATTGCATAACCCAAATGGAATCCGTGAGAATGCGAAAGTACCATAGGGACAAGTGAAAGTAGTCTTCTCTTGGTCCTCGGTAGCAATAAAAATTTGATTGTACCCGGAATATCCATCAAGGAAACAATAAAAAGCTCATCCGGCCAACCTATCAAGCATTTGATCAATAAATGGAAGCGGAAAATGATCTTTCTGAGTGACTTTGTTGAACTTCCTATAGTCCATGAAAATTCTCCACTCGGTGACCGTTCTTGTGGGGATCAACTCATTCTTGTCATTTGTTACCACAGTCATGCCCTCTTTCTTTGGGACACATTGCATCGGAGAGGTCCACGAGCTATCGAAAATAAGGTAAACAACCTCGGCATCCAACCATTTTATGATCTCCTTCTTCACTACCTCTTGAATTGCTTCATTTAATTTTATTTGATGTTCAATGGAGGGTTTGTCATCCTCCTCCAAAATAATCTTGTGCATGCAAAAGGCGAGGCTTATACCCCGAATAGCCGTCAGTGTCCATCCTATAGCTTTCTTCCTCTTTTGAAGCACCGCCAAAATAGAATCTACATGTACATTAGTCAAGCAAGAGGAAAGAATAGTAGGTAAAGTAGAACATGGGCCAATAAACTCATACCTGAGATGTGAAGGCAATGGCTTTAACTCTAAAGTGGGAGGCTCCTCGATTGAGGGCTTTGTTGGAGGAGTCTTCCGGTTTTCAAGATCTAAGGACAATTTTCGGGGTTCATAAGTATACGACCTCATTATTTGTAATGCATTTACACATTACACAAAGCCTTCCTTCTCATCATCATCATGATTAAGCAATACGGCTTCCAAACAACATTCATCATGGCGCTAGCATCATCAACAATCACCTCGGTCACTAAGTCCACAAATGAACAAACTTCATTGTTATTCGGTTGCCTCATAGATTTGCATACATGAAAAACCACATTTTCATCACCCACCCGGAAGGTGAGCTCACCAGCTTCCATATCAACAAGCGCCTTCCCCGTTGCAAGGAAAGGTCTACCCAAGATAATAGGCGCCTCATAGGCCACTTCGCAATCAAGAATCACAAAGTCCGCCGGGAGGATGAACTTATCAACACGAACCAACACATCATCAATAATACCCAATGGTCTCTTTATAGTACGATTTGCCATTTGTAACCTCATAGATGTGGGTCTTGGTTGCCCAATTCCCAAAGTTTTGAACATTGAGTAGGGAATCAAGTTGATACTCGCCCCTATATCACATAGAGCTTTGGCAAAGTCGGTGCTTCCAATAGTGCAAGGGATTGTGAAAGCGTCGGGATCTTACAATTTCGGAGCCATTGAGTGCACAATAGCACTCACTTGGTGTGTCATCTTGATAGTCTCACAATTCATTGATCTTTTCTTTGTCGCCAAATCCTTCATGAACTTTGCATAACCGGGCATTTGTTCCAACGCCTCAACCAATGACACATTAATGGATAAGCTCTTCATCATGTCAATAAACTTCTTGAATTTCTTCTCACTATTTTGCTTGGCGAGCCTTTGATGTTATGGATTAGGAGGCCTTGGCATTGGTGCCTTGGCCTTGGGCACTACCGGTTTCGGTATGTCAATCATGTGTCCCTTAGACGGGTTCACTTCTTCTTGGGTCTCCTCCACACTCTCATCAATATCAATTCTCACTTCTTTATTAGCTTGAACAACATTACTTGGAATCTCATCTTCTTGAACCACTACATCATCCACAATTCTTCTTTGATTTGAGGTGGTTGCATCTCTACCTCTTCCACTCCTTGTTGTTAAGGACATAGCATGCCCCGTTTTGTTCCCACCCTTCGAGTTCACCACCGTATCACTATGTAGTGCCCCCTTAGGATGAGTGTTTAAAGCTTGCGAGATTTGCCCCAATTGAACTTCCAAATTGTGGATTGAAGTGTTGTGAGAGGCTAATTGAGCATCGGAGTCGGCATTTTTCTCCATCATTTGTTTGAACATATTTTCAATCCGCCCCATCTCATTGTTAGAAGACCTAGAACCTTGAGACGGATAAGGAGGCGGGTTGTTTGGTTGTTTATACATCGGGGGCCTTTGAAAGCCCGACCCCTGATTCCCTTGGTTATTGTTCCAACCCCCTTGGTTGTTGCCTCCCCAATATCCTTGATTGTTGCCACCCCAATTGCCTTAGTTGCCTTAATTATTCCAATTGCCTTGATTATTGTTATTGTTCCAATTACCTTGGTGGTTTTGATTTTTCCAATTTACTTGAGATCGCCATTGTTGTTGATTCGGGACTTGAGAGTTGTTTCTTTGCCCTTGGTAGTTATTCACATATTGCACTTTTTCCTCTTGCTCATTGTATGATTCGTCTTGGTCAAACCCACTATCATCTTACACAAATTGTTCCACACAGTTTTGCACTTGTTGACCCTTTTGCCTTTGCTTGTTCACCATCATATTGACACCTCTCATTGCATTTACTTGCTTAGGACCTTGAACCTATTGAAGTTGAGCTTTGGCCAATTGATTCATTGTAGTGGTCAACTCGACAATTGCTTGCCCATGATCATGCAATTCTTTGTGTAGGTGAATCACATTTGGATCACCTTGAGGAACATTTGCTCTACTTTGCCATGCCGATGAAGTATCCGCCATTTTATCTAAGATTTCAAAAGCCTCGGCATATGGTGTTGTCATGAAATTTCCACCGGCAAGTTGATTGACCACGCATTGATTGGTAGTATTGATCCTCCTATAGAAGGTTTGTTGAATCATAGCCTCGGTCGTGTCATTATTCGGGCACTCTTTCACCATAGTGCAGTACCTCTCCCATATCTCGTGCAAAGGCTTATTGAATTCTCTTTTGAATGCTAGAATCTCGTCTCTAAGAGTAGCCATATGCCCGGGAGAAAAGAACTTGGCAATGAATTTTTTCGCCAATTCATACCATGTATGGATAGAATGGTTTGGCAATCTTTCTAACCAGTCCAAGGCTTTCCCCCGTAGAGAGAAAGGAAATAGCCTCAACCTTAGAGCATCCTCGGAGACGTTGGTTTGTTTACTCCCCCAGCAAGTATCCACAAATCCTTTCAAGTATTTGTACGCATTTTGGTTCGGAACCCCGGTGAAGAATTCCCGTTGCTCAAACAATGTGAGCATAACATTTGTGATTTTAAAGTTGCCCGCCCTAATACGGGGCGGGACTATGGCACTTGCGTACCCTTCAATTGGCAACACCCGGTGTGGAGCCGCTCTTGGTGGATTTTGGGGTGGAACGGGAATGTTGTCTTGAGGCGGTCGGCCTCATCTATTTGCTTGAGGCTCAAGAGGAATCTCCTCAACTGGGTCATTTTCCACGTCCATATCCCCCAAAGGTATGTTTCCGGGAGGATCATTGTTGAGAGCCATTTTTGTACCTACAATCGATTCACAAAAAGGTTAGTAACCCGGAAGGAAAAAAATACAAATCACACACAAAACCAAATATATAGCTAAATCCATTTTTAGGTCCCCAACAACGGCTCCAAAAATTGGTGCCGCCCAAACTCACACCACTAATTAGGATTGTTAGGCGGTCGATGCAATTATAAATATCCAACGCGAGTCAGGGTCGATTCCACAGAGAGCTTTATGTTGAATTAGGTATATACCTAGTCTAAGTATATGACGTGCCCAAGATTATACTTCCACATATTCGGTTGTTTCTTTTCTACTCCTAAATCTTATGCTAATGCTATAATTGAAAAGCTAAGAGACAATATTTTTGGTATTGTTATTTTTCAGGTTATAAAAGATCTAGGGTTGTAACTTCCACCTAGTTGGTTACCTAACGGATTGAGAGCTTTATGGCATGTTTGGTTGATCAGGATATAATATAGCAATCACACGCAATTACTCACTTTATACCTCTCGGTAGTTTGAGTGATTTTGCGTAATTTGGCTTTCTCAAGTCCAAATGGGTATTTCACAAAACAAGTGATAGATGCTCAAGTCGGGTCTTACTATCTCTAGATTTGACCATTTTATTGGAGCTATCAATGTCTTGAGTTCACCCCAATTTCTTGTTAGCCAAGTTTTCCTAGACTTATTCTCTCTTTCTCAAGTAGAGACTAAGTCAATTAGGCATGAATCAATGTTTGCAACCATCAATTCTCACATTCAAGCAAGAACTAGGCTAAATATCATATACCCAATCATAAATAAGCGCTAAATCAATCACCCATTAAGTACCCATACTAGGGTTGGGTCACAACCCTAGCTAAGGGTTTAGCTACTCATAAAAATGAAGAAATTAAAGAAGAAACTAAGATAAAACTCATAATAGATGATTAAGGGAAGCAAATCTAATGTTAAAATGATAAACTATTACAAAGTTACCTAAAACAGTAAAGAAAAATGGCTATCTATTCTCACGTGTTCTCTAATTTACCTAAATTTGACAAAAAGAGCTATTTATACCCAGCTAAAATTATCAGACAAAATTGCCCTTGCGGAGATTCTGCGACTGCACAATTATGTGTGCGGCTCGCACTTTGACACTAGCTTGACAGGATGGACTTCTGCGGCCACACAATTCTGGGTTGCGACCGTACTTCTTCAAATTCTGCGGTCCGCATAATTCTGAGTGCGGCCGCACTCTCGAATTTTAGCTTTGACATGCAAGACTTCTGCGGACCGCACATTTTTGAGTGTGGCCGCACTTTTGATTCTGCGGCCGCACAATAATGGTGCGGTCCGCACTTTTTCATGACCCCAGAATCCATCTCTCTGAACCTCATCTTCTGCGGCCGCACAATAATGGTGCGGTCCGCACTTTTTCATGACCCCAGAATCCATCTCTCTGAACCTCATCTTCTGCGGCCGCACAATAATGGTGCGGTCCGCACTTTTTCATGACCCCAGAATCCATCTCTCTGAACCTCATCTTCTGCGGCCGCACAATAATGGTGCGGTCCGCACTTTTTCATGACCCCAGAATCCATCTCTCTGAACCTCATCTTCTGCGGCCGCACAATAATGGTGCGGTCCGCACTTTTTCATGACCCCAGAATCCATCTCTCTGAACCTCATCTTCTGCGGCCGCACAATAATGGTGCGGTCCGCACTTTTTCATGACCCCAGAATCCATCTCTCTGAACCTCATCTTCTGCGGCCGCACAATAATGGTGCGGTCCGCACTTTTTCATGACCCCAGAATCCATCTCTCTGAACCTCATCTTCTGCGGCCGCACAATAATGGTGCGGTCCGCACTTTTTCATGACCCCAGAATCCATCTCTCTGAACCTCATCTTCTGCGGCCGCACAATAATTGTGTGGTCCGCACCTTGCATAGAAATTTTGTCAGAGGATTCCTCATGTTCTGCGCCCGCACTCAATATTGTGTGGTCCGCATTTTGCCCTTTTAGCTTTGTTTTGGTCCTTGTCCAAAATTACTTCTTCTTGAGTTGATTTTCATCTCTTTGACTCATATTCCAACACTCATGCAAGAAAGCACATTTCATCAGTTTTTGAGAATACCTTTAAGCAAATTTTGGCTAAAACGAAAGTAAAAGAGTGCAAATAAGTAGTCAAAATCCCAACTTATCAGCGTGTAGGGTCGAAACTACCAAGTCCTAGACGAATTAGGACGAAATCTGCCCTTAGTCGTCTCCGTTGGCGCCTGGCGCCAACCTGGGCACCAAAATCATAATCCCTCCAAATTCTTCTATTTTTACTTCACTTTGCATGCAAGTTTGCCAAATCACTTCAAATTGACTTCTACACATATAAATACCATTATTAAGCTCGAGTCACAAATATTAACACCAAAGTTAACAAGATTGAGGTATAATTCAAGGCAAATTACATGCAAAAACATGAATTTTGAGCCTAACATCACTTACCGTATCTCGATACTATGTTATTATATCGTTGTTATTACAATGAATAATATTTCTGAGGGGAGGGGGATTATTCCCAATATTATCAACACTCAACTCTAATCTTACAATCACGGCATATCGGGAATTAGTTTTTCCTAATCTTCTAAACCTATAGGCTGCTAAGCCCAAGGTGTAAGCATTCTTTTTAATTGGGTTATAAAAAATGAATATGTCTAATTTCTCTTCAAAATTTGGACTAAAGCAGACGAGACAGTTTACTGGATTGTGAAATATGGGTAGTAATACAATCGTAACGTATTGTAGGAAATGTAACGTCCACAAATTAAAAGCATGTGTCTTTTCATATTTTGTTGAATGTCTTCCCTTTAATTGAAATTTAAGGCCTAGTATATACCTGTTTTCTTAATGAGAAAGAAGAGGGAAAGACGTGACTTATGGGTTTTTTGAAATAGCAAATAAATTGAAAAAATAGGATAAAAGCCAAAAAGATTGACAAAAAAGATAATTAAGTTTATTGGCCATATATATATATATATGTCACATCACCGTGCCAAGTCCCAACTTTATATATTTATTTAGATTATTCCGTTGTTATTACCGTGAATAATATTTCAGTGGAGGATGGGGGGTTTATTCCCAACATTACCAACACTCAACTCTAATCGCATATCATCGATTAGTGTTTCCTAATCTTCTAAACATGTAGGCTGATAAGACCATGGTGTAAGCATTCTTCTTAATTGGGTTATGAAAAATGAAAATGTGTAATTTCTATTCAAAATTTGGACTAAAGCAGACGTAAAGGTTTACTGGATTGTGAAATATGGGTAGCAATGCAATCGTAACGTGTTGTAGGAAATGTAATATCCAGAAATTAAAAGCATGAGTTTTTTTATATTTTGTTGAATGTCTTCCCTTTAATTGAAATTTAAGGCCTAGTACATAACTGTTTTCTTATTGAAAAAGAAGAGGGAAGGACGTGACTTTTGATTTTTAAAGACGTGACTTATAAGTTTTTTGAAATAGCAAATAAATTGGAAAAATAGGATAAAAATCAAAAAAATTGACAAAATAGATAATTAAGTTTCTTGGCCATATAGATATGCCACATCACCGTGCCAAGTCCCAACTTTATATATTTATATAGATTATTCCGCTGTTATTAACTTGGATAATATTTCTGTGGGTGAGGGGGTTTATTCCTAACATTACCAACACTCAATTCTAATCTCACAATCAAGGCATATCAGCAATTAGGTATTCCTAATCTTCTAAACTTGTAGGCTGCTAAGACCAAGGTGTAAGTATTCATCTTAATTAGGTTATGAAAAACGAAAATGCATAATTTCTCTTCAAAATTTGGACTAAAGCAAACGAAAAAGTTTACTGGATTGTGAAATACATGTAGCAATGCAATCGTAATGTGTTGTAGGAAATGTAACGTCCAGAAATTAAAAGCATGTGTCTTTTCATATTTTGTTGAATGTCTTCCCTTTAATTGAAATTTAAGGCCTAGTACATAACTATTTTCTTATTGAGAAAGAAGAGGGTAGTACGTGACTTTTGATTTTTGAAGACGTGATTTATGAGCTTTTGGAAATAGCAAATAAATTGGAAAAATAGGATAAAAGCCAAAAAAATTTGAAAAAAGGATAATTAAGTTTCTTGGCCATAGAGATATGTCACATCATCGTGCCAAGTCCCAACTTCATATATTTATATAGATTATTCCGTTGTTATTACCGTGAATAATATTTCTGTGGGGGATGGGGGGTTTATTCCCAATATTACCAACACTCAACTCTAATCTCACAATCACGGTATATCATCGAATAGTGTTTCCTAATCTTCTAAACCTGTAGGCTGCTAAGACGATGGTGTAAGCATTCTTCTTAATTGGGTTATGAAAAAAGAAAATGTGTAATTTCTCTTCAAAATTTGGACTAAAGCAGATAAATTGTTTTACTGAATTGTGAAATATGGGTAGCAATGCAATTGTAACATGTTGTAGGAAATGTAATGCCCAAAAATTAAAAGCATGAGTCTTTTTATATTTTGTTGAATATCTTCCCTTTAATTGAAATTTAAGGCCTAGTACATAACTGTTTTCTTAATGAGAAAGAAGAGGGAAGGACGAGACTTTTGGTTTTTGAAGACGTGACTTATGGTTCTTTTTGAAATAGCAAATAAATTGGAAAAATAGGATAAAAGCCAAAAACAAATGACAAAAAGATAATTAAGTTTCTTGGCCATAGAGATATGTCACATCAACGTGCCAAGTCCCAACTATATATATTTATGTAGAATATTCCGCTGCTATTACCGTGAATAATAATTCTGTTGGGGAGGAGGGTTTATTCTCAATTTTAGCGACACTCAACCCTAATCTCACAATCACGGCATATCAGCAATTAGTTTTTCCTAATCTTCTAAACATGTAGGCTGCTAAGACCAAGGTGTAAGCATTATTCTTAATTGGATTATAAAAAATTAAAATGTATAATTTCTCTTCAAAATTTGGACTAAAGCAGATGAAAAAGTTTACTGGATTGTGAAATATGTGTAGCAATGCAATCGCAACGTGTTGTAGGAAATGTAACGTCCAGAAATTAAAAGCATGTGTCTTTTCATATTTTGTTGAATGTCTTCCCTTTAATTGAAATTTAAGGCCCAGTACATAACTATTTTCTTATTGAGAAAGAAGAGGGAAGGGCGTGACTTTTGATTTTTAAACGCGTGACTTTTGATTTTTAAACACGTGACTTATGAATTTTTTGAAATAGCAAATAAATTGGAAAAATAGGATAAAAGCCAAAAATAATTGACAAAAAAGATAATTAAATTTCTTGGCCATATAGATATGCCACATCATCGTGCCAAGTCCCAACTTTATATAGTTATATAGCTTATTCCATATAATCATGGCATATCAACAATTACTTTTTCCTAATCTTCTAAACCTATAGGCTGTTAAGACCAAGGTGTAATCATTCTTCTTGATTGGGTTATGAAAAACAAAAATGTGTAATTTCTCTTCAAAATTTGGACTAAAGCAGACGAAAAAGTTTACTGGATTATGAAATATGGGTAGCAATGCAATCATAACGTGTTGTAGGAAATGTAATGTGCAGAAATTAAAAGCATGTATCTTTTCATATTTTGTTAAATTTCTTCCCTTTAATTGAAATTTAAGGCCTAGTACATAACTATTTTCTTATTGAGAAAGAAGAGGGAAGGATGTGATTTTTGATTTTTGAAGACGTGACTTATGGGTTTTTTGAAATAGCAAATAAATTGAAAAAATAGGATAAAAGCCAAAAACATTGACAAAAAAGATAATTAAGTTTCTTTGCCATATAGATATGCCACATCATCGTGCCAAGTCCCAACTTTATATATTTATATAGACTATTCCATTGTTATTATCGTGAATAATAATTCTGTTGGGGAGGAGGATTTATTCCCAATATTAGCGATACTCAACCTTAATCTCACAATCACGGCATATCAACAATTAGTTTTTTCTAATCTTCTAAACCTATAGGCTGCTAAGACCAAGGTGTAAGCATTCTTCTTAATTGGATTATGAAAAACTAAAATATATAATTTCTCTTCAAAATTTAGTCTAAAGCAGACGAAAAAGTTTACTGGATTTGAAATATGTGTAGCAATGCAATCGTAAAGTATTGTAGGAAATGTAACGTCCAGAAATTAAAAACATGTGTCTTTTTATATTTGTTGAATGTCTTCCCTTTAATTGACATTTAAGGCTTAGTACATAACTGTTTTATTAATGAGAAAGAAGAGGGAAGGACGTGAGTTTTGATTTTTGAAGACGTGACTTATGGGTTTTTTGAAATAGCAAATAAATTAAAAAATAGGATAAAAGCCAAAATAATTGATAAAAAAGATAATTAAGTTTCTTGGCCATATAGATTTGCCACATCACCGTGCCAAGTCCCAACTTTATATATTTATATAGACTATTCCGTTGTTATTACCGTGAATAATATTTCTGTTGGGGAGGGGGGTTTATTCCCAACATTAGCTGCTCAACTCTAATCTCACAATCACGGCATATCAATAATTAGTTTTTCCTAATCTTCTAAACCTATAGGTGTAACGACCCAGCTGGTCGTTTTGAGTATTACAGCCCCGTTCTCCCAATTACTGCTTAATTTATGCCTTGCAGTTGATTTATGACTTATTATGTTAGTTGGTTCGGGTCCGAAAAGATTTTAGAGTGAAATGAGATACTTAGTCTCAAATTAAAAACTTAAATTGGAAAAGTTGACCGGATATTCACTTATATGTAAACGACCTCGGAATTGAATTCTAATGATTCCAATAGCTCCGTATGGTGATTTTAAACTTAGGAACATGTCCGGAAAATTATTTGGAGGTCTGTAGTGGATTTAAGCTTGAAATGCGAAAGTCGAATTTTTGAAAAGTTTTACTGAGGGGTTAACTTTTTGATATCGGGATCAGAATCCAGCTCTGAAAATTGTCATAGCTCTGTTATGTCATTTATGACTTGTGTGAAAAATTTGAGGTCAATCGGACGTGATTTGATAGATTCCGACGTCGTTTGTAGAAATTGGAAGTTTCAAAGTTCATTAGGCTTGAATCTATGTGTGATTCGTGTTTTAGTGTTGTTGGATGTGATTTGAGGTTTCAACTAAGTTCGTATGATGTTTTAGGACTTGTTAGTATATTTGGTTGAGGTCCCGGGGGCCTCGAGTGAGTTTCGGACAGCTAACGGATCAATTTTGGACTTTGCATTCCAGCTGAAGAATGCTGGTTTTCTGTCACTGGTTTCCTTCTATGCGATCGCGTGAGAAGGTCCACGATCGCATAGGCTTGTTTGGGCAGAGGTGAAATAGTTCTATGCGATCGCATGAAGGCAACAACGATCGCGTAGACTTGTTGAGGCAGTGATGGTTTTCTTCTTCGCGATCGCCTGAAGAGGGCCGCGATAGCGTAGCTGTGGGAGTCTGTTATTCGCGAACGCATGAAAAAGGTCGCGTTTGCGTAGAGTAAGTGGAGCGGAAGTGGAGGTCACACGTTTGTGCTTCGCGATCGCGTGGACGAGTCCGCGATCGCGTAGGTCTATGAAGTTGTGCATCGCGATTGCGTGGTTAGGTCTTCGATCGCGTAAGGTTAAAACTAGTCAAGGGCAAACTGTACTTCGTGATCGCATGAGATTGTCCGCGATCGCGTAGAGCAAATGACTGGGCAGAGAGTTTAAGTTCTTCTATTTTCACCGATTTGGAGCTCGGGAAGAGGCGATTTGTGGGAGATTTTCAAGGAAAACAACGGGGTAAGTGTTCTTAACTCAATATTGGTTAAATTACCCGAATCCATGGTTATTTTTAACATTTAATTGGTGAATTAAGTTGCAAATTTGTGAAAACCCTCTTAGTTTAATTTGAATATTTGAGGGTCGAATTGATGTCGGATTTGAGTAAAATTTGTATGGTTGGATTCGTGGTAGAATGGGCGTTCATATTTTTTAACTTTTGTCGGGTTCCGAGACATTTTTGGAGTGTAATTTCGGATTTTGTGAGAAAATATTAGTATTTTGATATGGAATTAATTCCTATAAAAGTTGTGGATTGAATCAAATTTATTGTGGCTAGATTCGAGCGGTTCGGAAGTTGTTACGCGCAGAATGGAATTTCTGGAGCATTGTTTAGCTTGCTCGACATTGGATTCGGCTTGTTCGAGGTAAGTAACTCTTCTAATCTTAGAGTTGGGGGTGTGAAACCCAAAATTTTATGATATGTGATTGATTTTGAGNTCATAGCTCTGTTATGTCATTTATGACTTGTGTGAAAAATTTGAGGTCAATCGGACGTGATTTGATAGANTGGATTTTGTGAGAAAATATTAGTATTTTGATATGGAATTAATTCCTATAAAAGTTGTGGATTGAATCAAATTTATTGTGGCTAGATTCGAGCGGTTCGGAAGTTGTTACGCGCAGAATGGAATTTCTGGAGCATTGTTTAGCTTGCTCGACATTGGATTCGGCTTGTTCGAGGTAAGTAACTCTTCTAATCTTAGAGTTGGGGGTGTGAAACCCAAAATTTTATGATATGTGATTGATTTTGAGGTGACACACATGCTAGGTGACGGGCGTGTAGGCGTGCACCGAAGGAATTGTGACTAGGTCAAATTCCATGGAACTGTGAAGTTGAATAATATGTTGATATCTGTATATTCTCTACGTGTTAGAGAAAATTGAGCTGAAACTCGTATTTAAAAATCATGCTTAGACATATGTTATTATTATTAGTACCCATTGGAGTCATTTCCGTGGTTGAATAATATGTTCAAATTGTAATTTCACACTCAGTCATCTTTATTCATTTCATATTATACCTCAGTCTCTCTTATTTATTATTGATGCATCATATCATTATTGTTGGGCTGCTTATCATGATTTCTGAGAGCCCGAGAGACTGGAGATGTTGATGACTGAGTGAGTCCGAGAGCCTAATTGTGAGGATATTTATGGATCGGGCTGCACACCGTAACATGTTTATTGATTTCTGCCATGAGTGGCTTGATATAGCGCTTGGGCTGAAGGAGCCCCTCCGGAGTCTGTACACACCCCCAGTGAGCGCAGGTACCTACTGAGTGTCGAGTGCCGAGTGCGAGTGCCGAGCCATTGGGAGGACTGAGTGACTGGGAGGACTGAGTGAAATGATACTCTAAGAGTATGCATATGATGTTATCACTGAGTTGCATCGCATTGACATGCACACATGACATACATGCACAGAGATGTATTTTCCTCATGATGTACAATGTCACATCATTTATGATTTCTCACACATGTTGACAGATGGGCATAGTGATGTGTTTGTTTTACACGGGTTTTCTGGAAAGAAAATGAAAAATCTCATTTATTATTGAAAGGATTTTGGGAAAATTATTGTTTTCAAACTTATTCATATTTTTGGCAACTTCGGTAAACGATTTGGGTTTTTACTGATGTACTTGAAAGGAAGAACTATTTTTAGAAATCATGATTTAGCTGAGCATTTTATCTCTGAGTTACTTCTTGTATTATTTGCTTTACGTTGTTATGGACTATTGGTTTTGGACCGGACCTTGGTAAAAGCTCGTCACTACTTTCAACCTAAGGTTAGGTTTGTTACTTACTGAGTACATGGGGTCGATTGTACTCATGCTATACTTATGCACCTTGCGTGCAGATGTTAGTTGCTGATGTTGCTGTGTTCGTTGGGAGCTGGATCTAAAGATGTACCTGCATTCCGGTTGTAGCTGCCTCTTCTTAATGGTAGCCTTAGATTTATAACAATCTGTTCATGTACATTTCGAACAGATGATGTATTATTTCATACTAGTTTGGTAAATTCTCTTCTTAGAAGCTCATGATTTGTACTACCAATTCTTGGGTAAATGTGTTAGTTTTATTTATTTTCTTTTAATTAATTATCTTATTAATTTTATTGGAATTGAATAGTTGGTAATTGGCTTACCTAGCGGGTTGGGTTAGGTGCCATCACTACTAGTTGGATTTTAGGTTGTGACAAGGTGGTATCAGAGCTCTAAGTTCATAGGTTCTACGAGTCATGAGCAAGTGTCTAGTAGAGTCTTGCGGATCGGTATGATAACGTCCATACTTATCTTCGAGAGGCTACATGGCACTTAGGATAATTTTCCATCTTTCTTTCCTTATCGTGCGGAATTGATTCAGCTTGAAATATAACTCTTTGAATTCCCTCCACGCATTCATGTGCGCATGTGAGCGCTCGGTATCAGCTGTATATCACTGGCTTGTGATTCCAGGGATGATGTGCGGGATGTATTAAGATGGATTGAATGTGACGGAAAGTGTTTCCTTGGAATGTAAAAAGGGCCATTGAGTGCTTGATTTTCGTTTGATGTGACGTACAGTCTCGAATTGTGAGTGTGTTGAAGGATCTGTCATGCAGTTTAATTGTGGAGAGAATTAAATTTTCATGTCTTGTTAATGAGATTGGACTCAGGAAGATTAAGTGATTACGTAGTAATTGTGGATGCGAAAGGGTATAACAAGATGCCAATTTGAGGCTAAGTAGGTGTATTTCTTATAATGTTGATTGGAGAGTTTTTTTTTACCAACGGGTTATATGTGTTGAGATTTGAATTTGAATCTAGTTGAGAAAGTAGACTTGACTGTCAAGAGAATGAATGCGAGATTAGCGGATGATTGAGGTATTTTATGGTTAGTGTTGCATGGGCCAGAGAAGAATTTTTATTGAACTGACTGCGGTATTAAGGCAGTAATAGAGTATGGGTATTGTGAATTATTGAATGTTTTAATCTATGGCTTTGAGCCAAGTGGGGGAGCCTGCTATTGACAATTCAATTTCATGGTTATATGTAAAGGTTTAGTTTTGGGCTGAGGCATACTTGTGGGTTAGTTATGACTTGCAGAGGTTGAGATCGAGGATGACTCGAATAAGGAAATTCCTGGATACGGGTTATATTGCACTTATGAATATATGAAAATCATGGAATAAGTGAGTTGTTATTTGTGAAGGATGTAGTGCGCACAGAGTATGAATTTGATTGGTGGTGTTAAGGCAAGGGTACTTCTTTGGGTGTTGTTGTGTTAAAGGGGTATGTGTCTTTCGGCCCGTATGGGCGGTGCAATTGATATTTGAGCAGAGTGAATGACTCTCGAATAAGTTCTAATGGATTCAAGATTAATATGTAATAATTGAGAATTTTTGGCGGATTTGTTTATGGCTAAAATCTGAGATTTAAGTTGGATGGCGTCGAGACTTGTGACATTTTTGTATATCATTATGGATTTTATATTTCGGTATCAGGAAGGTGAATAAAATATCCTTAGACTCAAATAAGGTATTTTCAGAGTGAGTGTTTCGGTTGTGGTATTTATAGGGATAATTATGATGTGGTGAGACTCTATAGATGTTTTAGTGGCAATATTCTTGGGTTTTGGTGACCTACGTGGTTTGGTCGAGTTATAGGAATTTAGTTCTAATAGCTTGGTTATGTGCAGATGGATTTCAAAGTATTCTTGATGGTTTCTACCATGGTTTGAAAACGTGTTGTGTATTGTGATTTCTTCCTGGAAGGAAGCAAGAGGAAGGTTTCTAACTAACTAGGTATGTATTTTGCTTGTGACTCAGAGTGTTAATGAGGTTCTCATATTTTCATTGGATTGCCTAATAGAGGCCGTGCGTAGAGTGAGATTGGGATTTGCATGTGCAAGTATACGATTCAGTTTCAAAAGGAAGGTCATGAGTTTATGGAGCATAGTCGATTTCAGATATTGGCACTAGTGGTATTACCTGAGAAGAGTGTATATACAGAAGGGCACACTGTGTTTTGACTTACGGATATTTTATTGGTATTGCGGTATTCATCTGGTTGATTGACTGCTGATATTCAGCTTTTTGCTATGTGGCACGAGAGAAATAGAAGTATTCCTCGTGGGATGATCGTGCACGAAAGATGTGTTAGTCATTCTAGTGATGGAGTTGAGATCAGTTACGGTGATTCATGTGCTCGATGAATTTGGAGATTGGGAGTTCTCAAAAGCATATTGTTTCGGGTTGTGGCCTGTTTAAGGTGAGTATTTTATTTAAAACTCAATGGAGGTGCTAGTTGCGTTAATTATTTATGATAGCTATGCGCTATAAGTGTGCATATATGTGAGGTTTGAGCCAATGTGCGGGCATCGGGGCAAGTATTTATACTCGAAAGAATGCTTAGGCTATGATATGCCTAGAGTTGATTTTTAAGCATAAAGTTATAACATTTCTCGTGTTTTTACCTTTATTGAGAACTATCTGGGCTACACTTGAGGTTACAAAGAGGCTAATTCCCTGAATAAACAGGGTAATTACTATTTCTGCATTAAATTGCCGATTTGAAGTGTGATAGCAGACTTTGCACATGCTTACACTATGGCGTGTTATTTATATCAGTCCAGGAGCATGAGAATCTTATTTCATTATTATATCAAGTGTAATTGTTTAATTACTCATGTATGATATGCGGGGACTGGAGGCCTGTGACCATGCCAGGCGATTCATATTATTGGCACGTGAGTTGTTCGTGCCGTGTGTGGGAATTTTATTTCTATGATAATTTATCTGATTCATTAATTTACTTCCTCTACAATTGTGCACATGCGCCTACGGTTATCCTCTTCACAAAATTTGAGGAGTTGGTTGTAACATCGTGGTTGTGGTGGTGCTTGTTGAATTTGCAATACAGTTCTCTTCCTTAAGACATTTCCCATATTTGGGTACACTAATTGTGCAGATGTGACTGGAGTTATATTGATGTGGCGTGTCCGTGGGATAGTTGCATTTAATAATTTAAGGTCATTGGACCTAGAATGGGTGCTATCATGTTTGATTACAGTATATTCAGAAGGATAATATTGAAAGTCGGCTTAGAAAGTGAGTATGGTTCTGGTTGGGGCGGGAGAGATCCATGACTCGTCGATCTGATAAGATGTTATGAGATTTTGCGTGTTTCTTTTATTATCAACAATGCACGAAGGTGTTGGGATGAGGTTTTATTCGATATGGGTTTAATGCTAGTACTTGGTTGGTTTGGAGTAGTTACTGTGATCAGGAATGGTGCTACGAGCGGGCGAGTTGTGTAATATGCTAGGTGATTATATCCGTGATTATAGTTATAGCTCGATGCAGCTTGTTCAAACTCATACAATGTGTAAATGTAAGATTCGTGTCTTGAAAAGAAATTTTAAAGGTTGGGAATTGAATTCCAAGGTTTTTGGGCTAAGGTTAAATTAAGGATTTTCAGTTGTTTTGTGTTGTTAGGCCTATGAGGAATAGGGTGACGTGGGATCACCCCCGGGTACGTGCGTGGTGAGATGGAATAGTGATTTGACGGCTTGGAAACAACTCTTGGCACGTTTGAAGATGAACGTATGTTTAAGTGGGGGAGAATGTAATGACCCAGGCGGTCGTTTTGAGTATTACAACCCCGTTCCCCTATTTACTGCTCAATGTATGTCTTATAGTTGATTTATGACTTATCGTGTTAGTTGGTTCGGGTCCGAAAAGATTTCGGAGTGAAATGAGACACTTAGTCTCATAATTAAAAACTTAAGTTGGAAATATTGATCGGATATTCACTTATGTGTAAACGATCTCGGAATTAAATTCTGATAATTCCAATAGCTCCGTATGGTGATTTTGAACTTAGGAGCATGTCCGAAAAATTATTTGAAGGTCCATAGTGGAATTAGGCTTGAAATGGCGAAAGTCGAAGTTTTGGAAAGTTTGACCGGTGGGTTGACTTTTTGATATCAGGGTCAGAATCCAGCTCTGAAAATTTTCGTAGCTCTGTTATATCATTTATGACTTGTGTACAAACTTTGAGGTCAATCGGACATGATTTGATAGGTTCCGACGTCGTTGGTAGAAATTGGAAGTTTCAAAGTTCATTAGGCTTGAATCTATGTCTGATTCGTGTTTTAGTATTGTTGCATGTGATTTGAGGTTTTGACTAAGTTCGTATGATATTTTAGGACTTATTGGTATATTTGGTTGAGGTCCCGGGGTTTCTCGGGTGAGTTTCGGACGGCTAACGAATCAATTTTGGACTTTGCATTCCAGTTGAAGAATGCTGGATTTCTGCCACTGGTTTCCTTCTATGCGATCGCGTGAGAAGGCCCGCGATCGCATAGGCTTGTTTGGTCAGAGGTGAAATGGTTCTATGCGATCGCGTAAAGGCAACCATGATCGCGTAGGCTTCTTGAGGTCGTGACGATTTTGTCTTCGCGATTGCGTGAAGAGGGCCGCGATCGCGTAGCTGTGGGAGTCTGTTATTCCCAAACGCGTCAAGAAGGCCGCGTTCACGTAGAGTAAGTGGAGCAGAAGTGGAGGTCATGCGTTTGTGCTTCACGATCGCGTGGACGAGTCCGTGATCGCGTAGGTCTGTGAAGTTGTGCATCGCGATCGCATGGTCAGGTCCGCGATCGCGTAAGGTTAAAACTGGTCAGGGGCAAACTATACTTCGTGATCGCGTAGAGCAAATGACTGGGCAGAGAGTTTAAGTTTTAAAAATGGGACGAATCACTGATTTGGAGCTCGGGAAGAGGCGATTTTTGGGAGATTGTTAAGGAAAACAACGAGGTAAGTGTTCTTAACTCAATATTGGTCAAATTACCCGAATCCATGGTTGTTTTTAACATTTAATTGGTGAATTAATTTGGAAAATTGTGAAAATCCTCTTGGTTTAATTTGAAGATTTGAGGGTCGAATTGATGTCGGATTTGAGTAAAATTTATATGGTTGGACTCGTGGTTGAATGAGTGTTCATATTTTATAACTTTTGTTCGGTTCCGAGATGTGGGCCCCACGGGCGATATTTGGAGTGTAATTTTGGATTTTATGAGAAAATATTAGTATTTTCATATGGAATTAATTCCTATAAATTGTGTAGACTGAATCAAAGTTATTGTGGCTAGATTCGAGCCGTTCAGAAGTTGTTACGCGCATAATGGAATTTTTGGAGCATTGTTTAGCCTGCTCGACATTGAATTCGGCTTGTTCGAGGTAAGTAACTCTTCTAAACTTAGAGCTGAGGGTATGAAACCCCAAATTTTCTGCTATGTGATTGGTTTTGAGGTGAAGTACATGCTAGGTGATAGGCGTGTGGGCGTGCACCGTAGGAATTGTGACTAGGTCAAATTTCATGGAACTGTGAAGTTGAATAATATGTTGATATATGTACATTCTCTACGTGTTAGAGAAAATTGAGTTGAGACTCGTATTTAAAAATCATACTTAGACATATGCTGTTATTATTAGTACCTACTGGGGTCATTTTTGTGGTTGAATAGTATGTTCAAATTGTAATTTCACACTCAATCATGTTTATTCATTTTATATCATACCTCAGTCTCTCTTATTTATTATTGATGTATCATATCATTGTTGTTGGGCTGCTTATCATGATTTATGAGAGCCCGAGAGACTGGAGAGGTTGATGACTGAGTGAGGCCGAGTGCCTAATTGTGAAGATATTTATGGATCGGGCTGCACGCCGCAACATGTTTATTGATTTATGCCATGAGTGGCTTGATATAGTGCTTGGGCTGTAGGTGCCCCTCCGGAGTCTGTACACACCCCCAGTGAGCGCAGGTACCTACTGAGTGCGAGTGCCGAGCGATTGGGAGGACTAAATGACTGTGAGGACTGAGTGACTGGGAGGACTGAGTGACTTGGAGGACTGAGTGACTTGGAGGACTGAGTGAAATGATACTCTGAGAGTATGCATATGATTTTATCACTGAGTTGCATCGTATTGACATGCACACATGACATACAGGCACATAGATGTATTTTCCTCATGCTATATAGAATCACATCATTTATGATTTCTCACACATGTTGATAGATGGGCATAGTGATGCATTTTTTTACATGAGTTATCTGGAAAGAAAAATGAAACATATCATTTATTATTGAAAGGATTTTGGAAAAATTATTGTTTTCAAACTTATTCATATTTTTGGCATCTTCAGTAAACGATTTGGGTTTTCACTGATGTACTTGAAAGGAAGAACTATTTTTAAAAATCATGATTTAGCTGAGCATTTTATCTCTAAGTTACTTCTTGTATTATTTACGTTGTTATGGACTGTTGTGGACTATTTGTTTTGGACCCGACCTTGGTAAAAGCTCATCACTACTTTCAACCTAAGGTTAGGTTTGTTACTTATTGAATACATGGGGTTGGTTGTACTCATACTACACTTTTGCACCTTGCGTGCAGATGTTGGTTGATGATGTTGATGTGTTCGTTGGGAGCTGGATCTGAAGATGTACCTGCATTCCGGTTGTAGCTGCCTCTTGTTAATGGTAGCCTTAGATTTATAACAATCTGTTCATGTACATTTCGAACAGATGATGTATTATTTCATACCAGTTTTATAAATTCTATTCTTAGAAGCTCATGATTTGTACTACCAATTCTGGGGTAAATGTGTTAGTTTTATTTATTTTCTTTTAATTAATTGTCTTATTAATTTCATTGAAATTGGATAGTTGGTAATTGGCTTACCTAGCAGGTTGGGTTAGGTGCCATCACGACTAGTTAGATTTTGGGTCGTGACAATAGGTTGCTAAGACCAAGGTGTAAGCATTCTTCTTAATTGGGTTATGAAAAACAAAAATTATAATTTTCCTTCAAAATTTGGACTAAAGCAGACGAAAAAGTTTACTGGATTGTGAAATATGGGTACCAATGCAATCGTAACGTGTTGTAGGAAATGTGACGTGCAGAAATTAAAAGCATGTATCGTGTCATATTTTGTTGAATGTCTTCCCTATAATTGAAATTTAAGGCCTAGTACATAACTATTTTCTTAATGAGAAAGAAGAGGGAAGGACGTGACTTTTGATTTTTGAAGACGTGACTTATGGGTTTTTTGAAATAGCAAATAAATTGAAAAAATCGGATAAAAGCCAAAACAATTGACAACAAAGATAATTAAGTTTCTTGGTCATATAGATATGCCACATCACCGTGCCAAGTCCCAACTTTATATATTTATATAGATTATTCCGCTGTTATTAACGTGAATAATATTTTTGTGGGGGAGGGATGTTTATTCCCAACATTACTAACACTCAACTCTAATCTCACAATCACGGCATATCAGCAATTAATGTTTCCTAATCTTCCAAAACCTATAGGCTGCTAAGACCAAGGTGTAAGTATTCTTCTTAATTGGGTTATGAAAAACGAAAATGTGTAATTGCTCTTTAAAATTTAGGCTAAAGTAGACGAAAAAGTTTACTGGATTGTGAAATACAAGTAGCAATGCAATCGTGACGTGTTGTAAGAAATGTAACGTCCAGAAATTAAAAGCATGTATATTTTCATATTTTGTTGAATGTCTTCCCTTTAGTTGAAATTTAAGGCCTAGTACATAACTATTTTCTTATTGAGAAAGAAGAGGGAAGGACATGACTTTTTATTTTTGAAGACGTGACTTATGGGTTTTTCGAAATAGCAAATAAATTTGAAAAATAGGATAAAAGCCAAAAAAATTGACAAAAAAGATAATTAAGTTTCTTGGCCATATAGATATGCCACATCACCGTGCCAAGTCCCAACTTTATATATTTATATAGATTATGTAGTTGTTATTACCGTGAATAATATTTCTGTGGGGAATGGGTGTTTATTCCCAACATTACCAACACTCAACTCTAATCTCACAATCATGACATATCATCAATTAGTTTTTCCTAATCTTCTAAACCTGTAGGTGTAACGACCCGGCCGGTCGTTTTGAGAATTTAAGTCCCGTTCAGCGGCATAATCCCTGAGCAGCTTCTTATTATGTGTATTGACTTGCGTGCGTGGTTGAATTCTATTACCGGATGAATTAGAGTGATTTGGGACACTTAGTCCCTAAAACGGAAGCTTAAGTCTTAGGATTTTGACCGTAGTTGCAACTGTGTGAAGATCACTCCGGAATGGAGTTCTGGTGATTTTGTTAGCTCCGTTGGGTGATTTTGGACTTAGGAGCGTGTTCAGGCGGTGAATTTGAGGTCTATAGCTGATTTAGGCTTGAAATGGCAAAAGTCGAATTTTCGAAGATTTTAACCGAAAGTGGACATTTTGATATCGGGGTCGGATTACGATTCTGAAAGTTGGAGTAGGTCTGTAATATTGAATATCACTTGTGTGCAAAATTTAGGGTCAATCGGATGTGATTTGATAGGTTTCGGCACGAGTTTTAGAAGTTGGAAGATTTAAAAGTTCATAAGTTTGATTTATGGTGCGATTCGTAGTTTCGATATTGTTTGATGTGATTTGAGGCCTCTAGCGAGTTCGTGTTAGGTTATGGAACTTGTTTGTGTGTTTAGACGGAGTTCAAGGGGCCTCGGGTGTGTTCCGGGTGGCTACGAGTCCTTTTCCCCTATTTTTGAACTGTTGTTCCTATTTTCTGGTGTCCTTCTCCGCGATCGCGAAGCGCCTTTTGCGTTCGCGAAGTGTTAATGCTGACCACCTCGAGATCCTTCTTCGCGATCATATTCAACCTCTCGCATTTGCAAAGGTTTTCCTTTGCCCTTCATCGCGTTTGTGATTAGCCACCAGCGATCGCGAAGCTCTTCCGGGCAGCCTTATATGTCTTCTTCGGGTTCGCATTCGCCGTCTCGCGTTCGCGTAGGTTCCGTCCCTTGTTATTCGCATTCACACTCCTTCCCTCGCGTTCGCGATGGGTTTTTTCTGGACAGCCTTAGTTTCCTTCTTCACGAACACGAGCTTCTCTCTGTTTTCGCGATGCTTTCAGACCTGGGCAGAATATAAGTTTTTCCAAATCGAGGATTAGGCCATTTTTCATCATATTTTGACTTGTACAGCTCGGTTTTGAGTGATTCTTTGTGGGTTTTTCAAGAAAATCGATTGGGTAAGTGTTTTTCACCTAGAATTTATTATATTCCATGATTTTATCTTCAGTTTTAACATTTAATTTGTATTTTGAGTTGAACAAAATGGTGGTTTTTGAAGAAACGTTTCAAAATAAAAAATCATGATTTGAGGGACGAATTGGTATCGAAATTTGATAATTTTAGTATGGTTGAACTCGTATCGGAATGAGTGTTCGGGTTTTGTAAAATTTATCGGGTTCCAAGGTGCGGGCCCGGGGATCGATTTTTGGGTCAATTTTTAGATTTTGATAAAGATTGAGGCTTTATGATCCGGAATAGTTTCTTATGAGTTTTATTTGTGCTTTGAAGATATTTTGGTTAGATTTGAGCCGTCCGGAGGCCATTTCAACCGAGAAGTTTATTTTTGAGTATTGGTCTGTCTTCTTTGAGGCAGGTATCTTGCCTAACCTTGTGTGAGGGAACTACCCCTTAGGATTTGAGTCTTATATGTTGATTGTAGTCCGTGTACGCGAAGTGACGAGTACATGTCCGGACTTAGTTTTTGCAATTGGCCTTTTAGGGTTCTTAGTCCCTTGTATTCATTGAATATACAGTTCTTCTTGTTATGATTACGCTTCTTAATTACTAGTTTCACCTCTACCTGCTTAATTAGAATTAATTACTTCATGATTCACTCTTATTGCTTATTTGATTCATATGTGCCTTAACTGAAATTGTTACCTTTCTATTGCCATATTATCATTTCCCTAACTGCTTATCTTTATTTGAAATTATTACTATCTCTTCTGTAATTGTTTAGCTTTAATTGAGGTTATGGTTATCTTTCCGCTGCTTCTTCTTAGCTGAATTTGTTGTATCTCTTTCCTAATTTTCCAACCTTAAAAGAAGTTAGATATCCTATATTTTAGTTGACTTGTCCTTATTTGGAATTATTCGACTTGTGTTAGCTCCCTCGTTGCCGAACTGTATATTGTGGATCGTTATTACATAGTATTTCCTTTCTTGTTAAGCTATTCTTATTATGACTAGCATTCCCGATTGTGGCTACTCATTGTGAATTAGTTCCTCTGTTTCTTTGAGTTCTGGAATCTTTGAGTTGACTTATTTGTCGCACCCTTGTATTATTGTCATTGTTGCTGTTGTAGTTATTATTGTGATGCACGAGATTTCTGTCGTGCGATTGTTGTTATTGTGATGCACGAGGTTTCTATCCTGCAAGTGTTATTGGGTTGTACGAGGTTTCTGTCGTGCTATTGTTACTATTGATATTTGCACGTGTGGCATGACAAGGCGGGATATATATATATATATATATATATATATAGGTTGCGCATGTGGCGAGACAAGGTGGGAACATTGTTATGCACGTGTGGCGAGACAAAGCGGGTACTTACTATATTATTTCACATATGGCGAGACAAGGTGGGTTGTGTCCGGAATTGATTTGTGATGACTTGTGATGGCCTGGGGCCATTCTTGTTGTTGATGTTTGTGTAGTGGTATACTTACCTGTGTGAGCTTTATCTTGTGGAAAGCTGAGTGAAAACATTCTATGTGTTGTCCATTTCTTTTCCTGTACTTACTAGCTGGCACGAACTATGTTAGGACACTTGCACAAGCATACATGTAGTTAAGCACTCTTATCGGTACGTGAGTTCTCAGTGCGGTTCAGAAGTTTTCTTGAAATTGTTGAGTATAGATGAACACCTTTGTTTACCTGCCTTCTTATGTGAGAATGGCTCTATTTGGCTGTGAGTTCTCAGTGCGGTTATGAAGTGTAATGAGGGCACAGGATGACAAGTGTTAGGGTTCAGGTATTGGAACCCGTGAATTGTGAATAGTATGAGGTTCGGTACCTCGTGGAGTTTATTGACTAAAACCCGGTGTGAAAACTGTCGTATTGTTGAGTTGTTACTTGTCCTTTCTTTATATTTGATTATCGGACTTAGGCTGTGTTTTCGTTCATTCTTCTATGCCATTATTATGGTGTTCCGCTGATAGTTATTGTTTTCCTTCCTTATTTCAATTAACGTATTAATTGCCACTTCGCGTAGTCTTTATGTAGATATCATACTCTGTTGTTTCTATACTTATACTTGTTCAGGTTATTTAGTCCAGTAGGTGTCTTGACTATTCTTCGTCACTACTCCACTGAGGTTAGTCCTGATACTTGATGGGTACCGCCGTGGTTTACTCATACTATACTTCTGCATATTTTTGTGCAGATCCTGGTATTTCGAAGTCAGTTGATCATTAGTTAGCTGTGCTGGCTGTTGCTGTGGAGACTCAAGGCAAACCTGCTGCTACGTTCGCATTCTTCAGAGTCACCTTCTGATTTGTATCCATAATGTTACTTTATTTCAAACAATTATATTTGGAAAATTGTAGCAAACTCTGTAGAGCTTATGACTTGTACTATCAGTTTTGGGAATTATAAACTTTTATAAAGAATTCCATTTCAAAGTTGTTAGATGTCATTTATTATGGTTGTTATTCAATAAATGTTAGGCTTACCTAGTCCCTAAGACTAGGTGCCATCACGATACCCAACGGAGGGAATTTTGGGTCGTGACAAGTTGGTATCAGAGCTCTAGGTTCATAGGTGCTACGAGTCATAAGCGAGTTTAGTAGAGTCTTGCGGATCGGTACGGAGACGTTTGTACTTATCTTCGAGAGGCTACAGAACTATTAGGACAGTCACTTCCTTCATTCCTATCGTGCGAATTCATTGGTCTCGAAGTTTGAACTTTTATCATTCCATTCTCTCACAGATGGTGAGGACACGAGCTGCAGTTGCTGATGACGTTACCCTCGGAGCAGATGTCGCTAGGGGCAGAGGCAGAGGCCGACGAGGAGCACGTCTCATAGCTAGGGCACCTACCAGAGCAGCAGTTGAGGAGCCACCAGTAGTTCCGGTTGGGGGGCAGGTACCGGAGGTGCCTGTTTTTACCCCCGAGCTTCAGGAGATCTTAGCACAGTTCCTGAGCATGTTTGGTACATTGGCTCAGGCGGGGTTGATTCCGGTTGCACCAGCTATTTCATAGACCGGGGGAGGAGCTCATACTAATGCCGCCCACACTCTAGAGCAAGTGAGTTCATGTTGGTCAGGTTCCAGCTGTCATGGCGACACAACCTGTGGTCCCAGTTCAGCCCGTTATTAGGGCAGCAACATATGAGGAAGAACGGCTTAGACTTGAGAGGTACAAGAAGTACCACCCTCCTACCTTCAGTGGATTGGCGACAGATGATGCCCAGGGTTTTATGGAGGAGTGTCACCGCATTCTCTGTACTATGGGTATTGTGAAGACGAGTGGGGTTGCTTTTACTACATTCCAGCTTAAGGGAGCAGCTTATCAGTGATGGCGGGCGTATGAGTTGGGTAGCCCGGCCGATGCAGCTTCACTTACATGGGTTCAATTTTCAGAGATGTTCCTGAGAGAGTTTGTACCTCAGTCCGTTCGAGATGCATGGCGCGCGGAGTTTGAGCAGCTGCGCCATGGCACTATGTCAGTGTCAGAGTATGCCGTTAGATTCAGTGATTTGGCCAGACATGCACCTGCTTTGGTCGCTACAATTAGAGAGCGTGTCCGTAGATTCATTGAGGGGCTCTGGCATGATATTCGGTTCAGCATGGCTAGGGAGTTGGAGTCAGATGTTTCGTTTCAGCAGGTGGTAGGGATCGCCCGCCGAGAGAAGGGCATGTGGGATCAGGAGAGAGAGAAGACAGGCAGGGCTGTGAGAGAGAGGACAAGCGAGGTCAGGAGAGAGAGGACATAGAGGCGAGTAGGCCTCATAGACCGGAGAGATCTACTGGTCCTTATTTTGGAGGCAGGGTACGACATGGTAGAGGTTTTGTGGGTCAGCCAGTTCATTTTGCACTTCAGGCTTTGCACAATATTTCAGGTGCTCATGAGTCTCAGAGTACCCGTACCGCACAGTTCCCATATCCACATCAGCAGAGGGGTTGCTTTGAGTATGGAGGTATCAGCCATATGGTGAGAGATTGTCCCAGACTCCGGACATATATGTAACAGCGAGGTATTCAGGCGACTAGAGGGCGCCCAAGAGAGGGAGGCCCGACCCGTTGATGTGTTTCATATAGTAGGATAGAGGCCGTTGTGCCAGATGATGTAATACATGTATGCTTTTGATTTGTTACAGAGGGGCACCATTCGTATTTTGTTTCATTTCTGCTTATCGGGGCGAGTTCCCTTATTTGTTGCTTTATTTGTGGGTGAGTTTCATGATTAGTACTTTGCTTACGTGTTTACCCCTGTTGGGAGATTCTATGAGTGGTAGCATGTGTCTATCGTTTGTTTTTATTCATTATTGAGAGTTACGAGGCAAGAAGTGAATTACTGTTGTTCATTATGGTAGGTTTGATGTGATTTCTGAGTAATTTGGTTACGATTTGTGATTTGATACTCTACCGGGGTGAGAGTTTAGTAAGTGTTGTGATTTTATTGGCAGAATTGAGTTAGTGGAATATTTCCATTGGTATGATGTGTATTCAACTTGTAATTTAGAGTTGAGGGTGAGACCCTCGTGATTCCATATGATTTGATATGTTTGAGTCGGGTTGCGTGTCGCGGTGGAAGTTATATCAGGATGAGATCCTTGTGATTTGTTCATATACCTTGATTCCTTATTTTTAAATTAATTCATAGTATGGTACTAATAGAGAGGTGTGCCTGTCGGGCTTGTTTGATATTTCTCTTATGTGTTTCTCTTTACATATTCAATCATTTTTGTTTTGTGCTTCTTGAGTTTTAGCTTGCGGGGTGTGTGCCCGGTGGTATTAGTTGTAACTTGTTGATTCGGGTGTATAGTTAAGAGGTCTTCATGTTTCTTGCATCATTGTCAGTGTTGTGGAGGTTTGAAACAGGGTTCTAACGGATATAAGGCTAATTGTCGGTGCTGGTTTTGATTACGGGCATCTATTGTGATCAGAAATTTTATTATGGGCCTATGTGTAGCATGTCATATTGAGTGGTTGTACCTTGTGGGTGTAGGCATGAGTTGTTGCAGTTGGTTGAGACTGATACAAGGTATGGATTTAGAATCGGGTTTTTTGGAGATAAACGGAAGGTGAGAATTTTGACTCTAAGGCTTATCGGTGTTGGTAGAAAGGATAAATTACAGTTGAGATGGTGTCGTCAGGCTTATGTGGATTGGGATGACGTAAGGTCACCCACGGGTGTATGTTGGATATGTGCTTTCATTGATTTAAAAACTTCGAGGCGATTTTTGACACGTTCGAGGACGAACGTTTGTTTAAGAGGGGAAGGATGTAACGATCCGACCGATCATTTTGAGAATTTAAGTCCCGTTCGGTGGCATAAGGCCCTGAGCAGCTTCGTATTATGTCTATTGACTTGCGTGCGTGGTTGAATTCAGTTACCAGATGATTTGGAGTGATTTGGGACACTTAGTCCCTAAAACGGAAGCTTAAGCCTTAGGATTTTGATCGTAGTTGGAACTGTGTGAAGACGACTCTGGAATGGAGTTCTGGCAGTTCTGTTAGCTCCGTTAGGTGATTTTGGACTTAGGAGCGTGTCCGGATGGTGAATTTGAGGTTTGTAGCTGATTTAGGCTTGAANGACTCCGGAATGGAGTTCTGGCGGTTCTGTTAGCTCTGTTGGGTGATTTTGGACTTAGGAGCGTGTCCGGATGGTGAATTTGAGGTTTGTAGCTGATTTAGGCTTGAAATAGCGAAAGTCGAATTTTCGGAGATTTTGACCGGAAGTGGACATTTTGATATCGGGGTCGGATTCCGATTCCGAAAGTTAGAGTAGGTCCGTAAGATTGAATATGACTTGTGAGCAAAATTTGGGGTCAATTGGATGTGATTTGATAGGTTTCGGCACGAGTTTTAGAAGTTGGAAAATTTGAAAGTTCATAAGTTCGATTCATGGTGTGATTCATAGTTTCGACATTGTTTGATGTGATTTGAGACCTCGAGCGAGTCCGTGTTAGGTTATGGAACTTGTTTCTGTGTTTTGACAGGGTCCCAGGGGCCTCGAGTGTGTTCCGGGTGGGCTACGGGTCCTTTTCCCCTATTTTTGAACTGTTGTTCCTGTTTTCTGGTGTCTTTCTTCGCGATCGTGAAGCGCCTTTCGCGTTCGCAAAGTGTTACCGATGGCCACCTTGAGATCCTTCTTCGCGTTCGCAAAGGTTTGCTTTTCCCCTTCATCGTGTTCGCGATTAGTCACCCGCGTTCGCGAAGCTCTTCCTGGCAGCCTCATATTTCTTCTTCGCGTTTGCCGTCTCGCGTTCGCGTAGGTTCCGTCCTTTGTTCTTCGCGTTTGCACTCCTTCCCTCGTATTCGCGAAGGGTGTTTTCTGGACATCCTTATTTTCCTTCTTCGCGAACGCGATCTTTTCTCTGCGTTCGTGATGCTTTCAGACCTGGGCAGAATATAAGTTTTCCAAATCGAGGGTTAGGCCATTTTTCATCATATTTTGACTTGTAGAGCTCGGTTTTGAGCGATGCTTTGTGGGTTTTTCAAGCAACTCGATTGGGTAAGTGCTCTTCACCTAGAATGTATTATATTCCATGATGTTATCTTCATTTTTATCATTTAATTTGTATTTTGAGTTGAGGAAAATGGTAGTTTTTGAAGAAAATTTTCAAAATGAAAAATCATGATTTGAGGGACGAATTGGTATCGAAATTTGATAATTTTAGTATGGTTGAACTCGTATCGGAATGGGTGCTCGGTTATTGTGAAATTTGTCAGGTTCCGAGGTGCAGGTCCGGGGGTCGATTGTTTGGTCGATTTTTAGATTTTGATAAAGATTGAGGCTTTATGATCCAGAATAGTTTCTTATGAGTTTTATTTGTGCTTTGAAGTTATTTTGGTTAGATTTGAGGTAAGTATCTTGCCTAACCTTATGTGGAGGAACTACCCCTTAGGATTTGAGTCTTCTATGTTGATTGTAATCTGTGTACGCGAGGTGACGAGTACGTGCTCGGACTTATTTGTTGAAATTGGCCTTTTAGGGTTCTTAGGCCCTTGTATTCACTGAATATGCAGTTCTTCTTGTTATGATTACGCTTCTTAATTACTAGTTTCACCTCTACCTGCTTAACTAGAATTAATTGCTTCATGATTCACTCTTATTGCTTATTTGATTCATATGTGCCTTAACTGAAATTGTTACCTTTCTATTGTCATGTTATCATTTTCCTAACTGCTTATCTTTATTTGAAATTATTACTATCTCTTCTGTAATTGTTTAGCCTTAATTGAAGTTATGGTTATCTTTTCGCTGATTCTTCTTAGCTGAATTTGTTGTATCTCTTTCCTAATTTCCCAACCTTAAAAGAAGTTAGATATCCTATATTTTAGTTGACTTGTCCTTATTTGGAATTATTCGACTTGTGTTAGCTCCCTCATTGCCGAACTGTATATTGTGGACTGTTGTTACATAATATTTCCTTTCTTGTTAAGCTATTCTTATTATGACTAGCATTCCCGATTGTGGCTACTCCTTGTGAATTAGTTCCTCCGTTTCTTTGAGTTCTGGAATCTCTGAGTTGACTTATTTGTCATACCCTTGTATTATTATCATTGTTGCTATTGTAGTTATTATTGTGATGCACGAGGTTTCTGCCGTGCGAGTGTTATTGGGTTGCACGAGGTTTCTGTCGTGCTATTGTTACTATTGATATTTGCACATGCGGCGTGATAAGGCAGGATATATATATATGTTGATTTCGCATGTGGCGAGACAAGGTGGGAACATTGATATGCACGTGTGGCGAGGCAAGGCGGGTACTTACTATATTATTTTGGATGACCCGGGAGCGTTTTGGCGCTTATTGTGGAAAGTTGACATTTTGGAAGGATTTTATATATTTGGGTTGAAGTACATTTCAATGTTATCGATGTTCGATGGGGATTCCGAGCCCGGGAATAGCTTCGTATGGTGATTCTGGACTTAGGGGCACGTCCGGAAGTAGATTTGGAGGTCCATAGGTCGTTTCGGAGTCGGTTGGTGAAAAATGGAAATTTGAAGGTTTTTCGAAAGTTTGACCGGGAGTGGATTTTTTGATATCGGAGTCGGATTTCGATTCCGTAAGTTGGAGTAGGTCCGTAATGGCAATTATGACTTGTGTGCAAAATTTGAGGTCAATCGGACG
>AWOL01S0004854.1:26605-37645 GCA_000715115.1 Nicotiana otophora | reverse complement strand
TGATTTGTGAGGATGGGTGTGGATCGGGGCTGCCCGCCTGCAGCATACTTTATTATTATGGCACGTGAGTTGTCCGTGCGGCACGTGAGTTGTCCGTGCAACACGTGAGTTGTCCGTGCAGATTATAGCGCTTGGGCTAAAGGAGCCCCTCTGGAGTGTGTACACACCCCCAGTAAGCGCAGGTACCTACTTAGTGCGAGGGCTGAGGGCTGAGTAACTGGGAGGCATGAGTGATTGTGAGGTATGCCCAAGTGGCTAGACTGATTGTGAGGTATGCCCGAGTGGCACGAGTGACTGTGAGGTTTGCCCGAGGGGCTGTATATGAGTGATGTTTTGCCCGAGGGGCTGTTTACGATTTCATCATTTTTGCTCACCTTTGCATTGAGCCTTTGTTTGTAAAACTGTTGGAAAAATATCTTTAAATGATTTTTTTTACTGGAACCGGGTTTAAACGAGATGATTTGATTCAAACACTGATTTTTAAAGCATGTTGTACTTTACTGAGATTTCACGATATGGACGTTATATGCTTTATTACTCATCACTACTGCTCAGTCTTTATTTATTGTTGTTACTTACTGATTTGGCGAACTCACGTTACTCCCTGCACCTTGTGTGCAGATTCAGGTGTAGTTGGACACGGTAGAGGTTATTGAGTGTTCTGGTTACAGATTTTCTTGGAGACAACAAGGTAGTTGTTTGGCGATCGCAGCCCCTGCTCTTCTCCCTCTTATCTTCCTCTAGTTGTATTCACTTACTTTCCAGGCTGAGTTAGCCTTGATATTGTTAGACAGTTTGTAGTAGATGCTCATGACTAGTGACACCCCGATGTCAGTCTTTTTTTTTCGCACTTCTATTTTTTTTCTTTGATTTGAACTCCTTAAATGAAGATTTTATGTTAAATAGTATTGAAATTATCTTTGAAAGGAAATATCGGTTTGTTTGGAAATGAGTCAGCTTGCCTAGTTCCACGATAGGCGTCATCACGATAGATTAGGTTTTTGGGTCATGATAAAATGTTGAAGCAAATTCAGGTAAACATTTCTCTAATTGATTCTTTGAGGGAGATGCCCGGTTATACAAAAATGATGAAGGACTTGATGTCTCGCAAGTTTGACTTCCAAGACTTGGCAAATGTCACATTGACACAGGCTTGTAGTGATGTTGTGTCAAGACTTATAGCTGAGAAGTTATCCGACCCTGGAAGCTTCACAATTTCATGCACCATAGGTAGCTATGCATTTGCCAAAGCATTGTGTGATTTGGGAGCAAGTATAAATCTGATGCCATTGTCTATCTATAAAAAGTTAGGCATTGGAAGAGCAAGGCCCACATCCATGTTACTGCAACTAGTTGACCGAACGGTGAAAAGGCCATCAGGTATACTTGACGATGTACTTGTGCAAGTTGGAAAATTCGTGTTTTCAGCAGATTTTGTCATTTTGGACTGCAAGGTTGATAATGAGATTCCCTTAATTTTGGGAAAGCCGTTCTTATCCACATGGAGAGCTCTGATTGATTGTGAAACGAGGGAGCTGAAAATGAGGCTCAATAATGAAGAAATAACATTTAATGTGCAAAAGTGTATGCGGCAACCTAGTGAGTTTGCAAATTGCTCTTTGTTAGACACGGTGGATGTAATCATGGAAGAAGATGATGAGGCACTTAATGCAAAAGACCTTCTAACAGCCTGCCTTATGAACTTAGAAAATGTAAATGGTGAGGACTTGGTGGAATGGGTGTTGGCTCTTCAAGGGCAAGGGTACTGGAAAAGAGAGCTCAAATTCGAGCCTTTACACTCGAAAGAAAGAAAGAACTCTCTAGCCAAGCCATCGATCGAAGCACCACCACAATTGGAGCTAAAACTGCTACCAGCTCACCTCAGGTATGCTTTCTTGGGACCTAATTCGACTTTACATGTTATTATCTCATCCGGTTTATTAGATGTGCAGGTAGAACAACTTTTACAGGTGTTGAAAGAGTGCAAGAATGCAATTGGTTGGACCATTACAGACAATAAGTATATCAGCCTGGTCTTCTACATGCATAAAATTCTACTGAAAGATGGGCACAAACATTCCAGAGAACATCAAAGAAAGTTGAACCCTAACATGAAGGAAGTTGTAAAGAAGGAAGTTATCAAGTGGTTAGATGCGGAAATTATTTTTCCCGTCTCAGATAGCAACTGGGTTAGCCTAGTTCAGTGTGTGCCTAAGAAAGGTGGGATGACTGTTCTGCAAAATGAGAACAATGAATTAATATCAACAAGAATAGTCATGGGATGGCGAATTTGCATGGACTACAGAAGATTGAACAAGGCCACCCGAAAAGATCATTTCCCCTTGTCGTTCATTGATCAGATGCTAGATAGACTGGCATGGAGGTCCCATTTTTGCTTCTTGGATGGATACTCGGGGTACAACCAGATATCTATTGCCCTAGAGGATAAAGAAAAAACGTTATTCACCTATCCATATGAAATTTATGCTTTTCGGAAAATGTCGTTTGGCCTATGCAATGCACCCGCCACATTCCAAAGGTGCATGATGGCCAACTTCACAGATATGGCAGAGGATATAATGGAGGTTTTCATGGATGATTTCTCAATGGTGGGAAATTCTTTTGATTATTGCTTAAAAATCTGAAAAGAGTGTTGCTGAGATGTATGAAGACTAATCTGGTGTTGAACTGGGAAAAATGCCATTTTATGGTACATGAAAGTATAGTCTTGGGACACCTAGTGTCAAGTAAGGGCATTGAGGTGGACCGTGCCAAGATTGATGTAATAGAGAAGCTGCCACCACCCACTTTCGTCGAGGCAATAAGAAGTTTCCTTGGTCACGCCGGTTTTTATAGGCGGTTTATAAAAGATTTTTCCAAAATTGCTAACCCTTTGTGTAAATTTCTTGAAAACAATCACCTTTTAGTGTTTTCTGATGACTACAGGGTACCTTTCGAAGGATTGAAGAAGAGGCTAGTGTCTGCACCTATCATAGTTGCACCCGATTAGGAGCAACCATTTGAGCTGATGTGTGATGCAAGTGACCATGTTGTGGGAGCAGTACTTGGACAAAGAAAAGATAAAATCATGCATCCAATCTACTATACAAGTAGAACATTGAATGGCGCCCAACTGAATTACACAGTGACAGAAAATAGATGCTAACAGTGGTGTTCGCATTTGACAAATTCTGGTCCTACTTGATATGCTCGAAGGTAATTGTTTATACTGACCATGCTGCTCTCAGGTAACTATATGATAAAAATGAAGCAAAGTCGCACCTAATTCGATGGGTTCTACTGCTGCAAGAGTTTGACTTGGAAATTCGTGACCGAAAAGGAACGGAAAACCAAGTTGTCGATCACTTGTCCAACTTGAAGGAGCTAAAATGAAGGTTGAGATGGAAGATATCATGGAGACTTTCCCCGATGAACAACTGTTAGCCACGAGACTTGTGGAAGAGCCATAGTATGCCGACATTGCAAACTACCTGGCAAGCGATATTGTTCCCTATGAATTGTCTTCTGTGCAGAAAAAAAAGTTCTTTCGTGATTGTCGCATGTATTTCTGGGATGAACCATATTTGTTTCGGATTTGTATTGATAACATGATCCGGAGATATATTCCCGAGATAGAACAAGCTTCTGTTTTGTAGGCATGCCATGCTTTGCCTTATGGAGGTCATTTCAGAGGAGTAAGGACAACTGCTAAAGTTTTAGAGTCAGGTTTCTATTGGCCGATGTTGTTTAAAGATGCACACTTTTGGGTAAAGAGCTGTGATGAGTGTCAAAGGACAGAAAATATTTCCCGTCGACATGAGATGCCCATGAACCCAATCCAAGAAGTGGAAGTATTTGATGTATGGGGACATTATGGGACCATTTGTTAGCCCATACAACAACAAATATATACTAGTAGCAGTGGACTATGTCTTGAAATGGGTAGAAGTTGTAGCACTCCCAAAAAATGTGTGATGACCCAAAGGGATTTTTTTTCGGAAAGTTTTTGTGTGAAAAATGGATTAAAATGTGAAATAGAGCTTTAAAACTCAACTGAGTTGACTTTGGTCAACATTTTGAGCAAACGGACTCGGATCTTTCACAGTTCCGGTAGGTCTGTATTGTGATTTGGAACTTGGGCGTATGCCCGGAATCGAATTCTGAGGTCTTAGCCCGAGATATGGACTTTTGATGAAAAATTAAAAGTTTGAAAGCTTAATGATTTTTAAGAATTTACTGATATTGGATTTATTGACACCGGGTCCGTATTTTGGTTTTGGAGCCCTGTATGGGTCCACTATAATATTTATGACTTGTCTGCCAAATTTGTTGAGAAACGAAGTTGATTTGACGTAATTCAGACGTCCGATTGTGAAAATATAAGTTTTAAAGTTTTCTTAAAAATTTCATTCGATTTGGTGTTTAATTCGTAGTTCTAGATGTTATTTTGGCGATTTGATCGCGCGAACAAGTTCGTATTATATTTTAGGACTTGTGTATATGTTTGGTTTGAAGTCCCGAGGGCTCCGGTGAGTTTCGGGTAGGCTACGGGATGATTTTGAACTTAGAAAATCTGGTTTTTGAGCTTCTACTGTCATCTAGTGTATTGTGCTTCGCGATCACGAAGAGGAAATTGTGAGCCGTGAGTTTTACCCTTCACGTTCGCGAAGATAGACACGCGAACGCGAAAGGTTAGCTTCCAGTGCACTGTGAACGCGGCGACCAAGTTGTGATCGTGTAGAAGGAATGAGGCAGAAGCTGAAGCACTGAATTTGTGCTACGCGATCGCATAAGCCTGTACGCGATCGCGTAATGTTGAGAAAATATTCTCTGCGATCGCATGGCCATTTACGCAATCGCGTAGAGTTAAACGAACCTGGGCAAAAGTTGTTCTACGCAATCACGAACGAATTTTCGCGATCGCGATGAGTAAAAATCTGGACGAACAGAACTTAAGTTCTAGAAATGGACTTTCGTCCCATGTTCAACCATTTTTCATTTTTGAGCTCGGGTAAGGCGATTCTTGGGCGATTTTTACGGAAAAATATTGGGATAAATATTCCTTATCCTATATTGATTATATTTCATGATTCCATTCTCATTTATATCATGAATCTGTAAAATTTTGGGAGAAAAATCAGATTTTTATAAAATCTTCCAAAAATAAAAATTTAAGATTTGAAGGTTCATTTGACATCGGAATTTGATAATTTTTATATGGTTGGACTCGTCTCGAAATGGGTGTTTGGATTTCGTAATGTTTTCCAAGATTTGAGACGTGGGCCCCACTGTCAATTGTTAAAGTGAATTTCGGATTTTATCCGAAAAAATAGTAAATTCATATGGAATTAATTCCTATGATACGTATTGAGTATCTCAAATTGTTTGTGAATAGATTTGACGCTTTTGGGGACAAATTCAAAAGGAAAAGTTGTGGTCGAGTAATTGATTAAAATTGCAAAGGGAGGTAAGTGTCGTGGTTAACCTTGAATTGAGGGAATAGAACCCTTAAATTATTTGTTATGTGAAATGCATGCGAACGACGTATAGGCGAGGTGACGAGTGTCTATACATCGTCAAATTAATTGTTTGCATAATTATTTGAAAATCATAAATTATTCTAAGACACGGATTAATTATTATAATAATTATTTCTCCTATTCTTTGTCAAATATTAATTGTTGAATTCCTGCAATAATTGTTACATGCTTATTTGATTTATGTGTCTTAATTGTTACTTGACATTTAGCATATTAAATATTAAACTGCCTATTTTCTCCCTGATTTCCAAAATAAATTGCTACTTGTCATTGTCTGTTTCATAAATAAATCATAATTATTGTATGCTTATTGTCTTATAATTTCATATTAATTATTGTATTTATTGGGGTAATTTTTTTAATAAGAATTGGTAAATGAATATATTGGGGGATCGGGTTGCACAACGCAACAAACTTATTAAAAGTCCATATTGGGGGATCGGGTTGCACACCACAACAGACTTGTTTAAAAGTCCATATTGGGAGATCGGGTTGCACGTTGCAACAGACTTTTTCAAAAGTCTATATAGACTTGACTAAAATGAATATATTGGAGAACTGAATATGAATATATTGTGGAAGCGTGTTGCACGCTACAACGGAAATTGATGGAAATAATAATTGATTATGACTGCTGAATTGGCTTCAACTGTTAAAATGAGTTACCTGATTTATTTATATTATTGTTGTTATTACTATTATTGCGTACAGGTTAATGTAAGTGACCTGTCTTATCCTCGTCACTACTTCGTCGAGGTTAGGCTCGGCACTTACCAGTACATGGGGTCGGTTGTACTAATACTATACTCTGCACTTCTTGTGCAGATTTCGGAGTTGGTCCCAGCGGCGTACCATAGACTTTCTCAGGTTTCAGCTATTCAGAGGACAGCGTACGCAGTTCTGAAGTCCCCGTCTACTTTACTTTAGTTGTGTGTTTGTTTTCAGACAGCTTTATTTTATTCAGACCTTTATTTGTATTATTCTAGAAGCGCGTGCACTTGTGATACCAAATTCTGGGATGGAATTTAGACATCGTTATTATTATGGATTATTCACTACATTTCAAACTTACTTCCGTATTTGTTTTTTTGTTATTAATTAATTAAAAATTATTTTAAAATGGTTAGTATTATTCTAACGTTGGCTTGCCTAGCAAGTGAAATGTTAGGCGCCATCACAGTCTCGAAGGTGGGAATTTCGGGTCGTGACAAAATGATGCAAAGGGAGTTATTGGATTTCTAAGAAAAAATATCTTCACCCGATTTGGAACTCCAAGAGCGATCATTAGTGATGTAGGAAATCACTTCTGCAACCGAGCCTTCGCAAAGTTGCTGGAAAAATATAGCGTACGCCATAAGGTTGCCACTCCGTATCACCCACAAACAAGTGGTCAAGTTNTAAAGTTGCTACTCTGTATCACCCACAAACAAGTGGGCAAGTTGAGGTGTCAAACAGAGAAATCAAGAATGTTTTGACCAAAACTGTAAATGCTACTCGGACTGATTGGGCGAAAAAATTGGATGATGCACTATGGGCCTACCGCATTGCATTTAAAACTCTGATTGGTATGTCACTGTACAAATTGGTGTTCGAAAAGGTGTGTCACTTACCGGTGGAGCTAGAGCAAAGAGCTTTTGGGTAATTAAGACAATTAAATCTTGACATGGAGGCCGCTGGTATGAGTAGAGTCACAGAACTTCATGAACTCGATGAGTTCTGTTACCATGCTTTTGAAAGCACCAGGCTGTACAAGGAAAGGATAAAGATCATGCATGACAAGCATATTCAAGAGAGGATTTTCAAACCCGAAGATGTCGTGTTGTTGTATAATTCAAGATTGAAACTATTTTCGGGTAAGCTAAAATCTAGATGGTCGTGACCATTTAGAGTGGTGCAAGTACTCTTAAGTGGAGCTGTAGAAATTGAATCCGAGGATAGAACGAACAGGTTTAGAGTTAATGGGCAAAGGTTGAAACATTACCTTGGCATGAATGAGGAAAATATTGTATCGGTGATTCATTTGCAGGAGCCTCAATTGTTGAGTGAACCTTAAGTTTGATCGCATGCGTCGTACCACGACGTTAAATCAGGCGCTCGTTGAGAGGCAACCCAATTCGTAGTTTATTTTAGCTTAACTATAAATTTTTGTTTGTTTTATGCACTAACAAGTTTTTAATTAAATCTTGGTGTCTGAACAAGTAATGGAGGACGATGGAAAGTTATGGCGCTTGGAGTTGTTCATGAAATGAAATAAAAATTACATGCGTACGCTCCAAACAACGTTGCGTACCTCGCGACACCCAGTTTAATGCACAACGCACCTGGAAGCAAACCTCGCATCGGTAACATTTCACCTTGCGGCACAGCTTGTATCACCTTCTGTTCAGCGTGATTTCCAACTCACATCGCCCAGTTTTCAGCGCATTATAGAGCTCGCCCAACGAGGGTTATAGCGAGACCAATCTCGCGGCAGCCTCGCGTCGCAAGGAAAATAGCGAGCAAATCCTGTTGTTAAGCCTCGCGTCTCCTTCTTCGCAGCTCGCTAAGGAGCTCACGTCGCCAGGTAAGTTTCTCGTGTCGCCGGGTTCTCAGTATGCGTTAGAGATAGCCTCGCATGGTCCTTTGCTCGCTGAAATCCTCGCCAGCCATGTTTCTTACTCGCTATTGGTTTCATTGGCCATTCCTCATTTTTGCTGTAAAACTCAGCTTCAAAGATCGCCATGAACCTCACATCCTATTGTCCAGTGCCCTCTTGGGAGCTTGCCCAGCAAGATATGGCGTTAGCCTCGCGTCACACGGGTAATCGAAAGGTACAGCTCGCATTAGCTTCGCGTCGCGCGGGTTATCACGATGTCCAGTTCGAGTTTGCTTTGCGTCGTACGGGTTATCGCGAGGTAAGTTTTCTTTGATTTTCAATACCTCGCATCAGACCTCACCCAGCCAGAAAATCAGCTCGCTATGGACCTCGCATAGCATGGGTTGTAGCGAGGTCTACCTCACAGCAGCCCTCGCGTCGCCAGCGTTTCCGCGCGATAAGAAGCTCGCGTCGCCTGCTTCTAAGATCGCTAAGTATTTTGCCTCGCCAGGTAACGTGCTTTAATATTTTTTAAACTTAGTTTTCTAACTTGTTTATATTAAAACATCACTTTGCTTTCTAACCTCTTTCTGTTAAAACACTATACAAACACACACACCTCACTCTACAGAATACACTGCTCGTCCCTTTTCCCTTCCCCTCACACACAAATTTCATTGAAGACCTTGCTCATTATCTCTTTCAATCACTTGGGACCTTATTTGAAGAACACTTCAATCCTCCTAAGCATCTAAGGTATGTTTCTAACTCTCTACTCTATCCAAAATTCGAATTTAGTTAAAGAAATGCAATTCCACCATTTTTGTGTATATCTTCAAAGTAACACTATGCTTGCTCGCCCTAATCCCATAAACCCCATATGATTGGTATTGTTGTTGTGTAAAAGGGTGATAATATGAAATCCCCAAGCTGATTTAGGGAGGGTGGGCAATCCCTCATATCTACAATTAATTTGACAACACTAGTGCACGCTAAGTGTTTGTCAAAATGCCTCAAAGGCATTCTTGGCCCAAATGGAGTTCTACTCTTCAGAATTGTAATGACTAATATTTTGTTGCATTTCAATACTCCAAATTGCAAGTTTAGGCGGGCTAAACAGTAGCAATATGCATAGAAATTGTGGTAAACATCATTTTGCGATTGTTTTATTCTCATGCTAAAATAAATAGGTGAAGTCTGAGTAGCCTCAAAATGGTTGAACATCATGTAGTGAACTCTTAAGTGTGGGTCCATAAGACCATGTTTTGAATTGATTCATATGTTTTATCACTGAGGAACAATCACTTATGTAGGTACGACTATGCCTCCTAAAAAAGATGATGGTAAAGGCAAGGGCAAGGCTATTGTTCCGACGAAGGCCAAGGCTTCTTCCAGACCTCCATAGAAAAAGAGAAAAGGTGGGGAGGCTACTTCAAGCCAAATTGAAGGGTTGCAAGCAGTTGCAGCTATAGCAGCCACACGCTCACAACCTGAGGGACAACAAGAATTTGAACTGAAGGGCATACCTCAATTTTCCAAGGCTTGGTACAAGCTTTGTCGGCCGAGACAAATACATCCCGAGTCATCTATTCACGAGCGGCACCTACAAGCTAAGTAACACTCAATTTGGAAAGGTATTCACGACCTTGGCTTAAGCTATGTGTTCAGAAACACCGGGGATATAAATGTCAACCTTGTTCGGGAATTTTATGCCGGTTTTGATCCTAATGATCTTGAGAAGCTGGTGCCTATTAGAGGTAGGTTGATCGATTTTTCGGCAACAGCTATATGTAAGTTTTTGGGAGCTCCGGATGTTCCACAACAAGCCTTGGAGAACTTCATCACTCGTCCTACATATCCGGCATTGAGACACACTCTCTGTGGTGTCAATTCTATGGCTGCTTGGGTTCGTGACAAGAAGACCCAATGCCATAAGAAAATTTCCTAAGAAAAAAAAATGAAGCCGGAAGCTCAGGTATGGCTGAAATTGATCAACACACGACTATTACCATGCAATCATGAGACTCTTATAAGTCGTGAAAGGATATGCGTGTTGTACTTCCTCATGACTAGCCAGAAAGTGAATGTGGTCCACTTAATACGCTACCAGATGTCCGAGGTGAGAAAAAGAAAGTGCATTGACTGATTGTCCTTTGTCAACATGTTGACTCAGTACCTACGCAAAGAGGAGGTGGAGGAGGAGCGAGATTTTGATAAAGTCATTCCACCACCCCTTAGACTATTGGACATCACAAGAATACGGGTGAAAGAGGAGAATGACATAGCCACAATGATAGGTGCCGAGCACAATGCTCGAGATGACAGCTTTATGGCACATCTATATGGGATGATGGACTTACAGCTCAGGATTAGGGGAAGACCGGCCACTACTGAGGAGAGGGCCACTTTGGAGGAGCGTTATCCGCTAAAGCCTCATGTGCAACAGCTAGTTAGGCTTGGCGATGGGCAGCGACTCCTAGATGATGAGGATGTCAACACACCAATATGTTCTGAGGCAAGCCAGAGCAGTCCGACGAGGATGATGATGATGATGCCGAGGGAGAAGAGGATGAGGACTGGACATGTGAAGATGGAGCCTTCGATGATAAGGGCGAAGACGATGTCTGATTAGGGAGTTTTTCCAACCACTTTACATGTTTTATTTTGTTTATGAATTTATATATGCATTGAGGATAACACATGATCTAAGTGTGGGGTGGAAGGTATTCCCCGTCATTTGTAAATATTAGATAAACTAATTAGTTTGTGTGTTTAATGTTTATGTTATTTTCATATTTACCCTTATTTAATATTTTTAAAAAAATTAATAATAATTAAAAAAAATTAAATGACTGGACATTTCCTGAAGATGGATCTCTTAGGCAGTTTTCTTGAGGGACATAAGTCTAACATATATATATATAT
>AWOL01S0004854.1:0-13285 GCA_000715115.1 Nicotiana otophora | reverse complement strand
GTCTATAACAACGAAATGAATCCATTTTTGGGTATATTTACCACACATATCTTAGTCCAGGATTTTCCACATGTACAAAAAATTAGATATTTGCAAATTGACTGAAGAAATTATTTTTGTTAGGGGCAAATCACTATTTTTGGCAAATTGTACAGCAGCAGTCAATTGGTCTGGACAATTGGATTGATCAGAATTGAAGATCTTTGATTCAGTCAGTATAATGCCCAACGTTGTGAGGAAGTGTCTCCCTTCTACTCTTTTTTATTGTATTTTGTTCTCATTATAATTGGATTCTTATCAGGTTACTTACTATTAAGTATTAACCAGGTCAATTGGGAAGAGCAATCTTATACTAAGTTTCTTACAAACAGTTGAACCCTTTTTGTCAATCTCAGGCTTAAAATTAAGGTTGAAAGATAAAAACAGGATAAACAGATAATAAATAATAAGCATGGAATCATCTCTAGAAAAATATTTGAATTAAATCAGGATACTTTTATTTGATAATGAATCAAAAGAATAGTTAATTATTACAGAAGCAAAGAGGGGCATTCCCCTGTACGTAAGAAGCTATATGAACCTGCTCTCATTGAACTAAACAGATCAGGGAAAAAATCAATGCTATTGAATTGAATGCAGAAAACTGGCTTAGACGAAGAGTAAATGCCTAATAACAGAAGATATGTCTCCAACTCGTGCATGAATCCTGAAATGACGCCTTGTTACTGCTGCTGATGTTTCTTCTCCAACCTTCAATTCTGGGAATACGAATCCTTTCTTGCTGAACAACGTATCCATCAGGTTCTCCAAAGCCTCAGGTGTCAATCGAAATCCATCCCAATGTAAATACGAAGCCCTATCAGAACATACAGCTACCCCTTCCTCTCCGCACTTCTTCTGCACATCAAAGTTGAATGGAGCGTTGCCACTGCCACAACATGCCTTCATCAAATTATTCGTCTTGAATCCCAGAAACGCGTGGTTTTTAAGAACAGCCATGAATGCTTTGTAGTAATCTGCATATATGATGTGAACATCAGGATATTTCAAACGCAGCTCCAGAATTGCTTGCCATAGGTGATCATTGTGAAGCTTTGAAAACATATTAAGTCCCCTGTGGCATCTGTTTTTTCCAATTGAATCGCCCTCGGGAAACAGAGTCCTAAAACCAGGAAAGCAGCCCATGGGTAGAATTCCAGAAACCATGAGAGTTTTGGCTCCAGCTTCATTGATGAGTCTTTCTATTGAATTCTTAATTGTCTCCACCACTTCAGGCACGAGATGGGACGCCTCTGAAATAGATTTTCCATGTAAGAAGGCATGCTTGTAGTCGTTGATACCGGGTTGATCCATAAAGATGAGCGCCTTCGAAATAACCTTATTGTTTCTGCTGCAGTCATGAAAAGAGAAGCAATCTTCATAGANAGGATACTTTTATTTGGTATGAATCAAAGGAATCGTTAACTGTTACAGAAGCTAAAAGGGGTATTCCCCTGTACATATGAAGCAATATGAACCTGATCTTTTGAATTAAACAGATTACGAAAAAAATCCAATGCTATTGAATTGAATACAGAAAACTGGCTTAGACGAAGAGTAAATGCCTAATAACATAAGATATGTCTCCAACTCGTGCATGAATCCTGGAATGACGCCTTGTTACTGCTGCTGCTGTTTCTTCTCCAACCTTCAATTCTGGGAATACGAATCCTTTCTTGCTGAACAACGTATCCATCAGGTTCTCCAAAGCCTCAGGTGTCAATCGAAATCCATCCCAATGTAAATACGAAGCCCTATCAGAACATACAGCTACCCCTTCCTCTCCGCACTTCTTCTGCACGTCAAAGTTGAATGGAGCGTTGCCACTGCCACAACATGCCTTCATCAAATTATTCGTCTTGAATCCCAGAAACGCGTGGTTTTTAAGAACAGCGATGAATGCTTTGTAGTAATCTGCATATATGATGTGAACATCAGGATATTTCAAACGCAGCTCCAGAATTGCTTGCCATAGGTGATCATTGTGAAGCTTTGAAAACATATTAAGTCCCCTGTGGCATCTGTTTTTTCCAATTGAATCGCCCTCGGGAAACAGAGTCCTAAAACCAGGAAAGCAGCCCATGGGTAGAATTCCAGAAATCATGAGAGTTTTGGCTCCAGCTTCATTGATGAGTCTTTCTATTGAATTCTTAATTGTCTCCACCACTTCAGGCGCGAGATGGGACGCCTCTGAAATAGATTTTCCATGTAAGAAGGCATGCTTGTAGTCGTTGATGCCGGGTTGATCCATAAAGATGAGCGCCTTCGGAATAACCTTATTGTTTCTGCCGCAGTCATGAAAAGAGAAGCAATCTTCATAGAAGAACTTCATGAAGGTAGAAATCTGAGAAAGGTCATGTGACTGTGGAGGCGGTGGGATGCCATTCTTGAGGAAGAAAAAGGGTTTCATGACGGTTGCTCCGGGCGTCGCAAAACTGAGACCAGACTCGAAGAACTCGGTACCTCGTTGGGTGTATGGTTGTGGAGAAGGCAAACTGAGTGTTGCAGCAACATGATCAGCTGATGATGAAGAAGAATCTCCGAAACTGTATATGGAATTAAAGGGACAAACGGCTTCTTTCGCAAGAGAAAAAGACGAAACAACAACCAGACAGGAAAAGAGTAATACCAAGACAACCAAATGATGGCTGATGCAAACGGAGGCCGCCATACAATCAAAGAGAAACTAATGAGAGAATTAAGCTACGTAGTAACTAGTATAATTAGGTTTGAAGGCGTGAACTCTAGTTTATGGTACATACTGTATTTATAGAGGTTGTGAGCTTGTTGTTTAAGCAAAGTTATTGGCGTTTCCTAAGTTGATTAGAATTAGAGTTTTTAGTTTCCATTTAGGAATTTATTGAATTATTGACCAAGACTATTTTCCTTTTTCTTTCTTTTATCCCAAGCTTCATAAACCAAGGGGCACTCCCCAATTTACTATTTCCATAACTTTTTAAGAAAACGGAATTCGCTTTTCCTTTTTTACAAACTAAGTTTGAGGAAATAAATGGGATATAGTTTTTCGGGAGCAAAACTTTGGGTCTTTATAAATATATATTTTTGTGAGAGAAAGAAACTTGAACAAACAAGAAAATTATGATATTGTAGATAGTTAAAACTCAATGACCCATGAGGGTTCTCTTGGTGGCTACTCCACCACGTGTCTATATATAGAGGTCACATCCCTCATTTGAGGGGAGAAGAAATCACAAGGCTGAAAGTACAACAATCAAGTAAGCGGAAGAAAAGGCTAAAGATGCTCTGAAAAATAGTATCAAGGTCTTCATCCACATATGCAATCTTCGTATGTGGTCAAATCCCAAAGGCGAACGCAAATCATAAGCGGGCGGCTTCAAATCTTCCGTTCGTGATAACCCAACAACAAATCATGGTTCGTGACGACCTTCAAATTGTTCGTGACGCACTACAAATCTGAAATCCGTCAAGTTCAAGATCAAGCTCTCAAGCTCGTGAACCATCGTTCGTGAGGAGAAGAATCAGAGGACTACATCTCTTTAGATTCGAGATATTCTAGAGATTGTAACCCCATCACTTGAAATCAAATACTACGATTGTTGCAATATTTTTCGGTCTTGATTTTGTTTTCTTGATGCAAATTTATTATCTACAAATTCTGACGCGTCCACCGGGACAATCTCTACTTCTCATCTCTTCTCTTCGAAGTTCAAGAACACCAAGATTGCCTCAATGAAAATCAACCCTATATCTGACTCCAAAAGCGGATTGGAAGTTACCATGGAGATTGTTAGCCAAATCAAAAGAAGTAAAGCCGAAATAATAGGACAACAAGTACTTGAAGTGCCGTCCACAACTCATATTATTGGTTCATTTCTCCAAAAGAAGTAGGATCATCTTCGTACATGCTAATTAACTTCTTTTTCCCCTTTTCATTGCCTTATCTTAGTACACCTCTTCACAATATGATTAAAAAACGATTTCACCAATATGATAAATCAGGAAAGGTTCACGTAAAAGACAATTTTGAACTAGGATTACTTTAAAAGATTCAACGCGACACGCACAACGATAGCTAAAAGAATATATTCCAATTATTGTCTATGTTTTCTCCTTAGCAGGTCATTTATATCATAAAAACAACGAATAACTTGTATGAAAAGCTTTATCCAGACTACGTCGATACTCAATACAATGGCACCTCCAAAAAGGGAAAGCTGAACTCCAAATTTTTCCACTCTTTTCCTAGAAGATGGCGAGTCCACACTCGAGCACATTAAATTTTCATAGCAGAGCGTAGAGTAGACTACTAAAATGACTGGAATAAGTTGCAATTCTTCCCTCTTTCTGCCTTTGAATGGTATTAACACTGCGAGTTCAGTAAGTTTAGAACTATCAACTATGCAATGATACAGCACATAAGTGCTACAAGTTTAAAGTGTTTGCTGGAGACAGAAATTCTGTTTATTAAGAAGAGGCAGGTGTAGCATGTACACTGTGCAGAACTGGCCTCAAATCTTAGTCCAGGATTTTCCACATACAAAGAAATAATGTCACTGATCCAGCTTCAGCCAAGTGCAAATCAAAAAAAGAAAAGGGCAGCCCGATGCACAAAGCATTCTGCATTCGGGTAGAGTCCCGGGAAGGGCCGCACCCTATAAGAAATGCAATTTCCCTTCCCAATCATGACACTGAGTCACATCTATGAGAAGTCTTTTCCAGTCTACCATTTTGACATAGTACATGCTGTTGTTTCAACCATGAATCTGCAACACAGGAAATGGTAAAAAGTCATTTTTGGAAAACGGAAAATGGAGAAGCAGCTCATTACAAGTCACCATTAAAAGGAGGAGAAATTTTAGGAGAAAGCAAAACCTGTTAAGATAAACAGATACTGCCAATGAGGTACTCTTTGCTATAAGATTCATGACATAGCAGTCTTTTGTAACTTTCTTTATTGAAATCCTTCAATCACGAAGGTTATAATGAAAGGAGCAGTTATCCTGTGCAGTGCAAATACCGAGAAGTGTGTCATACATAAAAATAAAGTCTACTGTCTAAAGCATGAAAATAAAACCAGCATTGCAGAGACATAAAAAATTATTATTTTTGAGTATAAAACTTATATAGATTCCTACAACATATGAGATTAGGATTGTTCCTTGAGAGTTTTCAATTTGCTACAAACAGTAAAAGAGATAAAGGTAAGTAGGATGATTTCTCCTTCTCTTATGCAAAAGAAACTGATTATACCAGTTGTGACAAGCCAATGTTATCCCAATCAAATACTTCTTTATAGTTGATGAGAATGAGCACTTGTCTTTATCCAAGAACCATTCCACTTAAATAACTTCCACTATACTTTGTAATGAAGAGTATAATATTCATGGATCAAGTGATAAAACTCTTTTTTGAAGGATAATCATGCAAAACAAACAAACTTTTGAATCGTTTGGGATAGATTGCCATGGACTAACTTTATAGAGGTAAGTAAGCAACAAAAACAAAGTAAAGGAGATTAATTTAGATGGAGCTTACATGGAGATCTTGGTCCAATAAGCAGAGTAGGTGATGTTGGACATATTTTCATATATTTTGACACTAATTTACCTGTATTTTTACCGCTTTTTGATTATATTTGATATTGAATATGTCCAACTTAGTTTGATTATGGAGTTTTATACTTATTTTGGGTGTTAATAAATAATGTAGGTACATTAACTAGAGATTGTGGAACAAAAATAACGAAATTGGAGAAAATTATTTGTTGGAGCATTCAAACGAGTTCATACTAATTGGAAGGGGAGTTGTCTTATGTTAATGGGTTAAATAAAGATCAATTAGGATGCAATGAGATGAAATGCATGAAGGGAAATTAAAGAAAGAGAGACAAAGACACTACCCGGAAAGGAAAAGTTAGGCAAAAGCCACTTTGGAGGAAGAGTAAATTGGCAGCACACTAACAACGAATTGGAAATGTTCCGGGCGACGCGAGATTGTTACCTAGCGTTTGAGCTCGCGAGGCACGGCCTGTCGCGAGATGCTTCGCTCGTTTTGCGTGGCCACGCGTGGTCTGGATTTCAAGCCTATTTCGTCTCCTTTTTTGGTTTTGGATTTGATTATTTCGTCTAGACCTTTTTTCTACACCTATAAATAGTGTTTAAACACCATTTTTAGGGAGAATTCGACGAAGGGAGAGCGCAGAGCCGCCGTGGAGGCCGGAATTCATCAGATTCCATCTTTCTTTCATCAAACTTAGTAAACTTTACATTTTTTTGGATAAATTGTTGTTTTGATACCATGTCTATGTGAAGCTAAACTTCGCATTCTAGGATTGTGGTTGTTATGAATATTGAAGTTTATTAATTACATCACCGTTAATTCGAGTTATCATCTTTGGTTATTTCTCTAATTCTGTGCATAATTGCTTAATTATTTGGCCAGCAGTTGAGTTCCATTTAGTATCTATGCTATGCTTGGGAAAGCCGTGTTTAGATTAGAGTAGAATTAAAGAGAGCTTGTTTCTGAACCGTGGCACGGGAAAAGATTTCGCGGTTAGGAGAGGAATATACCTAACAGTCTTGCTTAGTTGAATACCGTATTATATTCGTTCATGATAGATTCAAGATCATAGGAATATAGGGTTGATATATTATGGATAGGCAGATAGTATTATGGGAACATGCTATTTTATATAAGCGATCTAGTCAATTATCAATCATAGATAATGTGGATTAACATGTGTAATTACGAACCTAATAGGATTGACAAACCAACCACAACCCTGAAATCTTCATCTCATTTGATTAAAATCAAACCACAATCGCTTGCTCCTAATTAATTTAGTTAATTACGTGTTAAAATTTCGCAATAGTAGTTATAATCGGAAAACCAAACTTTTGATTATCTTGGATAGTTAATTGACTTTAGTTTTCTTAGTTAACGATTAATCTAAGTCTTTGTGGGTTTAACATCCGACTTTCGAGTCACTTTACTACTTGACGGCCACGTATACTTGTGTACTTGGGAAATCAACAAATTTTTGGCGCCATTGTTGGGGACTTAGTTCTTGATTGTTTCTCTAAGTTAAGCTTTTAATTGATTTTTGTTCAAGTTTTTAATTTTCCTGTTTAGTTATTTTCTAGATTAGACTTTTACTTTTATCTTTACAGGTTTTGCTTATTTTTTCCTTTTGTAAATATTTTTATTTTTATTACAATTTGATTTTTCTATTAGTGTGTTCATAATTCTCTCAACATGACATTTGGAGATGAAATATCCGGAAGTAAGGTTATTGATGAAGATACTTGGTTGACGGAAGACTTTTATGGCCCGTCTTTTTGGGCTTGTCGTGACCTGAACGCTAGGATGTCTGAATTTAAATATGGGAATAAGGGTTGGTATTGGGACGGATATTCACGATTAAGAGAATATGTGGAACGACGTTATCTTCTAACAAAATTGGTGAATTATTGGTCCAAGGAGAGAGTTGATCTTGCACAAAAAATTGACAAGTTTGGCTTGGCTTTGCACAGCTTGGATGCAGATTTGAGTGCAAAGGTTGATGCGTGCAACTCCCAACAATTTAATGATGAGTTGTGTGAAGCTGAAAAGAATCTTCTAGACTAAATTGAGGAGTTAAAACGAGAATACCAATCATTAGACCATATTTCCCGTGATGGTACCAATATTGAGAAGGGTGCTCTAGAGTCATGTGAGAGAGTAGATAACATAACTTTTGCAGACTCTAGTATATGTAAATATGGGAATGTAAATGGTAGTACAATTCATGAGTTAGGGCGCATTAGACACCATTCCAATTATTTTTCCAGAATATGTTTAGATAGTAAGATAATAATCGAGTCATCTGAGCCTATGAGGGAGTCAAAGGGTGAGGATGAGACTGCCTATATTCTTGAATTTGTTGTGCCAAAAAACAAAAATTACATTCTCCATCTAAAGGCAAAGAAGTGCAGAGTGAAAAATTTATTACTTGGCCCGGTTATTTTTGTAGCCCCACCACTAGAGCATAGCCGCATACTGGTTCAATGTGGAGGAAAAAGTGGTTCACATCGTGCCGCAACCTTAAATTAGGCGCTTGTTGGGAGGCAACTCAACTTTATTGCTTTCTTTTATTTTTGTTGATTTTGTTTTTATTATATTATTTTTTTAGTACTTTTTTTTTGTAGGATTATGAGCATAGGAAGTACCCGCAATGCCATTGGAATAGTGCAAAAACAAGATAGATGGTGAGAACTAAGTGTGAGGTACCCGCACAAAGTACTATCCTTTGAAAAAGTCTAAGCACCCCGTGAGTTGTTGTTGCTCCGGCCTTTGGCCTTTCAGGGAGTTTCTTGTCAACTCTTGTTATTGTTTTGCTTTATTTGTGCATTGGGGACACTGCACTCCTTTAAATATGGGGTGGAAGAATTTCTCTAGATAATTAGTAGTAGTATGTTAGTAAAAATGTTAACTTCTTATTTTGATTTTAGCTTCTTATTTTTTATTTTCATAGTTGTGTAGTATTTTAGTAGCTTAAATAAAGAAAAATCCAAAAAAATAAATTTAAAAAAATTGAACTTTTTCCGACGATGGATCTCCTAGACAGTTTTCTTGAGGGATTAAAGTCTAAACAAAAATTCAAAAATATGTCTTTTAGTTTCCTTTAGGTTGTAATAATCTATCGTGATTTTTCTTTCTGCCTCGGTTTTTTTCATGGGATGTAGTTTGAACCGGGTAATAGTTTTTTCTTTTCTTTTATTTTTTTTAGAGTAGGTCTTAGGAAAAAATGGAGGAAAGATGAGATTCCTATGCGCCCTTGACTTGTTTGATAGTAGCATATTAGGTTTTGGTATGTGTAGTATCTTCCTTATGTTTGGAAATTGATCATGATGTCTTTATAAATTGGATAGCATGTTTTGTGACGCCTATGTCTCATTTTCTTGACTTGTGTTCACTTTGTGCTTAATGCTTAATATCTTGTGGCTCTGTGAATACTTGTATTAGTTTGAGAGTCGGAATGAGACCGTCCTTAGTGAGTCATGTGCCATGTGTGAAGTGAGATTTTTGTGTAGTCCATGTCTCTAGAACTTGCCCGGTATGTGAGTCGAAGCGAAATTTTAGGCAATGCCCGGTTTGAAAAATAATTTTAGGTTGTCTTTGTTCTTTTTGAGCTTAATCCATATCACAAATAAAATCTCTCCCTAGTTAACCATTTTGAGCCTATAGACTTTTATTTGGCACCCACGTTACAAGCATATTCTCGTTTGTTCTTAATTGATATTGGTTTGATCATTTTACCTCTTAAAGCACTTTAATTTTAAAATGAGCGCTAAAAGAAGTAAGAAGAAAATTTGGGTGGCTTTCGAGTGGAACCAATGAAAGGAAAAAATGTGCACTTGTTTTGTAAAAGAATACACCATTATCGAAAATTGTAAAGGAAAAAAATATGGAAAAAAAAGAAGAAAAAATATAAATGAATAAGTTGACATATTGTTCCTGCTAGTGGGTATGAATTAAAGTAGTGCCTAAAGAAAGAGGGAACGTTGTTAGGGATAATTTTAGTTGTGAAATTAAAATTTGGATTAAAGAATTTGCACCTACAGTTAATTATGTGAGGTGTTAAAGTTCTTAGGAGGAATAGCCATTATTCCTAAATATATCCTTCCCGTCTCTTAGCCCACACTATAATCATGAAAAAGTCCTAATTAATTTTAGACCGAGTGAGCTTATATTAGTAGAGATTTACATTAAGGGCAAACATATGGTACTAATTGCATGCATGTGACTTCTTTTGTGAGAGTGAGCGATTTATATATATATATGAGTCCTTAAAATATATCTGAGAATTTGATTTGAATGTGTGGATTCAACTTATTCTTTTGTTCTTGTTGTGAAGGCACATAGTTTCTTGAGGGATAGGTAACATTATTAGACTTCTCTACGACGTTGAGTGTTCAAGCCATGAGAGCATTGTGACATTAAGTCAGTTTTGGAGGTTAGGATTGTTATAAGCTAGTTGTCTTTGTAGTGAATATTTCTAAAGAATGGCATAAATAAAGGGAAGTATAAGAGATTGCATATGCTAAAGTTTAGTTGTTGCTATCAACCATGGACATAAGGATAGTGTGCTTTGAATAGTAGGAGCTTAATTTTGTTTCATCTATTATAGTTGTGGTTTGTTCGAGAACGAATAAAGGTTTAAGTGTGGGGTGGGTCCAAGATAATAAAAAAATATTATTTTTCTACTAAACTAATTAGTAGTAGTAGGCACCAACCACCCGGGTTAATTTCACTGATGGTCATTGAACTATCTTCCAATTTCACTAAAGTCATTCAACTATTTTTTGTCACTTAAAAGTAACAAAACTTTATCATTGTCACTTAAAAATCATTTTCCCTCAAACCCCTACCATAAATATGACATGGCATAAAATTTAATAAGAAAAATCCAAAAATAAATGTCACATAAGCTTAAATAGGTAATACCCACTTTAGATTCATGTCTCCCTTAATATGATTTGACCCAAAATCCTTTTCCAAAAAAAAAATAAATAAATAAAACTTCACATTAGTTTAAAATGATTATCCTTNATTATCCTATACTACAAAGTTTTTGTTTTTTCTATTTCATAATGCACATTCATAATTATTCTATACTAAAATAATCTATGCTAGAAAATTCTTATTTTGTTTGTATGCCCTATCTGGGTCATTTTATAACTCTACTGAAGCTAAAATGTTCTATATCCCAACATCTTCTGTCTGTAATTGCATGTCTATTGACAATTTTTATTATGCACTTTAATTGCATGTGTTGCTTACTAAGCATGTTATTTGTATGCTAGTGTTGCTTACTAAGCATGTTATTTGTATGCTAGTGTTGCTTAATGAGAAACATTTTGAAATTAATGGAATGGTAGTTTGTGAAAATAGATTCTTATTAGCCTTATTATTCTTGTCTGCTTAAGTGACAATGATAAAGTTTAGTTATTTTTAAGTGACAAAAAATAGTTGAATGACTTTAGTGAAATTGAAAAATAGTTAAATAACCATCAGTGAAATTAACCTCCAACCATCCATATCCTTTATTATCTTCACCATAGCACCTGAACAGATAGACTAAATACTGAGATTCTTCTTTTGTACAGGTTGGGAGAGAGGAGGGTCAGACATTAATACAAGAAAAAGAAATGAGGAAAATAGGTGAAGTTCAAATATTGTGAGAATGCAATAAACACCCCTATCATCTATGTAATTGTATGGACTGAAGCTCGGGCAAAGAAAAATGAAAGGATCCTTAGTAAACAGGGAGGGTCATATTATCGGAAATCATCAAATGATAAACTGAAAAAGTAAATAATTTATCTGGTCCAAATGCCAATACTCATTTATAAGCTATAAAATGCTACACGAATTATCTGTGCATAAAATAACTTAAAAAACAAGCTAATTTCCTATTACAAGGAATAAAAGCAGTTGCCTAAAAGAAAAGAGAAAAGATAGAAAAGAAGACCAACGAGCCAAAAACAAAAGGAGGTTTTTATTTTGCAACAAGCAGTTGAAGTATCACATGAGGACATATTCATCAAGAGACGAGATTGTTCCTTTCATTTGAGAGATTCTGTAATATTTACCAAATAATTAGACAACTCACCACAGATTCTGTAACTTGTAGCATGATATTTGATCTAGTCACCTATGAGAAAGAACATAAATTTTCATAATTAAATTTAACCACAACTTTAAAGAAATATAAATATTCTTTGTTTGATGAAGAATTTGAAGAACAACAATTGGTTCGAACCGGTTCAACAGTTTCAAGAGGAAGAAAACTGAAGGGAAAGCACAGATCCAATTCACTGATAATTTTGCATTTTGCTTAATGTCAACTAATTACAAGAAAAATGATTGATTTCTTTTTTTTTTTAAAAACATTGATAAGGAAGAAAAAGGATTGAATTAATGTAACACTGGTCTGAGAATGTAGACATTCCTGGTTTGATGAAAGAGTTAGAACAACAACAATTGGTTTCAAGTGAGAGAGCAAAATGCTGAAAGGAAAGCACAAATGCAATTCACTAATAACTTTTGCATTTTTCTTGATGTCAAATAATTGCAAGAAAAAGGATTAAACTAATATAAAAAAAATTCTGGAATTCTTCAGTAATATAGTAAACATGTAGTATCGGTTTGGGGAATGAATAGTTTGGAAAACAATAAAAGAGCGAAGGAGAATGGTGAGAGGAACAATTGAAAAAGAAGAAACAAAAAAAATTGACTCAGAAACAGAAAGAAAAACATAAACTTACGTAAGTTCTAAATGGTCCTCTAACTAAAGACAATTTTCGTGTATTAGTTTGGGGATTGAAAAGTTTGGAAAAACTAAAGGTGAATGGAAGAGAGAAGAAAACAAATTGACTCAGAAACTGAAAGTGAAATAGAGACTTACTTAAGTTCTGAATTCTTTACCCCATGTAAATTTCTGGAATATGGGAAATCTTGGACCACTGGGAGTTTGGGCCACTCCCATTGGTGCAACTTTCTTGTAATTGTGGGCATGCATAAATTTCCAGGCGCCGTAATTTGGTGAGGCGTTGCATATCATCTCCGGATGGCAGATGCTGTAGTTTTTTGCAGTCTGATAAATATAACGCTTCCAAAGAAACAAGGTTGACGAGCCGACCCGACAGAGCTTCTAACAATGGACAATTAATGATCTCCAGTCCCCGTAATTTGGGCATGACACCTGAGAAGTCGACATGTTGTAGCCGTTCGCAGCTGTGAAACGCTAAACTTTCAAGAGAAGTAAGGTTGTCAAGGTTCTGAGGAAGGGACTCGATTCCAAAATTAAATATTACCATCCTTGTTAGGGCAGAGAGTTGCATAAGCTGATAGGGCAGAGAAACCCAGTTCACACGTCCGTACACTGTCAATGTACGAAGGGACGATAGGCGCTGAATGCCGTTAAACATCAATTGGAATGCCTCGAAATCTGAGCAAGGACCAATTACCAATTTCCTTAACCTAGTGAGATGGTGAAGCCCCCCTGCGGATACACTATTCAATTTGGGACATTCTAATATATTAAAATATGAAAGTAAAGGCATTTCCCGCAAAGGCAAGGAAACTAAGTCGCCACAGTCGTTGACCCGCAAAAATTCCAGAGACCGACAATGCTCTAGCATTCCACTTGGTAAACTGGTCAATCTATCACAACTGTAAAATATAAGACTTTGGAGGGAAGTCAAATGATTCTCTCCACTGG
>AWOL01S0004853.1:15626-40730 GCA_000715115.1 Nicotiana otophora | reverse complement strand
GCCGACTCGCCTGCCTTTTCAATACTTAAACTGGTCCTAATTGGTACAAGTTTGAATTGGAAACATAAGGTCTTGAACTAATTTTCAAAATAAGGGTGGCCAGTTGGGACTGCCTTTTCAAATTTCAATGAATAGCTTCATGAGTGACGTTACCTTACTATGTCAAGAAATTCTCAAACAACAACCACACACACGCATAGCCAGCAGAGCAAGGAAGAAGGAAAGAGGAAGTCAAAAAATGTATCGTCTGTTTATTTTTCAATAAGGTATTTCGCCCAAAATAATCTTTCATCATGGGTACAGTGATGGATCTTTATAGATTACTTCTCTTTTGATATTCAGTATTTGATTCTAGTAATATGGCCTCATGGTGTAATTTAATTGATATATATGTATGAGAAATGTTGACTATATTGTTGTCTCGTGGATGTACTCCCCAGCAATGTGTTGAAATATGTTAAGTTTCAATCAACTGAAACTAAACCGATAACCGTCCGATAATAGCTAAACCGATATCAATCCGCCCGATATCTTATCGGGTGGCTAGTAGATTAATACATTTAAAAACCGATAACCGATAAGCCAATCCGTTAAGAGTAAATAACCGCCTGATCCACCCGTTAAGCAGCCCTACGTGACACCGCTTGGGTGTACGTGCATTCGCCCCTGACTAACACAAAGTGCAAGCATCGATAACGATGCACGACATATATAACTGTTTTAATGATATACTACAATATCGCCATTAAGTGGTTCCATGCAAACATATAACCAAGCAGGAGCGGACACACAGTAATATATATGGATTTTCGGGAACCCAGTAGCTTTTGTGTAGATCCTATATTTGTATTAAGAAATCTATTGAATATATAATAATAATTATATGGGAACCCAGTTCCAAAATGCATTTCTGGTCTAATGGTAAATCTTGGAACCCGGATGTGGCATGCTTCCCTTCTTGCTGATGCAAGTTCGAGTCCCCATAATTCCTTTTTATTAAACAGACAAAAATCAAAGTTTTTGAGCAGTACTTTCACTATACTTCCACTAAGGGAAACACATCAAACAGACAAATATTGCTCCCTTTCTGTCAAGTTAGTACAACTTCCACTTTAGTCTATTTTTTAATAATAATAGATGACTAAAGTGAACCTAAAAAGAAACAACCACATCAAAAAGTCTCCAAAAATTGCTTTGTACCAAGCACCCAAATCAAAAGTTGCAAAAAAAAGAGTTAGGGTTTCGTTCTTCTTCAATCTTGCAAGCCACTGGTTCTTCGACCTTCGTTCTTCTTCAATCTTGACTTTTCTTCTGTTGCCTATCAAAGACAAGCAATGATCCATTGTAGGTCCTCTCCTTCCTTCATCTTTTTTTTTTATATAACTATTTTCCTCTTATATTATATTATATAAAATAATATTTCTTAACTATTTTCCTCTTATATTCATCTATAATATTTAATTTGTGTCTTATAATTTGTAGGGCAATTTAGTGAGACTCAATATGATCAAGAGATTTTTTAAGCCGCAAACCTTTTCAGGTTCTACTTCTAGTTTTCCTTCGCTAAGCTCTCCTTCCTGTCAAGTGATTAATGATAATGTCAACTATTCCCAATCATCACACAAAGATATTATATTGGATCAGAATCTTCTTAAACCTGATCCTGGTGAAAGAAAATAAATTTTAGAATTTCCTCCTAACCTGCGTGGCCGAGTGAGAAGACATTACATTCAAAAAGGGCTTTGTCGGCCTCGCAATTTTATTTTTCCAAAAATAAATTTTGGTGGAAAATTGCGTCATTTTAATCCGGAATAGTTTAATACTTCATATTCTGGATGGTTAGAATACAATATTAAAGAAGATGCAACATTTTGCTTATGTTGTTATTTATTTAAAAATGAGGCAGGAGGATATGGGGAAAAAGTAAGTGATTCTTTTACAAAAGTTGATTTTAAGGCTTAGAATAAAGGTATAGAAAGGCTTAACGCACATGTGGGTGAAGTGAATAGTATTTATAATCGATGTTTCAAGATGATGCTAGATTTATCGAATCAAGCACAATCTATTTTAATATCTTTTGATAAGCAATCCGAGAAAACTAAAAGTGAGTATCGAATTTGCCTGAATGCCTCAATTGATATTGCAAGGTATCTTTTGAAAGAAAGAATATCTTTTCGGGGTCACGATGAACGTGAAACTTCTACAAGAAGAGGTAACTTCTTGGATCTCTTAAAGTGGATGCAAATAAGAAGGATGATGTAAAGAAAGTTGTGTTAGAAAATGCTCCAAAAAATGACATTATGATTTGTCCAAATATATAAAAAGACNAATAAGAAGGATAATGTAAAGAAAGTTGTGTTAGAAAATGCTCCAAAAAATGACATTATGATTTGTCCAAATATACAAAAAGACATTGTGAGTTCTTGTGCGAAAGAAACATTGAAAATAATTGTTGAAGACTTGAACGGGGATTACTTTGGGATATTGGTTGATGAGTCTAAGGATGTCTCTCATAAGGAACAAATGGCGCTTATTTTGCGTTATGTCAACAAAGAGGGTAAAGTTATTGGGCGATTCCTTAGCATTGTTCATGTTAAAAATACATCTGCAAGGTCATTAAAAGAAGTAATTTATTATTTGCTTTTGGAACATTCATTGAGTAAATCTTAAATACGGGGACAAGGTTATGATGGAGCTAGTAACATGCAGGGAGAAATTAATGGTCTTAAAACTTTGATTATGAATGACACTCCTTCAGCATATTGCATACATTGTTTTGCTCATCAATTGCAATTGACTCTTGTAGCTGTTGCAAAAAACTATTATGAGGCCGAATATTTTTTTGATATTCTTGCAAATATTTTAAATATTGCTGGGGGTTCTTTTAAGCGTAGAGAGATGCTTCGAGATGATCAAGCAGAAAAATTAGAGGAACTACTATTGCTTGGTGAAGTTCATACAGGAAGCGGTTTAAATCAAGAACTTGGACTTCAAAGGACAGATAATACTCGGCGGGGTTCTCATTTTAAGACAGTATGTAATTTTGTTAGTTTATTCTCATTAATTATTCATGTACTTGGAGTTCTTGCAATTGACGGTTCAAATTATCATGAGAGATCAATGGCAAAAAGTCTAGTAGATGACATACGATCCTATGACTTTGTGTATATGTTACATTTAATATTGAAAGTATTGTCACTTACATATGATTTAAATATGGCTTTGCAAAAAAAAAAGATCAATATATTGTAAGTACAATGTAGCTTGTTGGTTTCGCAAAGAGACAATTGCAAGATATGAGAGATTCTAGATGGAATTCTTTGATAAAAGACGTCTCTTTATTTTGTGTCAAGCATGGTATTGTGATCCCCGAAATGGATATGAATTATGTTCGTGGAAAGTCAAAGCGTAAGAAATCAAGTGTTACATATTCTTATCATTTGGGTGCAGAGGTTTTCTATGCTATTATTGATTTGCAACTTTCGGAACTTAACAATCGTTTCAATGAAGTGAATACTGATCTACTTCTTGGTATGGCTAATTTGAGTCCAGATAATTCTTTTGCAAATTATGATAAAGACAAGATTATGAAACTTGCTACACACTACCCGAATGAGTTCACTGATTCTATGCTTGAGGTTCTTAGTTTTGAGCTTGACATCTATATTGACTATGTGCGAGAGGCGGGTAATAAATTCTCTAACTTGAAAAGACTTGGAGATCTTTCAAAGACATTGGTTAAAATAAATTTGTACATGACTTGGAGACTTGTTTATTTGCTTGTGAAGTTAAGTCTGATATTGCATGTCGCCACTGCAAGGGTAGAAAGAGCTTTTTCTTCGATAAAGTACGTTAAAAATGACTTGCGAAGCAGAATTGGTGATGAATTTTTTAATGATTGTTTAGTTTGTTATATAGAGGATGAAGTATTTGAAAGTGTACCTAATGATGCGATCATTGATCATTTTCAAAACATGACAAGTCATCGAGTATAATTATAATGATAATGTTTATATTCATATGTTGTCTTTAAGTGTTTTGTTATTTTCTAAATATATGTTGGATATTGATACTCGTTCCTTAATTCGGTTATTGTAATATATTGACTTAAAATTATGGTAGGAACCCATACACTTCAATTTCTAGATCCGCCTATGTAAGCAAGAGCAACTACTTTTGTTACAAACTCTTGTTTAAAAGTTGTTAGTCATCCATGTTTAGCCATTAAATTATTAGATTCCTTCACCGAAGATCACAAGAAGGAGAACATTGTTTTCATGTGCAACATTTTTTCTTTTAGAAGTGAACACAATACCTGAAGGACGATAGCAAATTAAGATATGAATATTCGATTATCTATTTATATCTATATCTATATCTATCTATATATATACTATATTTAAAGCACGAAAACCCTTAACGAAATATCATTCGTCTTTTTTACCATTTAAAACCAGACTTTACATTGGACAAAACTACAATTTAAAGTATGTTCCTAATATTTAGTATTTTAAATCAACTAAAATTTAACTTATAAAATATTTTCTTACTTGAACTCGATAAAAAATCCTACAATATTTAAGACATAAAATCAATAATAATTTTATGATAGATTCAGTCCTTATTTGATCTATCAAACGTAATCATATAATTTATTTCATGGTAGTTTTGCCCAATCCTAATATTTAGGAGTTTTTCACGTTACTTTTCCTTATTTGTATTTCTTTAAAAATGAACCTTAATACTATTTATACTAGGTAATCGAAATATTGCTTAGTTAAAACTCGAATATATTTTGAATGAAACATAATAAATTTATATTAAGACAATATCGAAACATTTATGTTAAAACAATATCAAACAAACAAAAACATTTTATTTATCTTGATGACTTTGAATATAAAACTCATACATCAAAATAATTATTAAGACAACCGATGACTTTTGCGGGACATGATTTATTTCTTGATTGAGCTAATTAATTAATAGGATCAACATTAATTATTTTCAAGAACTTATATTTCTATTTAATTGTTATTTTATAACACAAATATAATTATTTAATACTATTATACATGTAATTTTTTTATATTCTTATATTCATTGATATGGGTAAACGCGGAATGTATGTACTATATGGACTAGTATAAAATAAAGCTGAGAATAATAGTGATGACTTGACACTTCTCTTAGGCCAAGAAATCTATTTATCCTTTTTCTCCTTTTTTACTTTTTTCTTATTTCTCATATTCAATTGTTTAGGCCTCTTTAATGACTTAATTCCATGTTCTAGCAACCTTAGATATGCAAAAATGTGCCGATTATTGTTTTCAATTTTTTAATCATTAAATCGAATTGAATGACGCAATAAAAGAAAAAGAAGTGATAATATATAGAAAAAGATCAGGCTTTACTCTGTCCCATTTCTCTACTCATTAACACTTTCTTCAAGTTAATCCATCCCTTGATAATCTCACACAGATCCCTCATGTTCCCCCCAACCCCCCCAGATCTGTTACCACCAACTATTCAGTAAGCTTCAAAGACAAACTCCTCACACATGGAGAACTATTTAGGGAAGACATTGAGATGCACATCTGCAATGAAGACTGGGCGCCTAACACAAATAGCAACCAATCTTACTAACAGACACCCACTAGCTCACACGAGTCCTCTAAACACCATAGAACTTTCTTATGAGGATAAACAATGTATGTATCATCTATGGAGATTCTCATTGATTATAAAGCTTTTAGGAAAAAGAATCTCCCATCAGTACTTAAAAGCAAAAATCCAACAACTCTAGAAACCTACAGAACAATTCCCACTAATTGACCTTGGCTCAGACTATTTTATTGTCATATTTACAAAGGATTAAATAACATGATAAAAGCTCTGAATCATGGACGTACCCTGGTTCGTTAATGGCTACTATCTATCGGTCTAAAAGCGGGAACCCAATTTCATTGCAAGCCAAGCAAAACAAACATTGTCCGCCGTCTGGCTAAGATTACTAGAATTACCCATAGAGTTCTATGATGGAACTATCCTTCAAAAGATTGATAATTTGATTGGACGACTACTGAAGATCGATGCTTGTACAAGTGCTACTTTGAGAGACAAATATGCAAGGCTCTGTGTAGAAGTACCACTAGAACGTCCAGTTAAATTTCATATCTACACAGGCTCTCATAGGCAGCCTATAGTGTATGAAAGTGAATACCTACTATGTAAAGGATGTGGAAAAATTGGTCACACTCAACAATATTGCCCAAACCTGAGTGGCCAACCAATGACCCAACTAGAGAAGGAAAAACAAATCCCAACTGAAACCAAACACATAAAAGAATCACCCCCACCTCCCAAAATACAAGAGAGTAGGGACATTAGTGAGGAATGGCTTACAGTGTCATTTCCAAGGAAAAAGAAGGGTCTTACGCGGCGATGCAACTAGGGTCCATCCAACACATCCATTAATAAAGGTAAAGTTATAATTTTTGATGCAGTATCAGGTAAGTATATCAATACCCAAAAATTAGCTTTTAAGTCCAAAGCAGTTAATTCGTCTAAGAGTCATAACTCATAATAATAAAGTGATCCCATTAATAACTATGACGTACAACACCACTCGCACACTATCCAAACCCACAATAAATTTTCTAATCTTCCCATGCAAGAAGAATAATCAGAAAATACCCCTGAAACCCCAATCGTTGTCACTGCCATGCTCACCCACTCCCCCTCTCTTTCGATAATTCCAAAGGACTCAACTACTATATTGCTGCCACGTGGACAAAACGTGGCTAGTATTGCCATCCCCTCGCCAATGGCTCCCAACACTAACAATGATGATATGATCTTATCCCCTAATACTAGTAATGACAGCTCAGTGATTACCAATAAACCTCCTATAGATCCTTCTAAAATCATTAGTGCCTCCAATATATCTATTCCACCCAACACATGCATACAACCCTTGGCAAAAACTAGCGGCCAAGTTGACATGCAAGTTGATACACTTGAGGTTATTTATACCAACACGAATATTATATCTACTATGCAAACTAAATCTATCCCTACTGATATCTAATCATACCCTAATCCCCGCGCCTCTCCATTACCCCCAAAATCCAGGGCCTATTAATTCCCCTAAACAAGAGAAGAAGCCGTCTAGTTTTACTTACTCAATGCCTCACTCGAGTTCCACTAATGGACAATCTAGCACCACTTTCCCCATTGTTTTCACCCATTATTTCATTGTATGAGACCCAAGCAATACCTCCAACACAACTACCTCTGTCATGGATCGAGCATGGCCTCTAAGGACGAGCAATATTCTTCAATCTAAGCATCAATGGCTACGAAATAATTGTCATCATCCAAAATCCAAACTTTCTTGTATAATTGATAACCGAAGGAATGAAACTAGCAATGGACAACTACATGAACGACATGTGGATGGCTAACGTCATAGACTCATTAGCACCGGCGGTAGCCCTAGTACCTGATCTTGTCTAATTTCACTCCTCTATTCGAGGTTATGAAAACGGTCGATGCAATAGTAATACCAAACAAGAGTCGGGATCGAATTTCACAGGGAGCTATATGTATGGGAGTTAGTAGCATATATCTTAACGCGTGAGTTTATATATCTAAATTTTCACTTCCACAATATTTGGTTTGTTTAAAAAATCTAAATTAAACTAGGATTTCAATTTAAAGAATGAAACTATGAAATTGCTTTTGTTGTTTTTCAAATGATATAAAAGGCTTAGGGCTATGACCTTCACCTAGGTGTTTACCTAATGGGTTGTAAACTTTAAATCTTATTTTATTGGTCGGGGTGTATATAGATATCAATACTCAAGTACCCACTCAATACCTCTCGGTCAGAGAGTGATTTTGCCCAATTTAGCTTTCTCAAGTCCAAATAGGTATTGAACAAAACAGTTGATAAAAAGCTCAAGTCGGGTTTTACTATCTCTAGGTTCAACCCTTTAGTTGGGCTTATCAATCTCTCGATTGACCCAATTTTTTATTTGCCAAGTTTTCCTAGACTAAGTCTCTCTTTCTCAAGTAGAGACCAAGTAAAATAGGCATGAACTGATATTTGCAACCATTAATTCCACAATTAAAAGACAGAATAAGGCTAAATAATAAACACTCAACCATAAACAAGCAATAAATCAAACACCCATTAAGTTTACACACTAGGGTTGGGTCACATATTTATAATTAGCTACTCATGCTTAAATTAGAAGAAATAGGAGAATAAANAATTAAAAGATAGAATAAGGCTAAATAATAAACACTCAACCATAAACAAGCAATAAATCAAACACCCATTAAGTTTACACACTAGGGTTGGGTCACATATTTATAATTAGCTACTCATGCTTAAATTAGAAGAAATAGGAGAATAAATGATAATTAAACCCATATTTATAATTAAAATGACAAAATGTATGTTCAAATGGTTCAAAATAGCAAAAACTACTAAAAAGAGCAAAAGAAACCGTCTACTGTAGCAGCTGATGTCAAAATTTAACCTAAAAAAGTGAAACTCTTCTATTTATACAGGACTGAAATTTTCGGACAAAAATGCCCTTTCGGAGGTTATGCGGCCGCACAATTCCATATGCTGTCCGCACTTTTCTTCACCTTGACAGGATTGGAAATCTGCGGCCGCATAATTCTGAACTGCGACCGCACTGCACTCTTTCTGCGGTCCGCACAAGTGTAAGTGTGGCCGCAGCTTGCTCTTCTGCGGTCCGCATAATTGTAATTGCGTCCGTATAACTCTTCTTTTGCGGCCGCACAATAATTGTGCGATTTTCACTTTTGGTAGACCTGAAATGCAGGTTCTCTGAACTTTTGCTTTGACCCAGCTTCTACGGCCGCACAATTCATGTGCGGACCACACTTTGCACCAATCTCTGATGAAGTTTTCTTCACAACCTGCGGTCGCAGATGATATTCTGCGGTCCACACTTCTGAGCTTTTGTGCCTGTTTTTGTCTTTGAGTTTAGATTACTCTTTCTTGAGTTGGATTTCATCTTGAGAGCTCATCTTCCAATATTCCTGCAATTAAGCTTATTTCATCAGTTTTTGGGAATACAATTAAACACTTTTGGACTAAAACGAAAGCTAAAGGGCACTAATAAGTAATCAAAATCCCTACTTATTAACTCCCCCAAACTTAAGCTTTTACTTGTCCTCAAGTAAATAAAGTAATTCCTGCCTCCACAAGTTAAGAGCTATTCTAGCTAGTCAAAGGTGGATCAATCACATATCAATTGGGACCAACAATTACCCACACCACTTATGAGTTATCAACAAGGCAACAAGTTAAAATTTTAAGCACAAATAGTTCTAATATGACACTTGAGCATCAAGAGTTGACTTTATTCATCAAGAAAGCTCGCTCTTTCCTGCAGGTCATTGTGGATCCCAAACTTCTCCTCCTCTACTTTCCGTTTGCCTATCTCACTTAAGAATTTAGCACTAAATCCAAAGGTTTGTGAAATGTTTGCTCATCTCTCTCAAAAGAATGTTGCAAGTACGACTTTAAGTACCACATACTTTCCCCTCATGTAAATCACCATTAATGTAAGCTTACTCAACTTGAAAGCACGTAGGACTTTTTTGGAATGCAATGAAAGCTTTTGGAATAAGGTTGGATATGCTATGATAGAACGAGTTCATCTTTCCTTAAGCACTCCATTTTCTTTTCTCGGTTCATACTTTGCCAACTCTTTGAGGTATTTTCTATTCCTTAAGGGAACTAGAGAGCCTTAACATCACTGTTTCTTGGTTATGATATTCATTTTCTCCTTCTTTGATTTCTCCATGCTTTGCATCATTACTTTTCTTTGAATCCTTTCAACTCTTCAACTTATTCACTTTCTTTTTACCTTTTTCTTTTTGCGCTTTCTTGTTCTTGTCTTTTCTTATCTTCATTTATTTTCTCTTTTGTGCCTTGATACCTTTTTTAAACTCCTCGTCTCTCCCCCAAACTTATATTTTTAGCCAATTGTTTTATAAGAGTGTTAAGGAAAGCTCGGATGCCAAGAAAAGGTCACGACAAAATGGGTAAAGACTTGCAACATGGTTATCAAATGAGAAAGGTTTTAGGCTCAAATGGGTTGACTAGGGATAATAATATTGGTGGGCAATGGAAAATTTAAAACGGGTCAAAGAGAACCTAAAATCACTTCTCAAGCCAAGCAAACTTAGAATTTCGCCTAGAAACACATTCGGGGCATGTTCTAGACTATTCGCACGAGTACTTGGACTTGCAACAACAACATCTCACCTCTCACGCAGCTGGATTGTTAAAGAGGATAGAGTCAAGGGCCCACAATGACCATATTCAAGATTGAAAATCACTATGGTTCGACTAAACCACTCGATGATTGCCTAGGTTAACACAATAGTCAAATGGTCACTAACTAAAGCTATTTCTTTCCAAACACCTTGTTTTTAACCATAAGCATATAGTTAAGTGTGTTGGTACCAAGTGAAGCATGTTTGACTCTTCGAGCATGACTCAATTACGTCTTTTTATTCATTATTACTACTAGTATTACCTAACTACCAAAAAATGGACTCAATCCCTTAAAAAGGTTGTCACGCCATCCATCGTTGGGAAGAGTCACCCGGTTCACACAAAAAACTACCTTTGGAACGAACTGTGGTATTAAGAAAACCAAAGGCTTATTATCCACTAAAATATAAAAAGAAGCTATTAAAGCAAAAAGAAGCTACTAATTCAAAAAGAAGACAAACATAAAGATAAAGAAGCTAATAAAGCAAAAAGATATTAAAAGCTAAACGAATATACATAATGAGGGATAAGAGAGAATATATACATAATGAGAAAGAAGAAGAAAATAGTAATAAGTTAATTACAGGCCAAATGTGTCATAGTTATCAAAATACAGAATCAGAATCATCAAAATGTCAAAGAAACTCCACGCCCCGAATAAAAATAAGCATTGCCCCCAATGCTTAACAAAATAAGAGTAAAAGAAGGGTGAGAGTGAAGAAAACTCCCTGTTGCACAGTGGCCATCTCTTTGTCCCCAGCAGTGGTACCGACCTCAGTCTCCAATTGGATTTCATCATTTTTGTTCTTTAAGTCCAATGNTAGCATTCACTATTTTGGACAAGATACTCTTTATCTCCCAGTTGGAGACTTCCACTTGACCGCTAGCTTGAGGATGATAAGGAGTCATAACTTTATGAGTGACACCATACTTGCTAAGCAAAATGTCAAAAGCCTTGTTGCAAAAATGCGACCCCCATCGCTTATGATAGCCCGCGGAGTACCAAATCTTGTGGAAATATTCTTCTTCCAGAATGCCACCACACTCCTCACTTCATTATTGGGTAGATCAACNGCCACCACACTTCTCGCCTCATTATTGGGTAGAGCAATGGCCTCAACCCATTTAGACACATAATCAACCGCGACCAAGATATAGGTGTTTCCACAAGAACTCACAAAGGACCCATGAAGTTAATACCCCATACATCAAAGATATCAATCTCCAAAATGGTAGTGAGAGGCATTTCATTCTTCTTCAAGATTCCACCGGCCCGTTGGCATTCATCACATATTTTAACCCTATCACTTGCATCTTTGTAGAGAGTGGGCCAATAAAAACTGCAACTTAGCACTTTAGCCGCCGTTCTTGCTCCGCCATGATGACCACTATAAGGCGAAGAATGGCAAGCTTCAAGAATAACATTTTGCTCTTCATCCGGTACACATCTTCTAATTATCCTATCCGTGCAAATCCGGAAAGGTATTGCTCATCCCAATAAATATCTTGACAATCCCGTTTGATCTTCTTCCTTTGATTTGAAGAGAACTCATCTGGGATGATTCCACATACAAGGAAGTTTGCTAGATCGGCGAACCATGGCACCTCCTTCGTTGAAATAGCCAAGAGTTTCTCCCCGGGGAAGGAGTCATTGATTTCAAGGCCATCATGCGCCCCCCCTCCTCCTCCAAATAAGACAAGTGGTCCGCCACTTGATTTTCACTCCCTTTTCGATCTTGAATGTCAATATCAAACTCTTGAAACAATAGCACACATCTCGTCAACCTAGCTTTTGAATCTTTCTTGCTCATAAGATAGAGAAGTTCCGCATGATCCGTATGAACAAAATAACCTTTGCACCCATCAAGTACGGGCGGAACTTCTCAATAGCAAACACAATGGCAATGAGCTCTTTTTAGGTAACTGTGTAATTGACTTCGGCATCATTCATGGTCTTATTAGCTTAGTAGACTGGATGAAAAATCTTGTTGATATGTTGCCCCAAAATTGCTCCAACCGCTACATCACTAGAATCACACATGAGCTAAAAAGGAATACTCCAATTACGAGCGGTGATAATGGGAGTAGTTGTCAACTTGAACTTTAGCAATTCAAAGGCTCTTATGCAATCATAATTGAAGTGAAATTTAGCATCTTTCTCCAAAAGTTTGCACAAGGGGTTCACCACTTTGGAAAAATCCTTTATGAAGCGCCGGTAGAACCCCGCGTTACCCAAGAAACTTCTCACGCCTTTCACTGATGTTGGAGGTGGAAGTTTAGAAATCACATCTATCTTCGCCTTGTCGACCTCAATGACCTTCTTTGAAATTTTGTGGCCAAGGACAATGCCCTCCTCGACCATGAAATGATATTTCTCCCAATTCAACACCAAGTTCGTTTCATCACACCTTGCCAATACTTTATCCAAATTTGCCAAGCAATCACCAAAGGAATCCCCGACTACCGAAAAGTCATCCATGAATACTTCAAGGTAGTATTCTACCATATTCGTAAAGATCGCCATCATACACCGTTGAAAAGTTATCGGTGCATTACATAAGCCAAATGGCATCACTTGAAAGCGAAAGTGACATATGGACAAGTGAAAGTTATTTTCTCTTGATCTTCTGGGGCAATAAGGATTTGGTTGTAGACCGAATATCCATCTAGAAAGCAATAGCAATCACGATCGGCCAACCTATCAAGCATTTGGTTAAGGAATGGTAGTGGAAAATGGTCTTTTCTTGTTACTTTGTTTAGCTTCCGATAGTGCATACACACTCTCCACCCGGTCACCGTTCTAGTGGGAATCAACTCGTTCTTATCATTGGTGACCACAATTATGCCCCCATTCTTCGGAACACGTTGCACCGGAGAAGTCCACAAACTGTCAGAAATACGGTAGACAACCCCGGCATCTAACCACTTGATGATCTTCTTTTTGACCACGTCTTGCATGGCTTCATTGAGTCTCCTTTGATGTTCAATGGAGGGTTTGGTATCTTCCTCTAAGTTAATCTTGTGCATGCAAATTACGGGGCTTATTCCTCGAATATCCGCTAAAGTCCACCCAATAGCTTTCTTCCTCTTGTGGAGCACCGCCAATGTAGAGTCAACCTGCACGTTAGTCAAACAAGAGGAAAGAATAACTAGTAAAGTAGAACAAGGGCCGAGGAATTCATACCTGATATGTTGAGGCAATGGCTTCAACTCCAAGATAGGAGGCTCTTCAATTGAAGGCTTTATAGGAGGAGTTTTTCTATTCTCAAGATCCAAGGAAAGATTCCGGGCTGCATAGTTGTACGATCCCATTCCTTGCAACGAATTAACACATTTCATGAATCCATCCATCTCGTCATCATCAAAATTGAGCAAGACGGCCTCCAACATATCACCCACATTAATTGTGGCACTTCTATCATCAATAATCATACCGGTCACCAAGTCTACGAAAGAAAAAACTTCATTGCTATTTGGTTGCCTCATAGATTTGCACACATGGAACACCACCTTTTCATAACCCACTCGAAAAATGAGTTCTCCGACTTCCACGTTAACAAGAGCCTTCCCCATAGCAAGGAAATGTCTACCAAGAATAATTGGCACCTCATAGTCCACTTCACAATCAAGAATAACAAAATCCGCTGGGAGAATGAACTTGTCAACACGAACCAATACATCTTCAATCACCCCCAACGGTTGTTTCATTGTACGATCGGCCATTTGTAATCTCATAGATGTGGATCTTGGTTGCCCAATTCCCAATGTCTTGAAAACCGAATAGGGCATCAAATTGAAACTCGCCCTAAGATCACAAAGAGTTTTTGCAAACTCGGCACTTCCAATGGTAAAAGGGATTATGAAAGCACCGGGATCTTCCAACTTAGGAGCCATAGAATGCACAATTGCACTCACTTGGTGAGTGACTTTGATAGTTTCAAAATTCATCGACCTCTTCTTCATCACCGAGTCCTTCATAAACTTTGCATATCTAGGCATTTGCTCCAAAGCTTCAACTAATGGCATTATCGAGAGACTCTTCATCATATCAATGAACTTTTTGAATTGATTCTCGCCATTTTTCTTGGCAAGCCTTTGAGGTTAGGGAGGGGGTGGCTTAGGCAATGGTGCTTTAGCTTTTTGTACTACCGGTTCCGGTATGTCAATCACATGATCCCTAGAGGGGTTCACATCCTCTTGAGTCTCTTCCACCGTGTCATCAATATCAATCCTCACTTTATCATTTGCTTGCACAACATTGTTCGGGATTTCCTCTTCTTCTACCACTTGTTCATCATCCATAAGTTAACTTTGACTTGAGGTGGGTGCATTCCCACCTCTTCCACTTCTTGTAGTAACGACCATGGCATGTCCGTATTGATCCCACCCTTCGGGTTCACCACCTTACTTGGTAGTGCCCCCTTAATACGCTCGACCTTGTCTATTAGTTTGAGGTTCAAGAGGGACCTTATCCATTTGATCATCCTCAACGTCCGCATCCCCTAAAGCTATGTTTCCAATATCATTGTTTGCCATGATTGCACCTACAATACTCAACACTTTAGTAGAAAGGAAGGAAAAGAAGATATTCCAAAAAACACACCTAAATATATAGATAACACCGTTTTTAGCTCCCCGACAATGGTGCCAAAAATTGATCTCGTCCAATTTCACTCCTCTATTCGAGGTTATGAAAACGGTCGATGCAATAGTAATAACCAACAAGAGTCGGAGTCGAATTCCGCATGGAGCTATATGTATGGGAGTTAGTAGTATATATCTTAGCGCCTGAGTTTGTATATCTAAATTTGTACTTCCACAATATTTGGTTTGTTTATAAAATCTAAATTAAACTACGATTGCAATTTAAAGAATGAAACTAGGAAATTGTTTTTGTTATTTTTCAAATGATATAAAAGGCCTAGGGTTATGACCTTCACCCAGGTGTTTACCTAATGGGTTGTAAACTTTAAAGCTTGTTTTATTGGTCGGGGTGTATTATAGCTATCAACACTCAAGTACCCACTCAATACCTCTCAGTTAGAGAGTGATTTTGCCCAATTTGGCTTTCTCAAGTCCAAATGGGTATTGAACAAAACGGTTGATAAAAAGCTCAAGTCGGGTTTTACTATCTCTAGGTTAAACCCTTTAATTGGGCTTATCAATCTCTCGATTGACCCAATTTCTTGTTAGCCAAGTTTTCCTAGACTGTCTTTCTTTCTCAAGTAGAGACCAAGTCAAATAGACATGAACTAATATTTGTGACCATTAATTTCACAATTAAAAGCAAGAACAAGGCTAAATAATAAACACTCAACCATAAACAAGCAATAAATCAAACACCCATTAAGTTTACACACTAGGGTTGAGTCACATATTTATAATTATCTACTCATGCTTAAATTAGATGAAATAGGAGAAGAAATGATAATTAAACCCATATTTATAATTAAAATGAAAAAATGTATATTCAAATGGTTCAAAATAGCAAAAACTACTAAAAAGAGTAAAAGAAACCGTCTAATGTAGCAATTGATGTCAAAAGTTAACCTAAAAAAGTGAAACTCTTCTATTTATACTGGGCTGAAATTTTCGGACAAAAATGCCCTTTTAGAGGTTCTGCGGCTGCACAATTCTATATGCGGTCCGCACTTTTCTTCAGCTTGACAGGATTGGAAATCTGCGGCCGCATAATTTTGAACTGCGACCGCATTGCACTCTTTCTGTGGTCCGCACAAGTGTAAATGCGGCCGCACCTTGCTCTTCTGCGGTCTGCATAATTGTAACTGCGTCCGCATAGCTCTTCTTTTGTGGCAACACAATAATTGTATGGTCCGCACTTTTGGTAGACTTGAAATGCAGGTTCTCTGAACTTTTGCGCTGACCCAGCTTCTACGACCGCACAATTCATGTGCGTACCGCACTTTGCACCAATATGTGATGAATTTTTCTTCACAACCTGCGGCAGCAGATGATATTTTGCGGTCCGCACTTCTGAGCTTTTGTGCCTGTTTTTGTCCTTGAGTTCAGATTACTCCTTAAGCTGGATTTCATCTTGAGAGCTCATCTTCCAATATTCCTGCAATTAAGCACATTTTATTAGTTTTTGGGAATACACCACCCAACCGGGCCAACCGACCTGTGCCCCATTAGTACGACAATACCCAAAGAAGTAACCCACGCCTCTAAACAACCGAGTAAGCCCCCACTCCATACTCACTGCATCCATCACAAGTGACAAACTCAAAACATTCCACAGTTTCCATATACCCTAAAGTGTAATACATCATGCATCCAGAAGTTTCCTTGCTGAAGTCATCCTCAAAACCAGAATCTGCAAGTCATAACCGATTCACAAGTATACCTCAAGCCGAAACCAATACAACATGCAACCATGCAATCAAATTGTCGATAGCAACCTCCCCCACTTTGCTCGAAGCCATGGAATAAAAGATCCGATAGCTTACAATAACCACACCCTATTACTACCATAATATCGCAATGAGATTCAACTAAATCCTTCATAAGCTCATGTAACACAAACCATCTAATACCCCAAATCATCTACAAATCTCGCATTCATCCTCGTGATGGTCAGGTCAACTATTACAAACTCAAATCGCACAATATAACCCACTGGTAGGAAAGAAAACCTCCACACAACATCATAAGTATCACACTTTCGTAGATTACCCCGCAGGTTATAACCCACCCGCTTAGACTCAAACTGACATCTCTCTAGCCCCTTTCACAGCCATAACTACTACGCAATTACTTAATCTTCCTGGGTCTAAACTCATCAACAATACACTAGAGTCTAATTCGTTCCACAGTTAAACAACATGAAAGATCCTTCAATACACTCATAACTCGAGACTATACATCACATCAGGACAGAATTCAAGCACCCAATAATCATTTTTACATCTCAAGCAAACCCTTCTCGTCACACTCAAACCATCTGAACAAATCACGCGGCCACATCTTACTCATCACATAGCCATCCAACAACTCATCGATCCAGAAATTTCACTAATAAGGATACTACGGACTTATAAGTCCAAAAGCATATGCTCAAACAACTGAAATCCCCGTGCTCAAGCTACGAGCCTCAAGTCCTCCAGACTAGCTTATTATCAGCAAAACAAAATCACATCTCGCACCTCATCTGTGGAATCACAAGCCGTCGATATACAGCTGATGTCGAGCGCTCATATTAGCATACAAATACGTGAAAGGAATTCAAAGAGTTACACTTCAAGCTGAATCAATATCGCACGATAAGGAAAGAAATATGGGAAGTCTATCCTAAATGCCTTGTAGCCTCTCGAAGATAGGTATGGACATCATCATACCGATCTGCAAGACTCTACGTGCTCATGACTCGTAGAACCTATGAACCTAGGGCTCTGATACCAACTTGTAACGACCTAAAATCCAACTAGTCGTGATGGCACCTAACCCAACCCGCCCAGTAAGACAATAACCAACTATCCAATTTAAAGAGATTTATTAAGAGAAAAAAAAGATAATACAACTGCGTTTATAAAAAGAATTTTCCAAGGACTGGTAGTATAAATCCTGACTTCTAAGATTTATATTTTTACAAAACTGAATTGAAATAATTACAACATCTGTTTGAAATATAAATGAATAGAATTCGAATCTAATGCTACCCAAGGACAAGCGATGGCCATAATTGGAATGCAGGTACATCTTCAAATCTATCTCCCGCCATACACAGAAATATCAACATCCAACATCTGCATACAAGGTGCATAAGTGTAGTATGAGTACAACCGACCACATGTACTCAAAAAGTAACAAACCTAACCTTAGGTTGAAAGTAATGACGAGCTGGGACAAGGGTCAGAGTTCAACTCCAATAACCAACAAGAGTTCATAACAATATAATAAAGATGACACAAGAAATAACTTAGCTCGTTCATGGCTACGGAAAATAGGCATACCTTTCAAGTATAAAAGTAAATCCCAAATTTTTCACCGAAACCCCCCAAAATATATGAGTAATTTTGAAAACCATGATTTTCCTATAAACCTTTCACCAATAACTAAGAGGTTTCATTTTTCTGATAGCAAGAGGAAAGTACATCTCGATGCCTACATGCCAATATGCAGGTGATATAATGAATGTCACCAAAACCGGGGAGCGTGAGGTAATGCATCTATATGCATGTACCTCAAGTACGCATGTCAAATATAATGCATCTCAGTGATGAAATCATGTACTCACATTCTCAGGGTACTCAATCTCTTTGTCTCGTATTCTCACTCACCATGCTCGATACTCATCACACTCAGTCACTTTGTATTGTATAGGGTAGATCCAGCCCAATGCAAATATAAACCAGGGCAGATCCAGCTCAAATGTAAATAATTGGTAGCAATTGCGCCCACTGTGGATGTGCGGACTCCAAAGGGGTCGATCTAGCCCAAGAGCAATAATAAGACAAATCCTGGCATGAATCAATAAAGCATGTTGCGGCGCGCAACTCGATCCCATAAATATCACTCACAATAGGCCCTCGGCCTCACTCAGTCATCATTCTCTCCAGTCTCTTAGGCGCACAACACTCATGCTAAGCAGCCCAAATAATTGATACAATATGTGACAATATTCAATAATAGATACTGAGATATGATATGTAATTATAAATGCGACTAAGCACATAACTGCACTTAAGCAAATAACACAACAACAAAGAACGACCATTGTGGGTTCTAATAGTACCGGCATATAGCCTAAACATGATTTCGAGTATAAATCACATCTCAAGTACTCTAACAGATCGAGTATAGTAAAAATGTTAAGATAAGATAGCTACACGGTTCCATGGAATAGACTAATTCATAATTACTACGGTCCACGCCCACACGCCCGTCACGTAGTATGTGTGTCACATTAACATCAATCACATAGCATATAATTCATGGTTTCATACCCTCAGCACCAATATTAGAAGTGTTAGTTACCTCGAACAAATCAAATCCAATACCGAGTAAGCCAAACGATGCTCCAAATATGCCATCCCCCGCGTACCGACCTCCGAACGACTCGAAACTAGCCAAAAGCAACTCAAGAACATCGAATAATGCTTAAGGAACAATTCCAAATCATAAAGGGTGAATCTTTAATCAAAGGCCCAAAATTGACCATAAAGTCAAACCCAGGCCCACGCCTCAGAACCTGGCGAAACTTATAAAATCTAATAACAAATTCAATTACGAGTGCAACCATACTAGTTTCATTCAAAACCAACTCTAAATCGGTGTTCAAAACTCGACAATTCGCTTTATGAAATATTTTGACAAAACCCCTCAATTTCCTCTTTATAATTCATCAACCAACTACCAAAAATGAAGATAGATTTACGAAATATAATTAAAACCGGGTATAAAATACTTAACCCAATCCTTGTGATAAAATTTGCCTCCAAAATTGCTCATATCCGAGTTCCCCAACTCAAAAATATGAGTAAAATATCCAAGCACTCGATAAATAGCTTCTGTCGAGCCATCTTCGCTTTTGGAAACAAATTAGCCGCTTCTGCGAAAGTACATACGCTTCTGCGGAACCACCTAAAAATTCAACCCTCACACCTGCAGACAAAATAGTCGCTTCTGTGACATCGCATGTGCGAGCCACCATCCGCTCCTGCGCAAGATCTTGCTCCTGCGCTCCAGCCATTTTGTTCCTGCGCATCTGCACCTGCGCCTAAATCTCCGCTTCTGCGATCTTCCTCACCCAGCTCTCACCTCGCTTCTGCGACTCCTTTGTTGCTTCTGCGACCATTGCACCTGCACAAAACTAGCCGCATGTGCGATCACACCAGATCCTGCCACCAACAGCCTTAGCCAAAATTAATCCAGACGATCTGAACCTCGTTCGAAACTCTTCCGACCCACTCGGGACCCCGTCTGAATATACCAACTACTCCAATAACATAACGCAAACCTACTCGAGGCCTCAAATCATGCATAACAACATCGAAACGACTAATTACACCTCAAATCAAAATTAATGAACTTTGACCTTTCAACTTCTAAACCTCACGTCGAAACATATCAAATCAACTCGGAATTAACTCAAATTTTGCACACAAGTCCCAAATGTCTTAACGAAACTATTCCAATTCCCAAAAATACAAGCTGAATCCGATACCATCAAAGTCAACTCCCGATCAAACTTGTGAACTTTCCAAACCTTCAAATTTCTCACTTTCGCCAATTAGAGCCAAATCCTTCTAGAAATATCCAAATGCAAATCGGGCATAGGCACGAGTCCAAAATCACCAACCAGACCTAACGGAACCATCAAAACTCTGTTCAGGGGTTAAATTCACAAAAGTCAAACTTGGTCAACTCTTTCAACTTAAAGCTTCAACGATGATATTCATTCTTCCAAATTGATTCCGAGTAACATGAAAACCAAAACTGATGATTCGCACAAGTCATAATTTAATCATATGAAACTACTCATGCCCCCAAACTATCGATCGAAGTGCAGATGCTCAAAACGACCGATCGGGTCGTTATAGTGGGCGTGCACCATAGTAATTGTGATTTAGTCAATTTCATGAAACTGTGTAGCTTTCTTATATGAACATTATTACTATACTCTATGCATTAGAGCACTTGAGCTGTGATACATGCTAGAAATCATGTTTAGGCTATGTGCCGGTATGTTTTGAGACCCACTGTAGTCGTCCTTTGCTGTTGAGATTATTTGCTTAATTGCAGTTTTGTACTCAGTTGCATGCATTATTTCTTATCATATCTCAGCCTTTGTTATCATACATTGTCACATCATGTATCGTTGATTTGGGTTGCTTAGCATGAGTGTTGTAATCCCGAGAGACTGGAGAGATTGATGACTGAGTGAGGCTGATGGCCTATTTGTGAGTGTTATTTATGGGATCGGGCCGCACGCCTAAGCAAGCTTTATTGATTTATGCCAGGATTTGGCTTATGATAGCGCTTGGGCTGGATCGGCCCTGGTTTATTTGCATTGGGTTGGATCTGCCCTGTACAGTACAAAGAGCTGGGTGTGCTGACTATCGAACATGGTGTGAACATAGAAAATATCAAAGACACATGCATAAAGAGAATAATAAAAAAAACAGTGTATCACATATTAATATAATAATATATTTCAAGATATTGTACTATAATACTATTATATAAAACAAATGCATAAAGAAAAAATCAAAATGATAACATAATACACATGGATAAAGGAAAATAATAAAAAAATCAAGATACTGTACTATTCTACTATTACAAAAGAAAAAATAAAATAGTGTACTAATTAAATGTAGCTAATACAATAAAAAAAGGTTCCAACTAACATATGATACCAATATAGTATATAGCTATACCAACAAGGTATACAGTTGTACGCAAAAGGTTTAAAATAGATTTTTTTTAAATTCAACGATTAAACTGATATAATATCAGTTGTCACGTAATCTAATTAACTCAAAATTTAGCCAAAACCTCAAATCAATATTTAAACCCACCCTAGTTAAAATTTGGATCGAAATAACTACAACCTCAACAAACCAATTTATGCATTTCAAGCTTCAAGATCCTTTAATAGTGAATTTTATTTTTATTATAATAAATCTCTAAAAAAATTAAACTTGTGCATGTAAAAAATGTAATAACATATGATACTTTAAGCTAACAAAACGACAAGCTAAAAATACTTTATGATGAAATACTAGAAGCTAATAAAATTAGACTAACAAATCTCAAAAAATCATAAATTATATATTCATTCCAGCTCTCAATAACAACAAGTAATGAAAATTACAAAATTTTTACACTTTTATTAATAAAAAATAACTCTAGGAAATTTTTATTTTTTTAAAATGGAACAAAAAAATTTCAAAGAAAGTGCTAAAAACTAATAACAACCATGCCACAAACTAATTAAAGGCTAGTTTGAGAAAGATACTTTAGATACCCAATCAAATAAATGTATAAGGGATAAGGGAAATTAGATACGGGTAGTGGGGTAATATTTTTAGTTCTAATGTGTATAAATTCTAACAAAGTTTTAGATGGGTAAACACGGGTAAATATGTTAGTTTTCATAGGTAGTTAGCATAAATTGCTCCGTAAAAAGGAGCTGTGACATGAATCACTATGAAGGTATGCAAGAACACGTTAATGAACTAGTCTTTAGGAAAACGTCTCTCGAATATTTTCCTAACTTAGTATCACGACCCGAAATTCCCACCTCCGGGACCGTGATGACGCCTAACATTTCACTTGTTAGGCAAGCCAGCATTAGAATAATTTAAACCTTTTTTATCAATTCATTTTAATTAAATAGTAAAGAACCCAAACAACTAAAATAATGTCTGAATTTAAATGAACAAACTAAAATAATATAGATGTCTATATACCATCCCAGAACTGGAGTCACAAGTGCACGGGTTTATAGAATAATACAAATAATGGTATGAATAAAAATAAAGTTGTCTGAAAGAAAACACACAGCTAAAATAAAGTAGAAGGGGACTTCAGAGCTGCAAATGTCGTGCAGCTATACCTCAAGTTTTCTATAATAGCTGAATCCGAGCAAAATCTATAGTACGCCGCTGTGACCAACTCTGGTATCTGCACAAGAAGTGCAGAGTGTAGTTTGAGTACAACCGACCCCATGCACTTTGTAAGTGCCGAGCCTAACCTCGACGAAGTAGTGACGAGGCTAAGGCAAGTCGCTTACATTAACATGTACGCAATAATAGTAATAATAACAGAACTAAAGGTAAGACATGTAAATCATATCAATAATTGTAGTCAATTCAGCAGTCGCAATAATTATTTCTTTTATTATTCTGTTGTGGCGTGCAACCCATTCCCCCAATATAATCCTTCAATTAAATTCCATTGCGGCATGCCACCCGCTCCAACAATATAAACGTAAAATAAAATCCGTTGCAGCGTGCAACCCGATCCAACAATATAATCTTTCAAATAAATTCCATTGCGGCGTGCAACCCGCTCCAACAATATAAATTATCAAATTCTTATAATTAAAACTACTCCAATAAATTTAAAAATTAGTACGTAATTATGTGGCAACAAAGCATACAATAATTATGATTTATTTAGGAAACAAGTAATTACAAGTAGTAATTAATTGTGGAAATCAGGGAGAAAATAGGCAATTTAATATTTCATATGCTCAATGTCAAGTAACAATTAAGAAACATAAGTCAAATAAGCATGTGGTAATTATAGCATGAATTCAAGACATAATATTGGACAAGGAATATGAGAGAAATAATTTATATAATAATTATCTCATGATTTAAAATAATTTATGATTTTCAGATAAATATGTAAACAATCAATTTGACGACGTATAGGCACTAGTCAACCTCGCCTATACATCGTTACATATGAAATTCGCGTAATAAATAATTCAAGGATTTTATTCCCCCAAGTCAAGGTTAACCACGACACTTACCTTGTTTTACAATTTCAAATGATCACTCGGCCACAACTTTTGCTTTCGAATTATTCTTCAAACCAACCAAACCTAGCAAATTATTTACCAACAATTTAATTTAAGCTTTAAAAATTATTCACAATTCGAAAGGGACTTAATTTAAGTCATTTCCGAAAAAGTCAACCAAAAATCAACGTGGGGCCCATTTTTTGGAACCTGACGAAAAATTACGAAATTCAAACACCCATTCCGATACGAGTTCAACCATACAAAAATTATACACACAAGTCCAAACACCTCATACGAACTCGCTCGCGTGATCAAAACACCAAAATAACACCTAGAACTACGAATCGGGCACCAAACCAAATGAAAAATTTAATGAACTTAAGAATTTCTATTTTAACAACCGGACGTCCGAATCACGTCAAATCACTTCCGTTTGGTACCAAATTTGGCATAGAAGTCATAAATATAGTAATGGACCTATACCGAGCTTCGAAATAAAATTACGGACCCGGTATCAACAAAGTCAAACGTCAGTCAAACTTGAAAACTCTTTAAGCTTTCAAACTTCTAATTTTCAATAATTGGCTATAACTCAAACTAGGGACCTCTAAATTAAATTCTGAGCATACTCCCAAGTCCCAAATCACGATACGGATCTAGATCCATTTGCTCAAAACGTTGACCGAAGTCAACTCAAATGAGTTTTGACTCCATTACACATTTTAATCAATTTTTCACATAAAAGTTTTCCAGAAAAAATTATGGACTGCGCATCCAAGTTGAGGAAAGTTGAATGGTGCTATTTTAGGTCTCGGAGTACAGAAGTGAATATTAATTTTAAAGATGACCTATCGGGTCATCACATTCTCCACCTCTAAAACAAACGTTCATCCCCGAGTGGAATTAGAAAAGTACACAGGCTGGTGAAAAGTTGTGGATATCTACTCCGCATGTCCGACTCTGACTCCCAGGTAGATGCTCCATCCGGCTAACCTCTCCATTGCACTCGAACTGATGGATAACTCTTAGACCTCAACTGTCGGACCTGCCGGGCTAGAATCGCTACCGGCTCCTCTTTATAAGTCAAATCCTTATCCAATTGGACTGAGCTGAAATCTAACACATGAGACGGATCACCATGATATTTTCTAAGCATAGACACATGGAAAACCGGATGAACTACTGATAAACTAGATGGTAGTGCAAGCATGTATGCTAGTTCACTCACCCTTTCAAGAATTTCAAAGGGTCCAATATACCTAGGGCTCAACTTGCCTTTCAT
>AWOL01S0004851.1:2671-28451 GCA_000715115.1 Nicotiana otophora | reverse complement strand
GCGGCATAGCCACTTTGTGTTGGTATTGGTATCATTGATGCATTTCCACCCGCATACATTGGGATGAGGCGGCATAGCCACTTTGTGTAGGTTCGTGGTACTGTGGTTATACATCCACCCACATACATTGAAGTGAGGCGGCAGGGCCGCTTGATTTGAGTTGTGGTATTGTACGTTCACCTCCACCTGCATACATCGGGTGAGGCAGCAGGGCAGCTTTGTGTGAAGATGGTTATAGAGGATCTCATCTTAAATCCTATAAATGTTGTTGATAGCTTTTAATAAGCTTTCTAAGGTTGAGACGGTTATCTATATTATTCTATTGCCGCACTGGTTCATCATAATTATCTTGTATTTTTAAATTCTTAAATTGGTGTTTAGTTTTCATACTATTACTATTCGACGGTACTAACGACCCTTTTGCTGGGGGCTCTGCATCTTTAAATGGATGCAGGTGGTTCCACAGTAGGAGACATTGATCAGTGATAGCAGTACACCTTCTTCCCAGCTGACTTGGTGAGTCCCACTTCATCACGGGGTCATGTATCTTTTTGTTCTTTATGTATTATGGTTGAGGTATAGCCGGGGCCTTGTTGCTGGCATTTCCATATTACTCTTCAGTTGTACTTAGAGGCTCCGTAGACAGGTTGTGGGTAGTATTTGATGTTGGGAATTGGATTAGAACTGTTGGTATTTGGCAACATGTTTTTCATTAAATCTATAAACTCGTACTATTTTGGAAATATTGAATGATGTTGTTAATGGGAATGAAATGGGACGGTTAATGAAATCTCCTCAGTATTTGATTAACGGAGTACATCTCCTCTTTATTCACGAGTGAATTTGGGAAGAATGAAATCTAATAGGCTTGCTCGGTCAGGTTCACTCGGTAGACCGCCGGTCGCGCTGCTCGGTTTTGGGGCGTGACACAACTGATCAGGTGGTGGTGCGTATATAACGCCGTAACCTTTCCCCATAGCCCATATACATATAATATATGCGTATATAACGTCATCTGGTTATGGGTCAATATTCATGTATAAATGAATGCAATGCATAAGAAGTACGTTGATAAATCTCTCGGAATGTCATAAGATCAATATGCCTTTGGATAAACTTTATCAACTACATATTATTCTGAGACCAACGAAGAGGAGATATAATAATAAGACATATGGGGAATCAAGAACATAGGCACCCCTAGTGCTTCTATAAATAGAGGTATTTATGAAAGTTGTATGTTTGCTCGTTTCATTTGTATCGTAGGGATCATGCCAAAAGTAAAGAAGGGATAACCTTAATATACCTGAGTCGATTCTATAATGCGACAAAACATATAACGGCGAGATCGATGTAGGAAAAAATTCGTATGATATTTTTGAGAAAGGTTATACCGTGTTCCCTTAGAATTGCAAGTAACGTTGCTATTACATAATTCAAAATTGTGTTGCTGCTATATACATGGAAATCACGTTAATACTAATCCAAGAGTGGAATTATATGATTTCATATGCATTCGTTTTTTGGATCCTCCTCCGTCACTTTTCTAATATATAGCTTAATGAAATATGGAGTTCTCTTTATCATAGTGGGTTGTGGGCCCCACTTTATGCGATTACTTTGCCAACTACTCCCCTAAATATGCCACCTACCTACATAACGTATCTAGTCATTATTAGGTTTGATTAATACTCCCATTTGCTGCCACATGGAGATGGTATCTCCACTAATTTCTTAGGCACAAATTCCTAATTAGTTTGTTAATCTCCTACTAAAACCATTAATTAACCCATTACCCACATAATTAGAAAATATCTCAAATTACTTAAAATACTAATCACCTTTAACATACTTTATACACCTTACTATCATGGTCATGTAGTACATTATATGGCACTAGTCCATAAATATAGGGTATTATAGCTTAGAACGTATTTTATCCCAAATTGTCAAAGTTCAACGAAACTCATTTTCTTCAATTTGTTTACCCTCTAACCTTCACGACACTTACTTATCACCTGTTATAAATAACATAATTACCTATATCCTCAAAATTAATCTCATTCCCGAGTTGATCAACTTACGACGAAACTTTAACGTACGAAAATGTGAAATGTAACATCCTTCCCCCCTTAGAAACATTCGTCCTCAAATGTTAACTCTTAGAGACTTGCGAAAATTCTACCAGAGTCTCTTTTGTAAACTAAACTACTTACTACCAACCTGCCGTGCAGCAAACTAACTAATACAAGGCCATATTCATAAATAGCGACAATGGCCTCACACGACCAATGACAATAACTAACACGTGAATCCATACACGCACCTTAAGGTTGTGATGTCTCAGTCTGATCCTCCTCTGGAAGAGGAAACAAGTGAGGATACCTAGACTTTATGTCTTCTTCAGCTTCCCAAGTCATTTCTTCCACATTATTGTTTCTCCAAAGTACTTTAACCGAACCTACGTCCTTAGTTCTCAATCTCCAAACCTGTCTATCTAGTATAGTAATGGGAGCTTCCTCATATGATAACTGTTCTATGACCTGAACATCATCAACTGGCACGATTCTAGAAGGATCTCCGATACACTTACGGAGCATATACACATGAAAGACTGGATGTACAAACTCCAAGTCAGAAGGCAAGTCTAACTCATATGCTACCTTGCCTACCTTGTGTATGATATTATATGGTCTAATGTACCGAGGGTTAAGTTTTCCTTTCTTACCGAACCTCATAACACCTTTCATCAGTGATACCTTTAGGAATACTCAGTCGTCAACCTGACACTCCAAGTCTCGTCGTCGATTATCCGTATAAGACTTCTGACGGCTTTGAGCTACTAATAGCCTTTCCTGTATAAGCTTAATCTTCTCGATTGCCTGTTTTACCAACTCTGGTCCTACTAACTTAGTTTTCCCAACATCGAACCATCCGATAGTTGATCTACACTTCCGTCCGTATAGAACTTTGTATGGAGCCATCTGAATACTAGAATGATAGCTATTATTATACGCAAACTCAACAAATGACATATGATCATCCCAGCTACCCTTGAAGTCTATCACACAAGCCCGTAACATATCCTCAAGTGTATGAATCTTACGCTCAGCCTGTCTATCTATCTGTGGATGAAATGATGTACTAAGATTTACTTGAGTCCCCAATCCTTTTTAGAAGGACCTCTAGAAATTAGATATAAACTGAGCACCTCTATCCGAGATAATAGATATAGGGACACCATGAAGTCGTATTATCTTCTTAATGTAAAGCCTTGCATAATCCTCTGCTGAATACGTAGTCCTGACAGGCAGAAAATGGGCTGATTTTGTAAGTCTATCAACAATCACCCATATAGAATCGAACTTACGCTGGGTACGAGTTAAGCATATGATGAAATCCATATTAATTACTTCCCATTTCCAAATCAGAATCTCTATAGCCTGCAATAATCCATAGGGTTTTTGATGTTCAATCTTAACTTGCTAGCAGTTAGGGCATTGAGCAACTCCACTATATCCTTTTTCATTCCGTCCCACCAATATATTTCCATGATATCATGATACATCTTTGTTGGTCCTGGATGTGCAGAATAACGAGAATAGTGAGTCTCTCCCATAACCTGTCGGCGCAGCCCTGCAACATTAGGGACACATAATCGTCCTCGATATCTGAGGACCCCATCTCCTGTAATCTCAAATAGTGTCTCTTTCTGAGGGGTTGTATCCCTATAATAAGCTAACACATGATCCTTATACTGGCGTTACACTTCAGTTAATAAAGAGGATGTTGTTGTGTCCTGAATAGTAACTCCGGTATCACCTGAGTCTAGTAATCGAACTCTAAGACTAGCTAGCTGATGAATCTCATGCGTTATCCCATTCTTCTCTGGCTATAAATATGACAGGCTACCCATAGATCTACCGGCTGAGGGCGTCGGCTGCTACATTCGCCTTCCCTGGATGGTATAAAATACCAACGTCATAGTCTTTCAATAGCTCCAACCATCTCCTTTGGCGTAAATTCAATTCCTTTTGCTTGAAGATATACTGAAGGCTCTTATGATCCGTATAGATATCAACATGAATTCCATACAAATAGTGTCTCCACATCTTTAGTGCATGAATCACTGCGGCTAACTCTAAATCGTGGGTTGCGTAATTCTTTTTGTGCTTTCTCAGTTGTTTAGAAGCATAAGCAACAACCTTACCATGCTGCATCAATACACAACCCAATCCAATGCTTGAAGTGTCACATTAGATAGCATAACCATCGGTTCCCTCTAGGAGTGTCAGAACCGGTGTTGAAGTCAATTTGTCCTTCAATGCCTGGAAACTCCGCTCACAAGCATAAGTCCACTGAAACTTAGCTCCCTTATGAGTCAACTTTGTCAATGGTGCTGACAAAGAAGCAAATTCCTCTACCAATCTCATGTAATAACCTACCAAACCCAGGAAGCTACGAACCTCCGTCGCTGTCGTGGGTCTAGGCCAAGTCTTCATTGCCTCAATCTTCTGTGTATCAACCCGGATACCCTTACCTAAAATAATAGGCCCAAGGAAAGCTACAGAATTCAACCAAAATTCAAGTTTAGAGAGTTTTGCGTACAACTTCTTTTTTTTTTGTAGAACTCTGAGCACCGTACGCAAATGGTCTGCATGCTCAGCTCTAAACGAGAATAAACCAATATGTCATCAATAAATACAATTACAAATAGATCTAGGAAGGGTCTGAACACACGGTTCATCTAGTCTATGAATACTGCTGGGGCATTGGTCAAACCGAATGACATAACACGAAACTCAAAGTGCCCGTATCTTGTCCTGAATGTCGGCTTCGGAATATCTTTCTCCTTAACCCTTACCTAATGGTACCCGGACCTCAAGTCTATCTTCGAGAAACACTTGGCATCTTGCAACTGATCAAATAAATTATCAATCCTCGGGAGCAGATACTTATTCTTTATCGTCGCCTTATTCAATTTTCTATCATCAATACACATCCTCAAGGAACCATCTTTCATCCTCACAAATAACACAGGTGCTCCCCACGGTGATGTACTAGGTCTGATAAAGCCTTTTTCAAGAAAGTTCCTTAGTTGTTCCTTCAACTCTCTCAGCTCTGTAGGTGCCATTCTATAGGGAGGAATGGATATTAACTGAGTATCTGGTAATACATCAATAGCAAACTCAATTTCTCGCTCTAGCGGAAGACCCGAAAGCTCATCGGGAAACTCATTAACCACAGGGATAGACTGAACGGTTGGTGACTCTACTTTCACATCGTGTACCCGAACAAAGTGATAAATATAGCCCTTTCTGATCATCTTCCTTGCTTTGAGATAGGAAATGAACCTAACTCTCGGCAATGCCGTATTGGCTTTTTACTCCAAAACAGGCTCCCCAGGGAGCTGGAATCAAACCATCTTTGATCTACAATTAATGATAGCATTACAAGAAGCCAACCAATCCATACCCATTATATTATCAAATTCTACCATATCTAACTCAATTAGGTCTGCTACTGGTTCAACTATGAATTACTACTATACAATCTCTATATACTCGCCTAGCTATCACTGGATCCCCAACAGGTGTGGACACCTCAAAAGGTTTAACCAACTCATGTTTTATCCCAAACATACTAGCAACCAACGGAGTGACATACGATAAGGTGGAACCTGGATCAATTAATGCATATACATCATATGAGAAGACTGATAATATACATGTAACAACATCAGGTGACGACTCCAGATCCTGTCGACCTACTAATGCATAAATGCGGTTCTGAGGATCGGTCGAGCTAGATGCTACACCTCTGCCTCTACCATGACCAATCGGTGCTTATGAACCTTGCCTAGGGGGGCGTATTGATGATGATGAACCAGCTACAGATCCCGTTGGCTGAACTATGCTTGAACCACCTCTCGTCGGACAATCTCTCATAACGTGGCTTGGATAACCACAAGTATAACAAACACCCAACCCAATAAGGCACTGCCCGACATGCTGCTTACTACACTGAGCACGTCGTGGTAAAGTCAGCCTCATCTAACTGGGATCACCCATATAGTGAGAACTAGAGGCCCTGAAATTCTGACTAGGCCCTAAATATGTGGAACGATCAAATCTCCCATCAGCAAACTGAGGTGGTGCGCTAGCCGATGGATGGGCTGGATACCTCAGTTATTGCTATCCCTGACCACCTCGAAACTCGCCAGGAGGACCCGAAGATCTCGATCTCTTACTCTGGCCCCTATCATGCTCACGACTGTCCCTCTGCTTTTACTTACACTCCTCTACACCCTGAGCGCATGCCTGAATACGAGAAATATCCATGCTTGGCTGAAGTATGACTGACATACAGTCGTTAAGCAGGTGCGACTCTAACCCCATCATGAACCGGTGAACTCGATCCTCCATCTTTAGATACAATAGTGGGAGCATACCTAGCTAACGAATCAAACTGAAGGTTGTACTCCCGAACACTCATATTACCATGTAGAAGGGTCAAGAACCTATCAACTCGGGACTGTCTAAGATCTGGTGGGAGATAATGATGAAGAAAAGCCTCTGTAACACCTGCCATACTGCTGGAGGGGCTTCCTCACCTCTGGACAACTTCCAAGACTCGTACCAATTAACTGCAACATCCTGAAGTCTATAGGAAGCTAGCTCAACTTACTCAATCAAAGTGTTCTTCATTACCCTCAAAGTCCTCTGCATCCTATCGATAAATACCTGAGGGTCCTCGTTTGGATCTGCTCCAGTGAATACCATGAAGCCTCGCACTGATTGCTCAATCCGCATGACCAATACCTACTTCCTAACGCCAAGATTGTGCTGCTACTAATTAAGTAAATAGCTGAATAGCATCTCTCATCTCCTGACCTGGTGCACCTGGCTGAGGAGCTGGGTGTACAGGGGCAGGCGCTGGAGCTGGTTCCCCTTGGAGCTCCTCTGGAGAGGGCGGGGTATGTGTAGTCTGAGATGGAATCTCACTATGAGACTCTCCCCGAGCCCTAGTAACTCGTGGCACTCGACTAGTAGTCTCATCAACCACTGACTTGCCCTTCTGGACGACTTTAGCCTTCTTAGGCATTGCTGAAAACATAACACATTGTTAGGATCATGAATTCTTATATCCCACGATCTAAGATAAGAAGGGAGGATAATATCCTATATGTCCTGTAGTCTCTTGTTTATAAATGTGGTGCACAACACACTCATAAAAAAGACTCTACTAGAAACGGTCTGTAGACAACCCTAGGACAGAACTGCTCTGATACCACTTTTGTCACGACCCAAACCGATGGGCCATGAAGAGTGCCCGAATCCTACCTGTCGAACACCCCTAAGCATGCGTCTAAGATATAAACATGAATTAAGGGTAGGTCATGAATAACATCTATCAATAAACTGCTGAATCACGTCAATAACATACGTGAGGAAAACATATCCAAAAGACATATATATACATGCGGAATACGGTAGGGCGAGCCGACAAGGCTGCTATAGACAACTATATATCCAAAACTAGAAGCCAACAAAGCCAAATACTATCCAATTATACATAACTATCTACATACCTCTAATAAAGTGTACAACTATATAAAGGACAGGACTGGGCCCCGTCGTACCCACATCTACATACAAAAATAGCGTACCAAAATCAATTACAGCTCCGGATCAAGTAGAGCACATCAACTTTCGTTGATCAAGGATCCTAAGAGGGGGGACCATCAGCCTGTCTACCTGTACCCGCAGGCAAGAAACGCAGGCCCCAGGAAATAGGGGCGTCAATACGAATAATGTACCAAGTATGTAAGGCATGAAAGAAGTATAGAGTAAAGGGATCCACCTGTAAGTCTAAATAACTTTGTGAATCCTGAAATATATATAATGTCATGCATGTGCATATAAATGTCATATCATGCATAGGCATATGCGTACATGACGTTATCAAGCCTTTGAGGGCATCCCATCATATCATCTCGGCCTCTGTGGGAGAAATCATCAACATATACCAACTGATCAGGTGGTGGTGCTGATATAACGTCGTAACCTTTCCACATACCCCATATACATATAATATATGCGTATATAACGCCATCTGGTCATGGGTCAATGTTCATGTATAAATGAATGCAATGGATAAGAAGTAAGTAGATAAGATCTCTCGAAATTTCATAAGATCAATATGCCTTCGGATAAACTTTATCAACTACGTATTTTTCTGAGACCCATGAAGAGGAGATATAATAATAAGACACATGGGGAATCAAGAACATAGGCACCCTTAGTGCTTCTACGAATAGAGACATTTATGAAAGTTGTGCGTTTGCTCGCTTCATTTGTATCGTAGGGATCATGCCAAAAGTAAAGAAGGGATAGCCTTAACATACCTGAGCCGATTCTCTTGACAATCCTTCCAACACACGTCAAACGTGACAAAACATGTAATGGCGAGATCGATGTAGGAAAAATTCGTATGATATTTTTGAGAAAGGTTATACCGTGCTCCCTTAGAATAGTAAGTCACGTTGCTATTACATAATTCAAAATTGTGTTGCTGCTATATACATGGAAATCACACTAATACTAATCCAAGAGTGGAATTATATGATTTCATATGCATTCTTTTTAGGGCTCCTCCTCCGTCACTTTTCTAATATATCACTCTTGATGCAATATGGAGGTCTCTTTATCATAGTTGGTTGTGGGCCCAACTTTATGCGATTACTTTGCCAACTACTCCCCTAAATATGCCACCTACCTATATAACGTATCAAATCACAATTAGGTTTGATTAATACTCCCATTTGCTGCCACATGGAGATAGTGTCTCCACTAATTTCTTAGGTTGTATTCCTAATTAGTTTGTTAATCTCCTACTAAAACCATTAATTAACCAATTACCCACATAATTAGAAAATATCTGAAATTACTTAAAATACTAATCACCTTTAACATACTTTATACACCTTACTATCATGGTCATGTGGTACATTGTATGGCACTAGTCCATAAATACGGGGTATTATACCTTGGACTTTATTTTATCCCAAATTGTCAAACTTCAACAAAACTCATTTTCTTTGATTTGTTTACCCTCTAACCTTCACGGCACTTACTTATCATATGTTATAAATAACCTAATTACCTATATCCTCAAAATTAATCTCATTCTTGAGCTTACGTTGATCAACTTACGACGAAACTTTAACGTACGAAAATGCAAAATGTAACAGTCTAGGTAAATCTTTCACAGCTGCGATCTTCTCAGGATCAACCTTGATTCCTTCACTGGAGATGACATGACCCAAGAATGCGATAGATTCCAACCAAAATTCACACTTCGAAAACTTTGCATACAACTTGTGTTGATACAGAGTTTGCACAACTGTCCTGAGATGATCGGTATGTTCCTCCTGACTTCATGAATATACAAGAATGTCGTCAATGAATATTATCACAAAGAAGTTGGAAAAGGCTTGAAGACTTGATTCATAAGATCCATAAAAGCTTCTGGGGCGTTCGTTAGCCCAAAAGACATCACCAGAAATTCAAAGTGCCTTTACCGGTTCTGAAAGCTGTTTTCGGAATTTCCTGCTCCCTGTTCTTCAATTGGTGATACCCCAACCTTAAGTCAATCTTAGAGAAATACTTAGCACCCTGCAATTGGTCAAACAAACCATCTATCCTTGGCAGTGGGTACTTATTCTTGATTGTGACCTTGTTGAGCTGCCGATAGTCAATACACATTCTTAGTGACCCATCTTTCTTCCGTACAAAGAGAACTGGTATGCCCCAAGGCGGCACACTCAGTTGGTAAAACCTTTCTCTAACAAATCCTTCAATTGTTCATTTAGTTCCTTCAATTATATCGGTACTATTCTGTAGGGTGGAATAGATATAGGTTGCGTGCCTGGCATCACATCAATCCCAAAATCAATCTCCCTATCTGGTGGGATCCTAGGGAGCTCAACGCAGCAACAGGTTTACCTTGAGTCTCCACAGCAACGACCCGCACAGCTACTAATGAACAAATACCTAAATCTACACAAAAAATGTGCAGAAGTGTAGAATGAGCATACCACAGTGGTGCCCTGTAAGTATCAAGAATAACCTCGGTGGAGTAGTGACGAGGAACAGTCAAGACACCCACTAGTCTAATAAACTGAACAAGTATAAGTATATGAACAACAGAAATATGACATCTACATAAAGACTATGCAATATGGCTCACAATACAGTAATGGCAATAAGAAAGGAAACAACAAGTATAAGTGGAATACCATAAAAATGACACAGAAAGTGAATGGAACACAACCTAAATCCGGAATCACAAATACAGTAGGGGCAAGTAATAACTCAGCAACTACAACCGCTTTTACATCAGGTTTTAGTCAACAAACTCCACGAGGTACCGAACCTCGAACAAATCACAACTCACGGGTCTCAAAACCCGAACCCTAACACTTGGCATCCTGTTCACTCATAACACCTCATAACCGCACTGACGACTCACGTGCCAATAGAGCCATTCTCACATAGAAGGCAAGTAAACAAGGGGGAGCATCTATGCTCAACAATATCAAGAACACCTCTTATCCGATAAGAGTGCTTAACTACGTGTATGCTTGTGCAAGTGTCCTAACATAGTCCATACCATCAAATAACCATAAGGAAAAAGAACGGACAGCATGTAGAATATGTTATCACAGCTTTCACAAGATAAAGCTCACACAGGTAAGTGTACCACTACACAATATCAATAACAAGAATGCCCCCAGGAAAATCACGAATCATCACAAATCAATCCCTAACACAGCCCACCTTATCTCACCACATGTGCAATAATAAAGTAAGTGCCTGCCTTGTCTCGCCACACGTGCATAACAATATTTCCATATTGTCTCGCCATATGTGCAACCCATATATATATATATATCCCGCCTTGTAACGCCGACTGTGCAAATATCAATAGTAACAATGGCATGACAGAAACCTCGTGCAACCCCATAACAACAACCGCACGACAGAAACCTCATGCATCACCATAATAAATACAACAACAACAATGACAATAATACAAGGATACGACAAATACGTCAACTCAGAAATTCCAAAACTCAAGGAAACAGAGGAACTAATTCACAGGGAGTAGCCACAATAGAGAACGCTAGACATAATAAGAACACCTTAACAAGAAAGGAAATATCATGTAACAACGGTCCACAATGTATAGTTCGACAATGAGGGAGCTAACACGAGACGGATAATTCCAATTAAGGACAAGTCAACTAAAATATAGGATATCTAACTTCTTTTAAGGTTGGACAATTAAGAGAGAGATAAATCGACTTCAATTAAGGATAAGCAGTATAAGGATAATCATTTGCCTCAATTAAGGATGAACAATTACAGAAGAGATAATTATAATTTCAGATAAAGATAAGCAGTTATGGAAAAGACAACACGGTAATAGAAGAGATAACAATTCCAGTTAAGGCACATATGAATCAAATGAACAACAAGAGTGGATCATGAAGCAATTAATTCCAATTAGAGCAGGTAGAAGTGAAACTGGAAATTAAGAAACTTAATCGTAACGAGAACAACTGCATATTCAATGAATATAAGGACCTAAGAATCACTAGAAGGCCAATTTTCCACGAAAGCGAAGAAGGAGGTGGCAGAACTTCGCGAACGCGAGAGTGTGACTGCGAACGCAAAGAGGAAATATTTCACCACTCCAAAATAACACTACGCAAACGCGAAGGCAAGGGCGCGAACACGATGAAGGAAACCAGATGACAGATTCAGCAGTTCAAAAATAGAAGGAAATGGCCCGTAGCCCATCCGAAACACACCCGAGGCCCTCGGGACCCCGTCTAAATACACAAACAAGTTCCATAACCTAACACAAACTCGATTGAGGTCTCAAATCACATCAACCAATGACAAAACTATGAATCGAACCAAGAATCAAACTAATGAACTTTCAAAACTTCCAACTTCTCGTGCCGAAACCAATCAAACCAACCCGGAATGATGTCAAATTTTGCAGGCAAGTCCCAAATAACATAACGGAGCTGTTCCAACTCTCGAAATCCCATTTCGACCCCGATATCAAAAAGTCCACTTTTGATCCAAATCTCCAAAAATTTGACTTTTGCCAATTCAAGCCTAAATAGGCTACAGACCTCTGAAACACAATCTGGACACGCTTCTAAGTCCAAAATCACCCAACGGAGCTAACGAAACCGATAAAACTCCATTCCGGAGTCGTCTTCACACATTTCCGACTACGGTCAAAATCCTAAGACTTAAGCTTCCGTTGTAGGGATTAAGTGTCCCAAATCACTCTGAATCATCCGGTAACTGAATTCAACCACGCACGCAAGTTAATACACATAATACGAAGCTGCTCAGGGCCTTATGCCGCCGATCGGGACTTAAATTCTCAAAACGACCGGCCGGGTCGTTACATTAACCCTTCCCGATAGTTCCTTTATGAGAGGACTAGAGATACGACAAACTTTTCTTTCAAATCAATATGCTCATGATATGTGCCAAAATTTGAAACACCCACCTGAAGTAAGGAGGGAAAGGTCGTGGTAAGGCTACTTAACTTCAACCATACACGAGTGAAACCATGTTGCTAGGACATCATAATATTGGGATTAAATTATGCATGAGTTGGAAAGGTTCGAATGGTTAATATGATGCTCCGAGGAGAAAGGCAAATGATAAACCCCTATCCACCTAGGGAGGTGGAAATGTTAAGGACAGTAAACTTTCCGCGCATGACAATGGCATAGTAAATGATTCTAGAAGTCGAGTGTTTAAAGATAACGGAACCCAGGGAGACACTATAGAATAATCATGGAAGGTTTGCGAACGTTCATAATGAGTTCTCCATGGATTTTATGACTTGAAAGGTACCCATACGCTACCGAAGGTGGGGAAAAGCATGAGAAGCCGACATGATGCAATGATAACCCCAACAATGCATTTGGTCTTGACGGAGAGCCTATTAAGGATCCTTATGAGAACAAAATTTTACATCGACATATAGAAGAATGCGATCTCTCATGGTTATCCAACAAGTGTCGGGAAACTAGCACAATGAATTTACTAACTAAGGAACACAATCAGAACACGTTGTAGAGGTGTAAAGAGAGAATGAACATTTGTTATGAGCTGGACATATTTTTGCCATAATAACTCTCAAACTGCAATACTAGGCCACGTCATGGGCAACTACAATACTAGGAACAAGGCGAGTTACTTATTGCAGAATGATAGTGGTCATGAAAGTTATAATGAGATGAGAAAATGAAAGATCTTCTTATGATGAATTTATGAAAATCTCAAATTCCCAAGAAACTTTATGCGGACAAGTGACCATTGCAATTGTCATGAGCACGTATGATAGGCGCTGAGATATGCTCTTATGTCACTAGACCGTGAGAATGGTTCATGATGATGTCCATATAGGAAGTAAGGTGATTCCTTAAATCCTATGAGCCACATACATAGGAGAGGGAGAGAGAGTGGCTCAAGAAGAATCTCAACACTAGGCTGTCTTACATTAGATTCGATACCATGTAGGTAAACATTATGATAGTGCATGCACAAGCACAAGTGAGCAAGTGTTATCTATTTGAATCAGAAGATCCTATAAGAAATTCATCAAGTATAGTCCTTTGTTGAGAATTTGAGGAAGCAAGTGGGAAGTATTAACCTAGGGTTATAACTCATTTCGAGAAAATCATTATGGAACTCAATTTATCAAGAGGTTGTAAATAAGAGAATTGTGATAAAGAGGCTTCACGAATAATGCGTCTCGTTCAAAGAGTGGATACATGCAATGTTTTGTGGTTCAGTTTCTTGTTAAGACCATGTTTATGCTGGCTCTTCAATGTATATGTACATATATAACAAGGAAAATAATGCGGTGTTCATAATGATGTAGCAATGATTGACTTACTTAGTGACCTTAGGTTGACATGGCAGAACCTTAACTGATGCCCCTCGACTCCACATCCATAACATACATTGGTACCATAGTAACATACCCTCGAATGACATCTTCTACACTTCACGCAACGAGGATGAGCTCCACTAAACTGACTCGCCCCACTAACCTGATATTTACTTTTTTGCGTAAATAATAAGAATCCCCCTTTTCCTTCCTCCAAGTCTTCATGGCGGGAGTAACAATCTTTGTGCCGGTTTGCTGTGTGGGCCTTTGGAATTTCCCAAGCCTGCCACCCCTTACACACTCCTGAGCACACTCACGACACGACACTAAATGTTCCTTCCCGCATATCGGGCAGAATGGGATGGGTGTACCCAACCTAGGGCATTTGTCCTTCTTGTGCCCCACTTTCCACAACCATAACATATTTCAAGAGTCATCCAGCATAAACCCGAGTGGCGCTTCTTTCGTCTCTTAGGTGCTCTCACCACATGGTTCGATGGCGCGGTAACATTAATAGGAACAAGGACACCTCCCATAGCAACTAGTTCTTCCAATCCCTCTACGGCTCGACCCAATCTCCCAACGAACTCTCGTGCAATCTCCCTCATATTCAATGGCGGGTCATTCCCTCCTCGCTACTTCGAACTCGTGGATTACTCATCTGGAAAATGAGACATGACAAGGAAATTAGCTTCCTATCTTGAGCTCTATCGCACGATCTGGAATATCAAAGAAGGGTGACATTCCTAAATGTCCAAGTAGCCTCCTAATTATAGATGGTCGACAACACACCGATAAGAAGGACTCTACTAGACACGACTCCGAGACAACCTAGGACACTTTTAAACCTTAGGCTCTGATACCAAGTTTGTCACGCCCCGATCTCGGGGAGCACGACTGGCGCTCAACCGAGATACTCCGGTCAAGCAAGCCTACTTGATGCCTTCTACCCAATCTTACCCATGAACAATTTAATAACCAATAACAAGAGATAAACATGAGAAGAGTCAAGTGCTTCACATTCTTTTCCATTACTCAAAGGATATTCATTTACAATTTTCAAAATATCACAAATTCATATTTATGAGAGAAAACATGTTTGCCAAAATACCAACGCTTCTAGTATATTTCCCAACATTAAACACCACCCACATCATGTCTACGGAGCCTCTAAGCACAACAAAAGAATAATATGGAACTGCCGGCGACAAAGCCCTGGCTATACCCCAAAATACAAAGTACAACATCAGGTTAAATCAGGCCCAGAACAGAGTAGGGCTCACCCAAAACCCATTGAATAAAGAGTAACTGCTAACGAGGGCCAAAGCTGCCCGCTGACGAATCACCTGCATCCATTGAAGATGCAGCGCCCCCCACAAAAAGGACGTTAGTACATATGGAATAGTACAAGTATGTAAAGCTAAATGTCCCCTTTCGTAATAGAATGCCAATATAAGAAGGGAATAATCATGAAAGCAGCAAATAACATTCAACGATACCCAAATGACAAGTTAAAACATAACAATTTTCAAAACACGAAAGTAATATTATTATTGGTTGGGAGATCATTAGCACCGATATACCATCGTGTTTTTAGTACGGAGTCCGATCTTGGCTCGATCGGCTAAGCCGTCTCTCCACGAACAATGTGGATTGACATGTGATAAGAGAGAAAGAAAGGTGTTACCAAGAGTAGGAACCACCATGCACGCAACATGGCGTCCGATCACCACCTGACCGACTAGGTTGTCTCCCCACATATGCCGTGTGAGTCGACATCAAATCCAGGTCTATCAACAATCTCATCCAAATAAAGGGGAATAATCTCAACACATCAATCTCATCTCAAATAAGGGGAATAATCACAATCAACTCCAACACCAGCACGTGTAGTTTCGGGTGTGGGCCTTACGACCCACCCTTCCTCGGTTCGCTAATGATACTCCCAAAAATATTTTGTTTGTACACAAGGGAAACAAAAGTATAAATATATTCACCTCATATCCTTTCACACTATATATAGCTTCAGTAGTACTTTCAACCATTAACACCATCATTATTTCCTTGCCTCTATTGGCCATACGTATGATTATTCATTCATGGCACGTTGGCCGTATTTCATATTCCACACTTTCATTTATTTACTTTCAAGGATCATCATCATAAACCAACATATAGAGTATTCCGGAAATCACAACTTTAGGTTCAATAGTAATGAAGGTTTTAAACACAATAGATTCTTTTCCAAAGAATGGAGCAAAATGACTAGCAGTTAAAATCATAAACGAGTGATACACCACTTATTCTTGAAATACTTTTTCCCCAAAAGGGTAATACACAATTTCAACTCATTAGTATATAAGAACTCAAATCACATTGGAAATATTTATAAAGGAGAGCATGGTGATTTACGACTGAAACACGAATTCAACTCAAATGCACCACTAGTTACAACAACCATGGTCACATTTTATATCTTACTCTCACTTCTTTCACTTCCAAACATTATCATAGGTTATCAACAATTAATGGCATTTGGAATCAAGACCTCAAACATGTATATGAGCAATATGAGTTTTAAGCACAATGGAATTTCTTTCCAAGTTAAGCATAATAGAATTTCATTTGAAACACTAGTTGAAGTGATAACGTTTTAATACATCACCCTTACTTGAACTCATTCTCGAAAGAGGTCATAATAAGATAGGAGCAATTAGAACGCGTTTTGAGTACATATGTATTTCAACACAACACTTGTTTAGAATCATCAAATTTATTAGGAACAAACAACCCGTAACATGGGATTTAGGAACTTGGGACAACCATACTTGAAACTTACGAGATCATTATGGAATTCGACTCTAGAGAGAAGTTTAGCCAACATACCTTGCTTGAGCTAGATTTACACATTAGTCTACCTCAACACCACAAAACCTTAAATTCCTTGGCGTAATTTTACAAGGCCTTACAATTATGTGACCGCATAATCATTTCGCGGGTCACATAATTCGTCGCAGATCTAGCATGAAGAATTTTGGAGGGAGATTTTTTGGTGCGTTATGCGACCGCATAATTATTTTGCGGGCCACCAAACAGCCGCAAACTTGGGTAGGCCAGCCCCATTTTTGGGACCATTTTTGTGGGCCGCAGACCTGATCTACGGTGCACTTTGCGATTGCAGAGTTGAGTTCGGAGGGTCCATTTTATAATTTTATGACCCGACCCCATTTTGATTAAAAACCATTTGGTTTTGTTTAGAAGGCAAAAATCTGGTGAACATTGGGTTGTGGGATGAAGAAAAATCCACCATAAAATAACCTAGAAATCATATTGCAAACCTAGTGCAAGATAGAATGCTTAAATGAGCTGAATCCATAAATATTTTCCTAATTATGGTTCAACTTTGTCATGTCTCTAATAGATTGAAGTCGCTAGGATTTACGGAACGTAGTAGTAAATTAAGGAAAGCTCAAGAGAGGTATGTTGGCTAAACTTCTCTCTTAGAATCAAATCACGTGATGTTGTCGTAAGTCTCAAGTGTGATTGGCCTATGATTCTTATTCCTCACATCCCGAGTTATTCCTAATAAATCCGATTATTCCAAATAAGCATTGTGTCAGAAATTATATGTTCAAAATGCGTTTCAGTTGCTCCTATCACATTATGCTCTCCTTCAGGAATGTATTCAAGTATGGCTTTTGTATTAAAATGTTATGACTTTAATTTGTGTTTCAAATGAAAGTTATTATGTCAAATTTTTGAAGAAACTCAATGTGCTTAAGACTCATGAATGCTCTTTTTGTCAATAATCTATGATGATTCTTGAAAGCGAAGGAAGTGAACATGAGATATAACATGCGGTCATCGTGCCAAGGATGGAAACTACACTTGTGGACAATAGTGTCAATGAAATGAAAAAAAGTGTAAAAGTTATGTAATGTGTTACAACTCCTTTTTATTATAAATGTTTTGGGAGTGTTGTTTAGTCACCGAGGAAGGGTAGGTTGAAATAACCTAACCCCAAAACTACACGTTCCCGATGTAGGAGTAATTGAGGGGTAAATCACTGTATTGATGTGTTGAGATTATTCCCCTTAATTGGGATGAGATGATTGCTAGCGGAATGTGATGTGATGTTGACCCACACAACATTGTGGTAAGACGTCTTAGCCGATCGGGCTGAGATGATTGCTAGCGGAATGTGATGTGATGTTGACCCACTCAACATTGTGGTGAGACGGCTTAACCGATCAGGCTGAGATCGGACGCCATGCCGCGCACATGGTGGTATTGTGATTGGATGTCTTGGGTGAGTCCGATCGGGCCGTGATCGGACTCCATGCTTATAACACGTTGGTATATCGGTACTAAAGATCTCCCAACTTATAATTATTTAAATTTACTTGAAAGTTATCTTTCTCTTAACTTAACACTTTAAGATTATTTGACGTTCTCATTGATTCCATGTTTCTTTCTCATTTTACTGTTACTCGTTCTATTGAGAGGGTGTTTAGTCTTACATACTCGTACTATTCTATATGTACTAACGTCCCTTTTCAGGTGGTTCCACAACAGGTGGCATTGATTAGTGATAGCAGTACACCCTCTCCTCAGCTGACTTGGTGAGCCCCACTTCATTTCGGGGTCTTGTATCTTTTGTCCTCTATGTATAGTGTTTTGAGGTATAGCCAGAGTCTTGTTGCCGGAATCATCATACTACTATTTTGTAACCATTAGAGGCTCTGTAGACGTAGTGTGGTTATATCTTGGTTTTGGGGAAGTTAAACTAAAGGTGTTGCATTTGTATCACACGTTTTCACTTCTAAATCATTAATGTGTAATGTAATATATTTTTTGAAATTGTAAATGAAGTAACTAATGGTAATGAAGTTTGTGTTATTCATGCAATCTTCTCCATATCTAATTAATGGAATACATCTTCACTCTGTTCATGGGTACGGTCAGGTAGAAGGCATCAAGTAGGCTTGCTTGACTGGGATATCTCGGTTGAGCGCGGTCGCGCTCCCCGAGGTCGGGCTTGACAAGCTTGGTATCAGAGACTAAGGTTTTAAAGTATCCTAGGATGTCTCGGAGCCATGTTTAGTAGAGTCATTCTTTTCGGTGTATTATCGTCCACATCTATAATTAGGAGGCTACTTGGGCATTTAGGAATGTCACCCTTCTTTGATGTTCTAGATCGTGCGATAGTGGTGATTGTAAGACCGTTCTTCATTTAACTCGTGCATTGCTCTAATTTTCAGTACATGGCGCCTAGGAAGAAGGCAAGAACTGGCCAAGGAGCGAAAGCCACCCCAGGAGTGGCAGTTGATTCCATACCTAATAATGTGGGTGAGCACCCGAGGGGTGAGGGTATTCCCCCGACTACTGCATCGCCTGATTCTACTAATCTTACTCAGACTGCCCCAATCCCTACTTTGTTACACCCCATATTTTCGTACGTGAAAGTACGCCATAAGTAAATTGATGAAAGCTCGGAAATGAGATGTTATATCCCGCATTTTCATACGTTAAAGTTTTGTCGTAATTTAATCGACGTAAGTTCGGGAATGAGATTATTTTGGGATTACAAGTATTATGCTATTTCAAACAAGTGATAAGTAAATTTATGAAGGTGAGAGGGTAAGCGAATCGAAGGAAATGAGTTTCATCGAAGTTTAACATTTTGGGATAAATACGGTCAGAGCTATAATACCCGGTATTTATGGACTAGTGCCATACAAGGTACCACTTGACCATGATAATAAGATGTATGAAGTGTATTAAAAGTGAGTAGTATTTTAAGTAATTTGAAATAATTCCTAATTATGTGGATAATCGGGTAATTATTGATTTTAGTGGAAGATTAACAATTAATTAGAAGTTTGTGGTTAATTATTTAAGTACAATTTTGGATAATCATTAGGGGACAACACTTCCATGTGGGATTCTAGAATTGTGGCAGCAAATGCCATCTAATTAGGTGCTTAAGGAGGTGGTGGCAAAAATTTAAAAACATGGGCACCTTATCTCATTCTTGTTGAAGAATTATATTCAAAGACAGACTTTAATTCACAAAAATGGAATGGAAAACGTGATTTGCTTCAGCAAGAAAAGCCATCCAAAAATTGAGATCAAATTCACCAAAATGGAGGTGTTCTACATCTACAAATGTAACGGATCTCCAACCAAGAAATCTTCATACGAAATTATACTACGTAATGTTATAGCAACGGGATTTTTGCGATTCTAAGGGAGTACAGTGCAATCTTTCTCAAGAATATCATATGGATTTTTCCCTAATTCGATCCGCCGTTACGTGTTCGTCGCAAAATAGTGTGTTAGAAGAATTGTCAAGAGAATCGGTCCAGGTATGTTAAGGTTATCCCTTCTTTCTTTTGGCATGATCTATACGACACAAACGAAACGAGCAAATGCACAATTTCCATAAATGACTCGATTCATAGAAATACTAGAGATGCTTATGTTCTTGATTCCCCATGTGTCATATTATTCTATCATCTGTTCATGGGTCTCAGAAAATACGTAAGTTGATAAAGTTTGTTTCATGATATTACTCAAAGGCATAATGGTCTTATGACATTCCAAGAGATTTTATTGACATACTTCTCATGCATTGCATTCATTTATACATGTACATTGACCCATGACCAGATGGCATTATATACGAGTATATGTATGTATATATATGTATATGGGATATGAGAAAAAGGTTACGGCATTATATACGCACCACCACCTGATCAGCTGGTGTAGTTGATGATGTTGCCCACAGTTGCCGAGATGATATGATGGGATGCCCTCAGAGGCTTGATGATGTTATGAACGCATATACCCATGCATGGTATGATATTTATAAGCATATGCATGACATTATAAGTAATAAATGATTCACAGAGTTATTTAGACTTACATGTCGAGTCTTTTACTCCATGTTTTTCTCATGTCTATTGTTTACTGATTTTTATTCCTTACATACTCGGTACATTATTTGTACTGACGTCCCTTTTGCTTGGGGATGCTGCGTTTCATGCCCGCAGGTCCTGATAGATAGGTTGAGAGTCCTCCAAGTAGGCTATCAGCTCAGTGGAAGGTGTTGGTGTGCTCCATTTGCTCCGGAGTTGCTTATGTGGTCAGTATGCTTATTACATGTATTGATTAGCATGGCGGGGCCCTGTCCTGACCTTTATGAAATTTATGTACTCTTAGAGGCTTGTAGACAAATGCAATATACGTAAACGGTTGTATGGACTTGTCGGCCTATGTTTAGTGTACGAGTGATCATTTTGGTCTTATGCGTATGCCTTATGTATAAGTTGGTATTATTACATGTTTATTCTAGTTAGCCTAGGACGGCCCGTTTGGCCCAGTTGCCAATGACAGTACGATAAGAATGATATGTAATGTTGGTATTCGGTTGAGTAAGGCATCGGGTACCAGTCACGGTCCATCGGTTTGGGTCGTGACAAAAGTAGTATCAGAGCAGTTCTTTCCTAGGGAGTCTACAAGCCGTGTCTAGTAGAGTCTTGTCACATGTATATTGACTGTTCAATCCCATGTCGGAGTCACCTTCAAGTTTTCATTTTGCACTGTTTATTCTTATTTCTGGACAGTTGTATTTAGAAGTTTTCTAGAAAACACTCTGTAGAGCTTATGACTTGTACTACCGGTTTTAGGAATTGTAAATTTTAAGAGAATTCTATTTCAAATTGGCAGATATTATTTAAATAATGTTGTTGTTTCAATTAATGTTAGGCTTACATAATCCCTAAGACTAGGTGCCATCACGATACCCAAACGGAGGGAAAATTGGGTCGTGACAGTTAAGGTGTTAGAATGATAATAATCTCACAAGTGTTCAACCTCTTTTTCAACCCCGTGGGCTTGTGGCATAGATTCCGTGTGTTAGATACTGTTAGGAGCGTAATGCAACTTCATGTATTTTTGAAACCTCTATCACATTCGTGGTGCAAAAATCTTCACCTTTCAAGTTAAACTGATTTTCCCTGCACTCTAGGAGGCAACTGGTGTTACGTACTTGGCTATTTGTCCTAAAGGCTTACTTTTTGCCGAGCAAGGCGCATATGGAGTAAAACAATTGCCACTATCCCTTTCATAACTCATCATAACCGATGCTAACATCTTTATCCCTCCGATCATGCCTCTCATGAATCTCATGTCTAAAACGACTCACTTCTTTTACATCTTAAGATCATGTACTTTCACGTCTAAACTGGGTCACATAGGGAGCTACTTTCACAGTCTCGCGAAAACGCGAATATCTCTCTACTCTGATGTCATATCGATGAACAGTTTAATGCATTGGAAACTAGACTCGTAGAGATTTAATTTAGTGGGTGGTTCACCGCATAACTCCAAGTACATTTTCTATTAGGAGAAAATCTCGGTGATATTAGACCCAAATTTCAGTAAGATTATGAACGTATCTTGCAGCAACTTTTGCAAAATTTTGTTTTATAACTTACTTGAATTAAAAGCTTAACATACGGCTATTGTACGATTCAAATAACTCTTAACAAAACCTTATTATCATATTAAGCACTCTTATTCTTACCCCAAAAGTGCGGCTATGGCAATCTACTTCCCATTGGCGAACTTTGTCGAAAAGTAATTTCTTTGATTCGTATAACCCTGAATTATTACAAAACTTAATTATCACCTAAATAAACCTCATTTAACCTTTTGGAGGGATCTTAAACACTTCGGGCTTACGTTAATTAACTAACGACGCAATCAACATCAAAAGTATGGGGTGTAACAGCCCAGGCCAACCGCAGGTGATATCTCACAGGTGTGACCCACGCATCACATGTGTGAACCCGGCCGGACCTATCCCATTTTGCAGATGCACCCACACGTCCGCAGGTGTGGCACCATAGGTGTGACTACACCAGACATCAGTTGAAGCTCAAAAATTTCAACATCAGTACGTTAATGGTTTTAACCCTCGAAACTCAACCAAACCTCTTGGAACCCGGCCCATCTTACTAACAAGTTCATACACCCTATATAAACTTGTCCAAAGACTCGAAACACCAAAAATAACATCAAAATCAAGAAATTAAGCATCAAACAAAAAATCTCAAACTTTCTTAAGTTCAACATGTCAACTTTCGAGTGTCGGATCAACCCTGGGCTACCCGAGACCAAACAGATCATATCTACAAGTCTAAAATCATCATGTAAATCTATCGGAACCTTCAAATCATTAATCCAAGGCCGTTAACCCAAAATTTTGACTTTGGCCAACTCTTCTAACCTTAAGCCTCTAGTTAGGAACTAAGTGTCCTAAATCACTTCGGAATCTCTCGGAACCAAACCATCAATAACCGCAAGTCACAAAACACCAAAGAAACCTACAGGAAGCATCAAATATGGGAATATAATTCTAGAACTCAAAACGACTGATCAGATCATCACAGAAAAAGAAATAAAAAGAATTGTGAAATAAAGGGGTGACAAGGTCATAAAGTTTGAACATAAAGCAAAGGAATTTGAAAAAGGAAGTACCTGGATGTTGAATTTTTGTCACGACCCAACTCCCACAGGATCCGCGAGGGCACCTAACACTACTTGCTAAGCAAGCTAACAGATCCACATTAATAGTAAATTCAATAAAACAGAATTAAATAAACTCAACAGTGGAGATATCATGAAATAATTACGAAATGACGGTAATACTTCTATAACCATCCCAACGATCTGGTGTCGACGAGTATATGATCACTACTGAATACCAACATATAAGGCCAAATCCTCAATACAACAGTCTGAACCATAGAACAGTAATAACACAAATAAATAAAAGAGAACTTCAAGGTCTACAGATGACATAGCAACTACTTTGTAGTCTCCCAAAACCTGGTACCGACACAACTCTAGCAATCACCACGTCTGAAAGTACATGGATCTGCACACGAAGTGCAAAGTTTAGTATGAGTACCACCGATCCCATGTACTCAATAAGTAACAAATCTAACCTTAGGCTGAAAGTAGTGACGAGCTCAGAAGAAACAATCAGAGACCAATATTAACAACCAATAACAGCTCAGGATATAAAGGAAACAATATAAATAAATAACTCAATGATATCATATTTAGCTCGTTCATATTTCATGAATTTAGACATGCTTTCTTGTATAACAGTTACAGCCCAACACGGATAAAAATATTTCATTTACTAGCTAGCATGAGGAAAATACATCTTTATGCCTACATGTCAAATATACATGTCACCTCAATATCATCACAGTGAAACCATCAAGAATAAGTACACTTAGCACGCTCGCAGTGCTGGGCTCAAGGCCCTCACCATCAACATAGCAACTCTTAGTAATGTACGGGTTCCTGGCATAAATGCCGCTCACCAAAGCACGTATATATAACACTGTGTCTGCAGAATCACTAGCAGAGTTTATATTCAAAGGGCTTGATTGTTTTTCTCATTTTGGGAGTTGTGGAGATCGGCTAAGGGCGATTTTTGAGAGAATTTTTGCTGCAGTTGAAGAGCTAAGTGAAGTTTAATCACTTTTGAGGATAGATATTGATTATCTATTGATTATTACACCTAGTTTATGTGAATTTAAGGTGAAATTTGGGGCTTTTAGGCTATGTTATTGGAGAGTGAGATTTGATGATTTGAGGATCGATTTGTGGCTGGAATTGGATGAAATTGATATTATTGAACTCGTATTTGAATGGGTGTTCAGAATTTGTGAGTCGTGTGGGGTTTTGGGGTGCGGGCCCTATCATGCCCCAAAACCAAGGAGCGTGACCGACGCTCAACCGAGTGAACCCGACTGAGCAAGCCTGTTAGATTTCATTCTACCCAAATTCATTCGTGAATAAAGAGAAGATGCACTCCGTTAATCAAATACTGAAGTGATTTCATTAACCGCTTCCATTTCATTCCCATTAACAGCATCATTCAAAATTTCCAAAAATTTCATTAATAGCATCATTCAATATTTCCAAAATAGTACGAGTTTATAGATTTAATGAAAAACATGTTGCCAAATACCAACAATTCTAATCCAATTCCCAACATCAAATACCACCCACAACCTGTCTACGGAGCCTCTAAGTACAACTGAAGAGTAATATGGAAATGCCGGCAACAATGCCCCGACTATACCTCAACCACAAAGTACATGAGAAACAAAAGATACATGACCCCAAAATGAAGTGGGGCTCACCAAATCGGCTGAAAGGAGTGTACTGCTATCACTGATCAATGCCACCTGCTGTAGAACCACCTGCATCCATTAAAGATGCTGCGCCCCCGACAAAAGGGACGTTAGTACTGTCAAATAGTACTAGTATGTATAGCTAGAAATCCTCTTTCAAAATAGAATGCCCATATGATCTATACGCGGAACACATAATATAATGTAATTGAAACAACCTATACAAACAAGGACAACAAAAGGGGCACCTATTGTCTGCATTAATAATGTGTCTCAGTAGACCGTCCTTAGTGTTCACATATCATATTATACACTTATGTGTTTCATAGACCGTCCACAATGGTTATTCATACCGTACATCTATACCTCTTATACACAATGCACCTATGCGTTTCATAGACCGTCCACAGGATTTCATATCACAATGGATTTCATAACACAATGTACCTATGCGTTCATAGACCGTCCACATGATTTCATATTGCAATGTACCTATGCGTTCATAGACCGTCCACAGGATTTCATAACACAATGTACCTATGCGTTTCATAGACTGTCCA
>AWOL01S0004849.1:18023-41510 GCA_000715115.1 Nicotiana otophora | reverse complement strand
GGCATATTTTTGGTCATTTTGGACACCAATTATGCGACTGATATGCGGTCCACATAACCATTATGCGGTCGCATATGCGACCGCATAATGGTTATGTGGACCGCATATCAGTCGCATAATTGGTGTCCAAAATGACCAAAAATATGCCTGAGTCTGCGGTCAATATGCGGTCCGTATAACTGTTCTGCGGTCGCATAGTACACCGCATAACAGTTGTGAGGTCGCATAGTCGACCGCATAATTGCTTCCAACTGAACTCAATTAACTGCCTCACTCTGCGGCCATTATGCGGTCCGCAGAGTGATTCTGCGGTCGCATAATGGACTGCAGAAATGCACTTTTCCGCTAAAAAATTTTCTTTATTTTTCCGTGCATTGTTCAACCCAAAAGGTTCGAGTTCTACAATCCTTAAACACGTAATCCTAGTCCGGCACCATGAAATATTATTTTCTTTGTAAATTTTACCGGGCTTTACACTTAAGTTCTTCAAAATTTTCTGGGGTGTTACAAGCCCAAGGTTGACTTTTTGGGTTGACTTTACCTATTTGATTCAAAACCTTAGCTTTATCATTTGGAACGATAGCTTTTATTGATGATATTAAGTTGCTTTGGCTAGATTCGAGTCACTCGAAGGCCGATTCATGTGGCAATGACTTTTTAGAGTATTGATCTCCATATTTTGAGGTAAGTGACATATCTAAACTTGAATTTGAGGGTAAATATCCCTCGGAACCATGTTATATGAGATGTATTGGGGTGACGCATGCACTAGGTCACGGGCGAGTGTGCGTGCACCAAAGTATTCATGATTTGAGGTGGCTTTTAGACTAATATGGGATTTGTTTCTCTATCATGCCTCGTTATATCCGTGTTTTCTAAACCTGTATGATTGTTTGAGTTTTGATTCATGTTAGAAATTATGTCTAGGCTATGTGCTAATTGTTTGAGACATGATAGAGCTATTCTTGCAGTTTCTGAGCTATTTGCCTTAATTATACACATACTCTCAGTCATGATGATATACCCGTATATGATATCTCTATCTCAGTACTTTCTTATTTGATTTTTCACATTGTTGATGTCTCATATGTGTAACACTGTTAATTGAGCACTGTGAGATGTGATTAACTGAGACTTGAGCGGTTGATGACTGAGCTTGGGCCATAGAGCCGATTTGATATTTATTTTGAGGTGTACGCCAGGCTCGTATTGGGCTAAGTGTTACTGATTTGGGGCGACGCGTACATGAGGCCCCACTATTAGGCTATGTGATTATGATTAGCGCTTAGGTAGGATCCGCCCATCCGAAGTCTGACATACACCAGCATCTGTGATAACTTAACCGTATTTGCGGTTCCTCGTTCGCATCTGCGGACCCAGCCTTGCCCATCCTTATTCTGGTTCTGCTATCAATATGCTGCTTTTGTGGCATCGCACTTGCGGCCAATCCGTCACAGGTGCGGATGCATCAGAACTCCAAAACTTCAACAATTCATCAAAGTCTAAAAATGATCTGTTAACAATCTGAAACACACCCGACGTCCCCGGGACCCCATCCAAACATACCGACAAGTCCTAAAACACAATACGAACCTATTCTAAGCCTCAAATCATATAAAACAATACCAAAATCACGAATCGCACCCCAATTCAAGCCTAATGAAACTAATAAACTTTCAACTTCCAAAACTCATGCTGAATCACATCAAACCAACCTGAAATGACCTCAATTTTTGCACACAAGTCTCATATGACACAACGGTCCTATTCCAACTTTCAAAACTAAAATCCGAACACGATATCAATAAAGTCAACTTTCGGTCAAATCTCTCAACCTTCTAAACCTCCAACTTTCGCTAAAAAGTAACCTACGGACCCCCAAATCCAAATTTGGATACACGTCTAAGTCCAAAATCACCATACAAAGCTATTGGAATCATGAAAATACTATTCCGGAGTCATCTACACAAAAGCCAAACTCCAGTCAACTCTTTCAACTTAAGCTTCCAACCTTGGGACTGAGTATTCCAATTTACTCCGAAACTTTTCCGAAACAAAACCAACCACCTCGGAAAGTCACTTAACCTCAAATACACATAAGTAAAGCATCAAATAGAGGAAACATGGCTAAAGTACTCAAAACGACCGACCGGATTCTTACAATTTTGTCGTGATTAGGAAGATCGTAGTCACTTACTACCTATATTTCTATTCTACCCAAATCTTAAAGCCTACATTATATTCCCTCAAGTCCTAAATGATGTTTGACTAGGTGCACCTACATTAGTTGAGATTCACACGAAGTGCAAGCATATGGTACCACTTATACGCACTTGAACATCTTTTGCGAGAGAGTGCTTATGAGTTCTTATTTTATATCCCACTTTTATTTTGAATATTATTTTGTGTGTGTGTGTGTGATTCTCTGTTGTTGTGAGGGTACATGGAAACTTGAGTATTGGACAATATTTCTTTCTCAATCAAGACACGTGAACAAAAGAAAGTAACCTTGTGACTTAGAGGTAAATCTTGAGGCTTTGGTATCATGACTTGATGATCTTCTTGACTAGTGATTTCTTGTGTTTTAATTGTGAAAATGCTTTCAATTGGGAAGTTATTAATAGTCTATGCACTTGTAGTATAATTTCTAGTACCAACCGAAGTCGTGAGTTTTATTCTTTAGTTGGGTTTGGCTTAATCGTGGCTTAATTTTATTGTTGGCTTGAGGTTCTTATGAGTTTGGATTGTATTTTGATTTGATTAAGGATAAGAAAAAATGTAAGCTTGAGAGAGTTGATAGGTTACCTTTTTAGCTAACTTCTTTTATGTTTTTATAAAGTTTTATACCCTATTTATTTTGGAATAAATTGATTAATTGTGCTTTGATGGTGATTATTCAGGTACTGGAGTTATGTGAGAGTTTAGGGAGTAAAAAGTATCAAATAATAGCAAGAAAATGTGAAAATGGGGAAAAGGAAGCTAAAAATTAGAAGCTAATGTTTTAGCGTATGCGTAATCACATATAGCAAATGCACGGGCACGCATAAGAAGAGGAAGAGTAGGACTTGGGATCTGCTACATTTTGGAAATGGCCATGTATTTACGAATGACTACGCATAAGAACTATGCACGAAAAACCTGGAGAACAAGTTTTACACATGGCCGCGCATACCATTATGTGTGGCTACGCACAAGCCCGGTGGGGCAGTTTTGGCAATCACCTAGGACGGGTATAAAACATAATTTTTAGGTCTTTTTGAATTAATGTTTGACAGAGAAGAGTATTGTACGAGCTGATGTGGATTTTCTTTAGGGTTGACAAGTGACAGCATAAAATTTTGTCTCTTTTCTTCTTCTCCATTAGCATCAATGATAGAATTTGAACATATTTTGATTATTTCTTCTAGTATTATGTTTAGCTAAACTCATTTGCTGGGGTTGTGAATCTAGAGTGTTATGACTATGGGTTATTAATATAGATTTATTTTTGATTGAATATAGTGTTAAGTAATTGCTCCGTATTTCCTTGTATGATTTAGTGATTGCAAATACTAAATTAACGCCTACTACACTTAATTCTAACTTGGTAAAGTGGAATCGAATTTAGGTATAAAGTGATCATTAGCAAGTAATTGGATAGATTAATGAATTAATCTTACCCAAATTAATAAAATCAAACTAGGAATGAGTAGATTCTTACTTGGGCATGAACTATTATATTTCATAGAATCCTAAGTAGCTTGAAAAGGTATTTGTGGGTAAAATTTTAGTGTTGGAAAATACGAAGTTGGTATTATTAATATTATTATCATAGTACAGGTTTGATTAATTATAATCGAATATATATATCCATACAATAACATACATGAAAGAGGAGCAACCCAAGTGCTTTCTTTCATTGATTACTACCTTCCAGCTATTTTCACATTCTAAGTGTCTGTTTAAATTTTGTAATCATAATTTTAGAAGTAATTGCAAAAATAAATCTTTAGTTTTAGGATTACTTTAAGTTCATTCATTGAAATACACTGAGTACAAACATTAAAATAGAACAGAATATAAACAGTGAATATAAATAGAAATATAGTGAATACAACCATTGAAATATAATGAATACATCGGTAATAACATGTATTAGGAATAACGAAAATACTGTTAATATAAATACATTTGAATATACTGAATATAAAATAGCAAATACAGTAAATACGAACATTGAATCTAATGAACGCAACGGTAAAAAATAAATATTGAAACACATTAAATACAAAAATTATATACAACTAAAAAATCATTCTAATTAATTGGATTGATAACGAGGCATGTTAGAATTGATTTTGTTGAGTTATATTAGGAATGTATCACGCTAATTGATATTATTTTCGTTATTAGATAGATGAACATACCTATTTTTAAGGTGATTGTCGTTACTGTATTCATGAATACATGTCGCGAATACATGTTAATTCAGCTGGACTGTCCTGATTTTAGGCGCTTTTTGCTGTTGTATTCATGAATACATCAGTGCGAATACATGTGAATACATGCGTGCACAGCTGGATTGCAATGATTTTAGGCGTTTTTTGTTGTTGTATTCATGAATACATGGTGCGAATACATGCACGTACAGCTAGACTGCCCTGATTTTTATGCGCTTTTTGTTGTTATATTTATAACAACGCAAATACATCAAATACACTACCGTAACAACTGAATAATAGCTATAAGAAATAATTATGCATATGATACCTATAAGAACTTAATAACCGCTGGGCAATACTAATTTCTGAAAATTCCTCGTCAACTATTTGGTCAATGGGACCCAACAGTTGCTTGTATGAGATTCACTCCGTTGGGATAGCCGAGCCGAGTGATCTCATTGCTCAGTCTGACTCAGCCATATGGCCCATCCCTATAGGCAACAGCCGCCCGCGTAGGACTCGTACTATTCCCCTGCCCTCCTCTTTTCTCCCTTTATCTGAATTTTGACGGATCTCTCCGCTTTACATCTGACATACCAATAGAGAATATAGGACAAAAAGGAACACACACACACTCTCTGTGGGCAAGACTGACTTTAAAACAAGTGGTCAGTGGACGTGGTGGGCGTGTCAGAAGATAGATAAAAAGGCTCAAAACTTGTGGTTAGTTTTAGCCATGGCGTGAATTGCCAGCAGGTACGCCTCGTAAATACCCAAAATTCTTCTTCTTCTTCTGCCATGGCCATACCAACAGTACTCGTGCTTTGTGTAGATTACTTTTACTAGTAATTTCTTCAAGATCTCATGGCAGCGAAGAAACTATATGAGTCCTTTTCAAAGGGACTGTTTGAGGAGGTGCAGCGATGGGGTTCCATGAAGCAGACTGGTGTGAGTCTCAAGTACATGTTGGAGTTTGGCTCCACGCCAACTGCCCGCAATTTGTTGATTTCTTCTCAATTCCTTCACAAGGAACTGCCTATACGGATTGCTCGCAGGGCTATTGACCTCCAAAACCTTCCCTATGGCTTATCTCTTAAGCCTGCTGTTCTAAAGGTAGCTTGTTTTCTCTTTCCTCTTTTGACTTGCCATACTTGAACACTTTTGGAAATGCTTCACAATCTTTGATTATTCTATTAAAAGAAATTGTTGCTAGGTTTTTAATTTTAAGATGGTTAAACTAATGCGTTCACTGTCTTAACCTTGAGATTAACTGACGATTTATAGTTAATTACTTAAGATGGTTTACCCTTTTACTTTTTTTTTCCCCCTCCTACCTCAACAATGTTTCACTCTTTACAATGTGCTTATCACTTCTGCTGTTTTCTTCTTAGAGTTCTTATAGCAATATATAACTATTTCCCCTGGCATAAAGCAAAAAACTTGCGAGCTAATTTGTCTTCAATGGCCTCCCTAAATTAGTAAATGTATAGTTAAGAGCTGCTGATTGCTCTGTTTTCTAAATCTTTGTGCTTGTTTTCTCTATTAGGTCCGTGATTGGTATTTGGATTCTTTCCGGGACCTTAGATCCTTTCCGAATATAAAGGATCAAAATGATGAATTGGAATTCACACGAATGATTAAAATGATTAAGGTCCGGCACAACAATGTTGTTCCTATGATGGCTTTGGGAGTTCAACAACTAAAGAAAGATCTGGACCTTAAGGTTGATTATAAGGATTTGGATGAAATACACCAATTTCTTGATCGCTTTTACATGTCTAGAATTGGGATACGGATGCTTATTGGTTAGCCTCGTCTCTTTCCCGCCTTATATCTACTTGAGTAATACTATTTATACAATGGCTAGATCTTTTTATTTCATATAAATAGTAAATTGTGGCAAATATATGTTTTTTTTACTTCTGAATTCCTGTCAAACTCAGGGCAGCATGTGGCACTACACGATCCTAATCCGCCTCCTGATTGTGTGGGCTATATACATACAAAAATGTCCCCGCTGGAGGTTGCACGGAATGCTAGCGAGGATGCCCGTTGTATTTGCTCGCGTGAATATGGCAGTGCACCTGATGTCAACATTTATGGGGATCCAGACTTTACATTCCCGTACGTCATTTGCTCCTAATTCATTCCCATTATCCAATATGCTAGACATCTCTCATCAAGCTGTCCATCATTTTTGTTCCATGGGATTCTGTTTGACCTATGTGTTTCCCTTGTGTTATTGGGGTAGCAAAATTTATTGATGTAAATGAATTTGACTCTTCTAGTTGTGGCAAGTCTTGTTTCCTTTGCTTTATACCATATATTTTATTCTTTCTTTTCGGGGATCCATGACAGTTATGTGCCAACACATCTGCAATTGATGGTTTTTGAGTTGGTTAAGAACTCCTTGCGTGCTGTGGAAGAGCGATTTATGGACTCAGACAAAGTTGCCCCTCCTATTCGAATAATAGTTGCTGATGGTCTAGAGGATGTTACCATCAAGGCATGGTCTCTTCTCAAGTGCTTTATTTAAGAACTTCTGCCACTATATTGTGACGGGACTTTTTGCTGCTTTGTTTTGGACTTAGTTGTTGCTGAGCTACGTCACTATTTTTCTTCCCGTCCTTATCAAGTGTGGTTCATGTCCTGTGTAGGTGTCAGATGAAGGAGGTGGAATACCAAGAAGCGGCCTTCCCAAAATTTTTACTTATCTCTACAGTACTGCCAGGAATCCCTTGGATGAGCACTCAGACCTTGAAACAACTGATGTGGCTACTCTGTCCACGTTGGCTGGTTATGGATATGGACTTCCAATAAGTCGTTTATATGCTCGCTACTTTGGAGGGGATTTACAAATTATCTCCATGGAAGGCTATGGTATGTTACACTACCTCTCGCCCTTGTTTGCATGAATTTCAATCTCTAGAATGATAGACTGGAATAAAGTTTGTTATGGTGTTTTTGTGACTAATTGTGTAATCGTATTTGCTGATCTATGCCATACAAATAAATGTTTTTACTAAGAGAATAACGCCTATACAAGTTTCAGATATTGATTACCTCAGAAGAATATAAGTAATCTGGTAATATCTAAAGTCCTGGAAATATCTTCGGTTGGTTTGTGAATTAAGATCTGTGTACATGAGGAGCACATTCTTTCCCCAGACCCCACTTGTGGGGGGTCGTTGTTGTATATGAGGAACACATTTTTAATGCCTTCCACTAGTGCTGTTAAATTTGGATGAAAGATTTAGGACAGTGTTCGTGAAGGTTGTTGAACCTATTATGTGTGTATCTGACGAGGCATAATATTGTGCATATGCAGCTATTAGCCCTGAAATTTAACTAATGAAGAGGAATGCTTGATAATCTTCTGTTATTGATAAATAAACTTGTAGCATTTTCATCATGCGAAAAGATTTATCTGTGGTGTCCTAAATTCCAGTAACATGACTTCTGTGACTTGATCAGTGTTCACAAGATTATGGCGAGTCAGTCCGTTTTGAGTGGGATTTGATGTTAATAAAGTGCTTAAGCACTACGAAATAACATTAAATTTAGTTTTGTACAGTATGGAGTACTAGTAGTACCTGATGTGCACTTTCTCTTTTTACTGCTTTACAGGTACTGATGCTTATCTCCATTTATCGCGTTTAGGAGATTCGCAAGAACCCTTACCTTGATGTTTGATGTTGGGAGGTTATGTTTGTTGTGAAGACTCTGTACATATTTCAATTTAAGAACATTAATCCTCGTACCCGGGGGTCTATTTATTGGTATAACTAGTATTAGTACCCGCGTAATGTGCGAAAAAATATTAATCATATTATGTGATTTAATTTATTTGAATATGTTATATCATATTGCTTGAATTAAATTTCTGCTCCCTTCTTGTTATCCAGTAAAACATGCTAATAAAAAAACTTATGAAATTAAAAAAATATTCATAGTCTTCGAATAATTTTTCAGTTTCTCATTTTTTTATATTAAATAATCTATTATATTTAGTATTAGTTCATTTGTTATTATGTCGTTTATTATCTTGTCACTTCATTAAATATTTTTGTTAAGTATTCTCTTTTTAATATAACATAGATATATGTTTTTCTTACTCCTAATCATTTTCATTTACTTTTATTCTATTGTCCCTCTTCATTTGTCTAAATTTATTAATGTCATACTTAATTTATTATTTTAAACTAATTCAAATTATAAATATCTACACATTATTTCTACTCCCACAATTTGTATAATTTTTTATATGATATTTTAATTGATTATCCTCATTAATAAATTGACCTATAATTATAGTAATATTAATTTTTAATACCAAAATTGTGAAGTCAAGTTATAAAATCTATTGAAATTTTAAATAATTATATTTTTGTATTTTACGCAATAAGCACCTAAATTTTCTTCTCTTTTATTTTCAACATAAAATATAAATTTTTACTTTCTTAATTATTTTCTATATTTTATTTAATATTTACTTTTTTACTTGCAAATTATTATTATTTTATTATACTTTTTATTTTTGACTTCTTTTTTTTTTCTTTTGTTTTTGGTTGGAAAGATAACTTGCATTAATTAAAACATATGCGTACAGAGGAGTTGATGCCTAGGCACCATATTACAAAGTAAAATAGTACTAGAGGTAGCAACTAATTCAGAAGTTCTATTACAAATGGGTCGTGGAAGTTGTTCTACCAAACTAGGGTCCAAAAAAGAGTTTCCTTCCACGGACGCATCTTCCGATTGCTGGACAAAAAGGGTACTTGTAACCATGTTTGCTGCCTCATTCCATGCTGTTGAAGGGACTGTTCTTTGTGTAGTTAGTCCTTGCTTATCTGCATGTAGTCGTTGTGAAACAAAAAGTGATGGTGCTTCAAAAAATGTGGTAGCAGCTGAACTATCCATCTGGCTGCCATATTTTGCTAGTTGATCTGCAACACTATTTTGTTCACTGTACAGATAAAGAACTGGTGGATCATGGAGTAGCTGGAGGAGGTGCCTGTAATCAGACACTATGTTAGTGTATAACAGATGGTCTTTCGTGTCACGCCCCAAAATCGAGGAGCGCGACTGGCGCTCAACCGAGTGAACCCGACCGAGCAAGCCTGTTAGATTTCATTCTACCCAAACTCATCCACGAATAAAGGTACTACATAATTTCATTAATTAGACACAAACGTGATCATGTCTACAATACCAATTCATAACCAATAGTTACTTCATTTTTTTTAAAGTCTCCGTTCCACACATTTTTCATAATCTAAAATGAAAATAGTCATTCAAATACAACATAACGAGTTTGTCTTTTCCAGCACCAATACACAACCCACACTATGTCTACGGAGCCTCTATAGATAAGGAAGAGTACAATGATAATGCCGGCAACAAGGCTCTGGCTATACCTCAAACAGAATACACAACGTNTAGTTTGTCTTTCCCAGCACCAATACACAACCCACACTATGTCTACGGAGCCTCTATAGATAAGGAAGAGTACAATGATAATGCCGGCAACAAGGCTCTGGNCTTGCTAATTACCCATTTTCAGATAATTTCGAAATTAGGGGTTAGGGTGTAGAATCTTACCTTTAGGATGAAGACCTAATGAGTTGCCCTTTTTAATCTTCCAAAACTTGGGCAAAAATTGAAGAACAATTATTGAAGAACACCTTCTCACTCTAGGGCACTCTCTCTCACTCTAAAATGTCAGATTATAGCTCAAAAATGGCCCAAAGAGTGTATTTAACGAAATAGGGTCGGATTTTAAAACCCAAAAATGGAGCTCCGGAACAAGGTCTGCGATCGCATAACCGATATGCGGACCGCATATCGATCGCATAATTGGTTACAAAACAGCCAAAAGAACTGTCTGTGTATGCGGTCACTATGCGGTCCGCATAACTGTTCTGCGGTCACATAATGACCGCATAACAGTTATGCGGTCGCATAGTCGATCGCAAAATTGCCTTCAATCTGGCCCTCTCTTGCCTCACTTCTGCGGCTATTATGCGGCCCGCAGAGTGATTATGCGGTCGCATAATGGACCGCATAAACGAGTTTTTTCGCCAAAAATTTTTCTTTACTTTCCAGTGTATTGTTCAACCCAAAATAAGTCAAGCTCGCCGCGAAGAATTTCTATAATACACAACACGTAAAACCAATTCGGCACCACGAAATATTATTTTCTTTTGCAAAATTTTACGGGGCCTTACATTTCGCCAATGAAGTGATTACCTCCTTAGCGTCTAGTTCGACTTCGATTGACATTAGTTGAAGTTGTACAACTATTGTAAGCCCTTGAAGTAATGCTTGTAACTCAGCTGTTAGGCTATTAGAAGTAGGGATTGAACCTGCGAATCCCGTTATCCAGTCGCTGCAGCTTTTACGAATGACACCCCCAATTCCCATAGAGTTAGTGTTTAATGGGTGAGCTCTGTCTATGTTAAGCTTGTAGAAATTCGGTTTTGGTGGAATCCAGCTTAATGCAATGCAGATTTTGGTGGTCGTTTTGCATTTCGACGCTGCCAAGTATGAAAACTCGATAGCTTGATGCAACGTAAAAGTTGGCATGGTTTGTAAATATTTATGGTCGAATAGGTTGCGATTTCGAGTGAGCCAAATGTTCCACAAGCTTAGTGGAAGATATGTAAGAAGGGTGATTTTATGGGGTATATTAGGAGGCTTGGAATGTATTAGTGGGTATAGCCAGTCTTTTGGAGACACCCAGTGCTGGAAGCTTGTTGTATATGTGTGAAGCCCCACTATGTGCCAGTAAATTTTGGAATTAGGGCACTGTAGAAAAATATGGGTTGTGGTTTCCTGTCCTGTATGGAAAAATTGGCAAACGTTACTTGGGATTATGCCAATGGAGTGAAGGAAGTGTTGTGTTAGTAGTCTATTGTGTTGTAGTATCCACATAAATCTTTTCACTTCTGGAGGTATTGGAAGCTTCCAAATCCAGCTCCAATTGTGAGAAGTTGAACGATTTAAAGTGTTGACTGATGCAAGATTTTGTTGATTAGCTTTGGCTATGGCATGATACATGGAGTTCACTGAAAATTGGCCCATAGGAGTTATACCCCAACAAGTGCGGTCGGATTGACTAGTGTATAAAGATATGTAGTTGTCGCGTATATTATTCATAATGACTGAGGGTAGGTCGAATGGGATATTTGCCCAGTCCCAACCCAATTGGGTTAAATATGTAGATACTTTCAGATTGTGATGATTGTTTGGTAGAGGTCATTGTATGAGAGATCTAAGGGTCGTACCTGCTCTCACCCAAGGATCATTCCAGAAGTTGATATGCTGACCTGTTCCAATTTTTCATTGAAGACCAATTTGGCAATGTGTCCATCCTTTAAGAACATTACGCCAAATGTGTGAATGATTATTAACTGTAGACGCATGTAGATATTTGTGAAGGAGTGTGGTATCCCAAAGGGCTTGTGGAGAATGTAAAATTCTCCAAGCAAGGCTAGCTAATATGGCATTGTTTTTGTGTCGTAGTTGTTGTATACCTAGGCACCCACTGTCTTTTGGCGCAGTAACGATTTGCCAATTTAGAAGATGCAATATTTTCCTTGTTTGAGTCGTATCCCAGAGGAAATTAACTGATACTGTTCCATTTTATGGATGATAAAGTGTGGGATAGAGATGTATTGGTTACATGATTTGGTAGGGAGTTTAGAGTGGATTTAATAAGGGTAGTTCGACCCGCCATTGTGAGAAAGCTAGTTTTCCAACCCGCCGACGAGTCTTAAAGTTGTCTAGTAAAAATTGAAAGTCCGTTTTTCTTTGGCGGGATAAAAAAATAGGGAACCCTAGGTACTTACCAAAAGACGTCCCCTTTGGCATTTGGAAAGAATTTAGGATAAAATTCTTATTAACTAGAGAGCAATTTTTTGAAAAAACGATCTTTGATTTTTGAAAGTTGATCTTTTGGCCGGAATGAAGCGTAAAGTGATTTAATATGTCAATTATAGCATGACAAGTCTTTGTACTAATTTTTTATAGTAAAATGATGTCAGCTGCAAAGAAAAGATGCGATAAGGCAGGTCCTGTCTTGGAGAGGCGAATTGATTGCCAATTGAGATAGTATACACAAAGGGAAATGCTACGAGATAACAACTCCATGCATATAACGAATAGATAAAGAGATAATTGATCTCTCTGGCGAATTCCTCTTGAAGGGAAGAAGAATTGAGTTTTTAAGCCATTGATTAGTATGGAAGTTGAAGTCGTAGTAATGCAGGACATTATAAGGGAGATAATGTTTTTAGGGGAAGTTGAAGTAAAGTAAAGTTTTTCTGACGAAAGACCATTCTATATGGTCAAATGCCTTTTCAAGGTCCAACTTTAGAAGCATGTTGCTACTCTTCCCTTTCATCTTATTAAAGCAGGCTAGAGTTTCTTGAACTATTATTGCATTATCAGAAGCCCTCTTTCCTTTTTGGAAGCTTGTCTGAATGAGACCAATAATAGTTGAAATAATTGTTTTAATCCTATTTGTAATAATTTTTGTAACTAGCTTGTAGATGATATTGCAAAGGCTGCGCATTTTTTACTTTGGGAATTAAGCATAAATAAGTCTGGTTTATTTTGGGGGGTATGAGATGGTCCACAAAAACTTGTTTGCAAAAAGTCTTAACAGTATCGCCTACATTACACCAATATTTTTGATAGAAAAAAGGGTGTAAGCCGTCTGGCCCCGGTGCTTTTAGGGGCTTGAATGAAAAAAGAGCTTTAGGGGCTTGAATGAAAAAAGAGCTTGTGTAAAGTCTATATCCTGTAATGGGGCGTCGAGGGAATGAAAGTCCTTAGTGCTTATTAGATGGGAATTAAAGTTAGTGTGGTAATATAACGACTGAGATTGTTCTGTGGTGAATAAGTTATTGAAGTATTTATGGATAATGTTATGGATATCTGTAGGGTTAAAGCACCAATTACCACCAGAGTCTTTTAGAGCAGTAATTCTATTTTTTTTACGTCTTTGAATAGTGATCATATGAAAAAATTTAGTATTAGCATCCCCATCATTGAGCCAGGCGATGCACGATTTTAATTTCCAAAAGTCTTCTTCTAACCTTAAGATACTACTATATTCCGTAGTAAGTTGTTCTAAATTTTGAAGAAAAATCCTAGTTGGGTAATGTATGGAAGCTTGTATGCCGGTTAGTCTGGCTAGTAATTTACGCTTGTGATGGAAAATATTGCCGAAGGAATGCTTGTTCCAGTGCATGACAATATTTTGAAAATGTTGTGTCGTTTCAAGTAAGTTGGAGTTGGATTCCCACATTTGTTGAACTAAATGTTGGAAATCAGGGTGTGAGGTCCAAATAGTTTCAAATCTAAAAATTATTTGCGCCAAAGGGCGCCTAGTTTGAAGAGTGAGTAATAGATGACAATGATCTGAATAAGTGCGGGGCAAATATTGTACTGTTGCTTCCGGATAAGTTGTCAACCGACCATAGTTTGCTAGGATACGATCTAATCTTTCTAGAATTGTATAGCCATGACGTCTCTTATTAGTCCATGTGAAGCGACTACCTTTAAACCCTAAGTCGATTAAATTACAGTAATTTAAACAATTTGCAAAAGAGTCTGCCCTATTATTCTTAATGGGCCTCCCCCCAAATTTTTCATTTGAGCGATGTAATTCATTGAAATCCCCTCTTATTAGCCAAGGCCCTTTATAAGAATCATACAGTGTCATTAAATTTTCCCATAACGTATTACGTGATTGAAAAATATTACTAGCATAAATAGCGAAAAATAACCATTTTGAAGTATTTGGCCATACCTGTATAAGGTAGTGAATTTACTGATCAGACATTCGAAGTTCCTCCATATTGATTAAAGTATTATCCCATAAAACTATCCGACCTCCTATGAGGCCTTCTGCTGGAACCTGAGACATGTTAGTGAATTGAAAGTCGTCTCGGAGGACAGTGTGGTCTTGCACGTGTGTTTCTAAGATGACAGCTAATGCTGGTCTATGATTATCTAGGAGTGACCTAAAGTGTCATCTGAATTCTGCATTGTGGGAACCCCTACAATTCCAGACTAGGAAATTCATACTAGGATGAGTAGTGGTGAGGTTATCAAGAGGATCTGGGATTGGGAGAAGGGCAACATGTGTTGCTACTTGTTCCTGATCCAGGACATGTGGAGTCGGGCGAAGCGTTGGAATTATCACCATTGCATATTTTCCAGCTTCCCGATTGGTTGTCATTCTGAAGTTTAGGCTGCAAGTTTCTAATTCTGGCGGGCATTTGAGTATGAATTTTTTTCCGTACTGTTCTTTGAGGTTGTAAAGATGGATGCCCTTAACCAGATAAATTTTTTCCTGGTTTCTCTCATTTCTGCTAAAATTTTCGCTAACTCCTCACTTGTTTGAACATCTAGTGCGTTTGGTGAGGGATGGGGCGTTTGTGGTGGACTGTTGAAGGGACTCAGATGGTCGTAGGGGCTGTTTGGTATGGAATATGGAGAGAGTGGATTGAAGGAGTTGATTGGTTGAAACCATGGGGCATTTATTTGGCCCAAGTGATGTGGGGGATAAAATGGCAGTAGGTTCATTGTATGGTTCATCTGTTGAGTTGGTGGGTACATGGGGTAGTGCCATTGAGGGCCCTGGGAGCTGGAGGGCTGGTGGTCGACTAGCATAGGTGTTTGGGTTGTGTACCATTGGGGTTGAGCATAGGCTTCCATGCCGAACCTCATTCCCTTTGTTACTGTTTCCGCTACGTGCGTCGGATTTTGGACTAGCCGGACTACCTCCTAGTTGTTCAGTTCTAACGTGAATATCAGTGCATAGCCCTGGAGTCCCATCTCTAGCCATGATTGGAGAGGTTGGTCCATCATGTGTTGTTGAGAGGTGTAGGTAGATCAGAGGTATGGTTGGTTGTGGGTGTTGGGGGCCTTGCATGGTCAATCGAGGGAAATGGAAAAATTGGTTGTTGGTGTTGATCGATTCCCTCAAGTGTGTTGTTGGTTTCCTGGAAAAGTGGGTCGTTGCATGGTTGTTGTTTAGAGGTGTGGAGGTGCTGGTAAGAGAGGAAGAAGTGCAAGGTGGTGTTTCAGAAGGACTATGGTTTACAGTATTAGTTTGTAGAGAAGTCTGTGTAGAATGGTTATGTTGAGGTATACCTATATCTACTAAAGTAATATGGAGGATACTACTATCAGGGAGTGCTTCACGTGGGTGTGAATGATGATGTTTCATTGGGAGGGAAGAAGTAATAGGACTGTTGCTATGGGATGCTACTGTAGCATGCAGATGGCCCTTACATGAGTTCTTAGAAGTCGACGGAATAGGGTCTAGTTGGTTGGGTGTGCTGGCAATCTTAGATTCACTGGAAGAGGTGACTTGGCTATTAGGACTTGGCTCAATCTGATGTGGCATTTTTGGGGTAATTGGCGTGGCCAACTTAGAACCTAGGTTTGCAGCTGTGTGAGCTATATGTACGCTATCATTATTAGCCAACCCAGCCTTACCATTGGTTGGTTTGGGCTATTGGACGGTTGTGTTAGTAGAGGGGCTTTTGCTAGGCATTATTAAAGTGTGAAGGGAAGTGGGCTTATCAGTTGAGATGAGCTGACTAGTAAGAGTGTTTGGAATTGAGCTGGTTAGGTTAATATCTATAGGAATTACATATGGTTCCAGCTTCTCTAATGTGAGGAATTTGTTAGTGGTTGATGTAATGGGCCTTTTGTCCAGCCTCGAGTGCAATTATGGAATGTGGGTTTGGGGCAGCCCATTAGGTTTAGGAAACTTACCTGTGTTGTTGTGTTGCATGTTGACGGCCGCCGTCGCTTCGCCCTTGGAAGATGGTAACAGTAGGTGTTATTGCCCAACAATATTATTTTTGTTCCGTGTAGTTGGTGTTTTGGGGAAGATTACAATCTTCCATTCTTCCTCCATCTTTGGATGGTCCGAATGTTGTTGCCTAGAGGTAGCTGACATGCTTGTAGAAGTTGTAGGAGTGTTGAAGGTATTTGTGTAGTAACAAGTCCAAGTCGTGTGGCCAAATCTTTCACATTTGGTACAGAGTAGATTAAGTCCCTCATAGAGCACAATTTGATTATGATTGCCAATATAAAGATGGGTTTTAAGTGGTTTTTCTAGTGGGACTTCAATACAAATTCGTGTATACCATCCCTTTATAGTTGCTGATGTACATGTATCTACTTTCAAAAGTTGTCCTAATTTAGAACCAACGCACTATAAGATTTTCAAATCATAAAACTCTGTTGGGAGTTCTGGTAGTCGAACTCACAGTGCAGAGTAAGTAAATTGTGTAGCTGAGGCGATGAACTTGGGTACCCATTTTCGAACGGATAAAAAGTGATTGAGGATGAACCACGGGCCACCATGTAAGGCTTTATGCATATTTTCTTCTTGTTGGAATTTGATGAGAAAGAAGTCAGAGCCCAAATCAATTGGGGGGAGCTCTTCAGTAGGCTTCCATAATGTTGTAATCTTGGATCTAAGCAGCTGGTGTCCGACTTTTTTCCCAAATACTTTCACAATGACAGAGTATTGCCATGAAGAGTAGAGTCTGGATTTGTCAGATGAAATTAAAGGAATAAAGCTCTCTTCATTCCTGTCACAGTTGATGATTTCATCAGATAAATCAATATCTGCATGTATAAATTGGGAAGCATTAGCGAAGGAGTCAGTCTAGGTGTTAGAGATTAGAGTGTGTAAAAATGAGGCTTTGGTGTTCGAGGTTTCAAGGTCATCCATCTACATTGTACCAACATCGGGTGGTTCAGGATCCGAAGAAGTAGAGAGGTTTTGTGGTTTGTTTGAATTCGTAGTGAAGTTAGTACATTAAGACACAATCTAGGGAACTGGAACAGTTGGGTAAAGTCGTGAAGGAATTGAAAAGCTAAAGAACAAACTTTGTAGAGAGAGAAGCTCTCACATCTCTCTATTTAGATGTACTCTTTCGACAATCCAAGAACTATTACTATGCCACCAATGAGAACATTTTTGACTTCATCTGTTAAGATATCAAATACTCCCTCAGTTTCAATTTATGTGAATACATTTAACTGGGCACGGAGTATAAGAAAAGAGAGAAGGCTTTTGAACTTGTGGTGTAAAATGAGGCACATATATTTTGTGTGGTTATAAATCATTGCATAAAGGTAAATGATTTTCAAATAAGGAAAGAGATCATTTTTTTTGGCACGGACTAAAAAGGAAATAAGTTCACATAAATTAAAACGGAGAAAGTATGTGGTATTGTCCATTTTATACATGACTTTTCTCATAATAATTTCAAAAATAATTTCTCATCTAAATTTAAATAAGTATTACTTCTATATTTTTACACTTATTTTTTTTCTTTTTGTGTGCATTGTCTATCGTTGTTACATCATTTGTACTTAGAATTGTTATATATTATAATATAACTTTTTTATTAGCTTGTCACTTGGCTTAATGTCCTTGCTTATTATTTTTGTTTTGTATAATATAGATAAAAGAATTTACTTATGAAATTTAATTGATCAGAACTATTAAATAATCTAAATATATAAATAATATTTTTCTAATTGTAATATCCGCCACGTTAGTGTTCAGTTTAGTAACATCCCCCTATGGCCACAAAAGATCAACTTACCTAAACTTAGCCACCCAACATCCCCTGTTTGGCTTTCCTATTTCAGAGGAAATCCATGCATTTTCTATGATAAAAGAAGATGAGACAAAGTGACTAATCTACCTCATTTCCCATGGTTCTTTCCCTTTTCATCGTTCCAACATCACCACTATCCTATTTGCAATTTATTGTTTTGTTTCTTGAAAATAAAACCATCAATAAGTAATATATTTTCTAACAGATGCATTAGTCCTTTCGAACTCTCCATTCTAACTTGCTTTTCTTTAACTTCAACAAACAAATAGAGATAAAAAACACAAAAAATAAAGAATGAAAGGGGGAAAGCTTGTTGCATTCGGATTATCGCTTATCGTTGTTGTTGGGGTAATAATTGCTGTTATCGTAGGCACTAATCGTGCCAACGACTCTTTATCCCATGATGACAACGAGGATAAGGTGCTCGCTACCACTTCCAAATCCATTGCTTCCGTTTGTTCCCAAACGGACTATAAGAAAGCATGTGTAAATAGCCTTAGCTCCATGGCCAATAACCAAAGTGCCACCCCAAAAGACTTTATTGAGAAAGCCATTGAGGTGGCCATTCAGGAAGTTAGAGCTGGAATGGAGAGGTCTGCCTCCATTGGCCAAGCAGAGGCACATGATTCCTTGCAAAAGATGGCCACTGAAGATTGCAAAGACCTATTGCATTTTGCCATCGATGAGCTTCAAGCATCCTTCTCCTCAGTGGGCGACAAGGAACTCCATAAAATTACTGACAGGGAAACAGAGCTCAAAAACTGGCTCAGTGCTGTCATCTCTTATCAACAAACCTGCATGGATGGTTTCACTCAGCCAGAACTTAAAAATGCCATTTCTACTTCGCTCTTAAATGCTACACAGCTCACGGATAATGTTCTTGCCATTGTAGCTGCAATCAGTGAAATCTTTTCTGCATTTAGTATCCCCATTGGGAACTCGTCTACTATATCAACAACAACAGCAACATCCCGACTATTGCTTGAAGCTAATGACGATGATGAGGAGGCGGTCCACAATACAGAGAATGGATTTCCTGCATGGCTTCCGAGTGCTGATAGAAAACTATTGGGTGCAAGAAATAACAACTCTCAATCACCGCCAAACGCTGTGGTAGCTAAGGATGGCTCTGGACAATACAACACCATTGCAGCTGCTCTTGCTGCGTATCCTAAGAACCTTAAAGGTAGATACGTCATATATGTGAAGGCCGGAATTTATGATGAATACATAACCGTTGCAAAAGATCAAGTCAACATATTCATGTACGGAGATGGACCTCGAAAGACAATAGTCACAGGAAAAAAATGCAACCGTGATGGCGTCACTACTTACCAGAGTGCTTCCTTCAGTGAGATGTTTATTTTATTTTCTCATCCCTTGTCTCTTTTCCCATAAAACATGAAAATGAATAAACATTTAAAGATTGCTAAAGAAGAAACAAAAAATATTCAGATAAAAGAATCCAGCTATGTGGATTTCTCGCAGGTACAATAATTTTTTTTCCCCTTTGAAACTGACTCGAGTTTAATAACATTAAATATTTTCAGGTGCCGTTGGAAATGGATTTATAGCCAAGTCCCTGGGATTTCAAAACACAGCAGGACCTGAGGGGCACCAGGCGGTAGCCCTTCGTGTCCAATCAGATATGTCTGCCTTCTACAACTGCAGAATGGATGGATATCAAGACACTTTGTATGCTCAAACACATCGACAATTTTATCGCAATTGTGTGGTGTCAGGCACAATTGATTTCATCTTTGGTGACGCAGCAGCTATCCTCCAGAACTGCTTAATTATTGCAAGGAAGCCAATGGACAATCAACAAAATACAGTGACAGCTCAAGGAAGAAGTAATATTCGGGAGACCACAGGTTTAATAATCCAGAACTGCCGCATTGTTCCCGAGCAATTACTGGAACCTGTGCGTTTCAACATTCCTACCTACTTGGGACGGCCATGGAAGATGTACTCAAGAAGTGTGATCATGGAATCAAATTTGGCAGATTTTATCCAACCTGCAGGTTGGATGCCCTGGTCTGGAAACTTTGCCCTTGACACATGTTACTATGCTGAGTATGGAAACCGAGGTCCAGGAGCCAATACTAACAATAGGGTCAAATGGAAGGGATTCAAAGTCATCACAGACAAAAACGAAGCCCTTCAGTTTACAACTGCTCCATTTATTCAAGGAGACCAATGGTTGAGATCCACTGGTTTCCCATACTACCTTGGGCTGAAAAACTAGGTGACAATGACATGGAGTAGAGCAGTAGAGAGAAGGAACCACATCACCAATAAAATCATAGAGATCCATCCAGCAAGGTTCTAATTCTGTACTAGTATGTAAGTTTTTCTGCTTTTTGAAGTAAAGGCAGCTACGAGGGTGAGAGGATGGACCTAAACTGCCATCCCAACCTTTACCTGAACTTGATTAGTTCAAGAATCCCAACCTATACCTTGTCACAGTATCCATACTCGTTAAACATTGTCCTTTTTTTTGGTTTTCTTTGAATCGGGCATGCTATTAGTGTAGCAAAATGCGGTCAATTTTGTTGCCATACTACTCGTCACTTCTAAGAGGCCATCCATGGCCAGGAATGTTCCATCTCAAAATAGTAGCCCAAAGATAATTTGGTACCATAAAAGATAAGCATGTATATTGATTTCAATACCATTTTTATAACCAAGGAGCTTTTCCTAAAGGTGTTATACCAAACAAAGTACGATTTCTGGCCATTTATGCAACAACATAGAACTGATTGTTATTCCAATAATTTGGGATGTTGCAGAAAGACCTAAATTCTTGTAGTATAATAATCAACAATCAACATATGTCAAGAATCATTTGAGAGACGATAAAATATAAAGTGAGAGACATGATATAGTCTGACCAATGAGAGCACAGAGACAATTTTCACATGATGGAGCAATTTGAGTGTTTTTGTTGGAAGATTGATAGGCAATGCACTAGTGTTAACTGAAAAAGGATTGAGACGCAAAGTGGTGGATATTCATGCGAGGAAAAACCAAAATGCCAAGAAAAACTCAAACAACAAAAAAGAGAAACATAGATCATAGCCTATCAAATCAAAGATTACAAGTCAAAATTCGATAGCAAAATGCATTAAAACTAAGCTTTATATACATTTGATTGTATAATTTGAATTCCTTCGTTCCCCAAAAAAATAACCCCCAAATAACCCATGCGTTCAATAAAGAGTGAAGTTGCAAGAGGACAACAGCCACACAACAAAAACAGAAAAAGAAAAACCTTGTACACCATGTTGCTATAGTGCCAGCTAGCCATATAGTGCATTATTTTAGAATCTCAACTCACTAGGCTAATCATTTAGGAACACCACAGGTACCAATCATTAGCATCTGAAGATTGAGACAAGCATCCCGTTGCCCCATCATGAACCCTATTTTCCCCTGTACCATTACCTCAAGTATCAGAAATAAGTTTGGGCAAGAACTTGGAACCAAACTGATGATCTTGGGTATCGAGCAGATACATTAGCCTATCCAAACACTGAGCAATACCGGCCCTAGCCATGAGGGCTTTCTTGACCCTAATCTCGGCGTTAACCCTAGCCATAACGACGACATTGATGATAGACTCAAAAGCGATGGAAGAAGCGGCAACCAACTATTTAGCCAAATGGAGGTAGATATTTGGGAGTGACGTCGAAGAAAGAGAAATTAGGATTAGAATAGGGAGGGCATAAGTAATTAGGAGAGGAAGCAGTAAAAGGAGGGACGCAAGAGAGGCGGGAAATGGAGGGGCATTTGAAGCAGAGGAGACAGAGGCGAGGGGGAGGAGGGTTATGGAGGAACACATGGAAGAAGATGGGACATAAGGAACCAGGATGGGCGACCAACACACAAGTGGTGTAGATATGGCGGTGGAGACGTCGATAGGGAAGAGGGTGAAGGATGTGAGGGCGAGTGAACAAACTGCACATTGGCGACGGCTGGAAACACCTTCTGATGGCTGCTGCAGTTCTTCCACCTCTTGCTGCTCCATCACAACAATTTTGGAAGCTTTATTGCTCTTTCCCTATAGTAATTGCAATCTCTTTTTGCTGCATTTATTTATATGGACTGATTTCGTTGAGATTCGAAACTTGTTGCAAAAGGATATTTCGATGCAACAATATCCTGCTGCATTTATTGCTGAGATTCTAAGTATCCAACCCCCACCACCCTTGCTCTCTTATGTTCTCTGCATTCTATAACTCATATAGTAATAGATATCTCCACATAACCTATTTTACATGGATATTTGGAAACACATTTTTTTTCCTTTTATATTATCTACAGCTTAGGTTGCTCGCTCCATCAATTCTTACTATCAGTTCTCTTCTAGTATCTCCCTATTCCCTTATCTTAGTCCCATATTATAGAATATTCCACAAACACATTGACACGTTCCTTTTTAACCTGTGGCAAATTGGCAGGTACCGACCAGTCCCCATTAGAAACTTTTTCTTTTGCTTCCATAATTCCACTATCCGTATATTACATATTTATAGCAAGCTTGTTTCAAGGATTTGGATTTTCTACTATTGTTTCATTCAACGCAGGACACGTGAAGATTATGCTTCAGGTACAACTGAAGCCTATTTCCAATCACAAAAGCGTTGAGACCACATTTTTACAAAAGAATAATGTCACAGGTCTTGAGCATACTTTAGACAACATAAAGGTCAAACTCAACGATATGATGGAGGTTTCACGAGCTACTTCTCGAAAGTGGCCCATAGTATATTAGAAATAATCCGGCCAAAAGCTCATAGAGACAAGAAATAACTGCAATGTACAGAAGAATGGTTGCTTTTCTATAAGCTCAATCCCGCCCCAAACATTGGAGGGGGAGGGGTTTCAAGAATTTGTAAGCTCCATAACTCACCCTTGCTGGATAAGAACCCAAAATTCAATTAAAGCATTGAGCACCCTGTAAACAACTCACCATATTGCTAAATGCATTATAGTTTCTGTAAGGCCTCGGAAAATTTTTCTAACGATTTAATATTTTAAAGTACGCCAACGGTATTTGGGAATAACGTGTTAGAGTAATAAAGGATACCCATGGGATAGAACCACATTATTTCGAAATGAAAAGTATATGTTTAAGGTGTGTTTACATACTAAGGAGTTTTGTGAATGAAAAGAATTCGTGTGGAACAAGGTTCACTTTCTTCAACTCTAAATCCCTACGCCAAACACCCAAACTTTTCCTTTGGAGACCTCCAATAATCACTCTAAGATGTGCTAGCTTGAATATGACCATAAAACTTCCTATCCATTATATTTGATCACTGGATGATGATGCTTCTTTGACATGTTTGAGCCTTCAACCCCCACTGATTTCTATAATTATGAACAACGAGGTTCAA
>AWOL01S0004846.1:0-51003 GCA_000715115.1 Nicotiana otophora | reverse complement strand
ACAACCTTCTTAAGGGAGTGAGTCAGTTTATATATGTTTAGGTAATAATAATAGTAATAATAAAAGGCCTAATCAAGTCATTCTCGTAAAAAGAGTCATTCTTGCTTCATTTGGTACCAACATACTTAACTATGTGCTTATGGTTTGAAACAATGTTTTTGAAAGAAAATAACCCTAGTTAGTGACTTTGAGACTCTTGAGTTGACTTTGGTAAATATTGAGTGGTTTATTGGACCATAGTGATCTTTTACTTGATTGTGGTTGTTGTAGACACTCGACTCTATCCTCTTTTAAGGTTTAGTTAAGTAAGGAGTGAGGTGATCTTTCGTTGTTAGTCCAAGTGCCCGTGCGAATGATCTGGAACTTTTCCCGAATGTGCTTTAAGGTGAAATCCTGAGGTTTCGTGGTTTGGGAAATGATTGCAGGCTTTCCTTGGTCCGTTTAAGCTTTCTATTTCCAACCAATGTTATTATCCGTAGTCAACCCCCTTTAAGCTTCTATCCTTTCTGATATGATAACCATGATATAAGTCTTTACCCGTTTTGTCGCGATCCTCTCTTGGCACTCGGACATTCCTTGACACTCTTGTGAAATAAGTGGCCTAAGGCATAATGAGGGAGAGTTGAGGAATTTGAAAAAGGTAACAAGGCACCAAAAAGACAAAACAAATGATTTCTTGAAAATGCAAGAAAGATAATAAAGGAAGGGTAGATGATTCAAAAAGAGGTATTGATCCCTAACGTGAGCATCAAGGGAGAAAAATAATGAAATGCACAAGAAAGTGTGATGTCAAGTCTCTCTAGCCCCCAACAAAAAGGGAATGCCTATAAAAATATGTAATTGAGAGCCATGAAATGAAAATATGGAGTGCTTAAGGAAATGTGTAACCACTTAACCATATGGTATCCTACCCTAATCCAAACTCCTTTATTACAACCCGAAATAAGTCCTACTTGATTTTGAACCGAGTAAGCTTACATTAGTGGTGATGTACACAGGGGCAAGCCTATGGTACTTGAAGCCGTACTTGTGACATTCTGTTATGAGAGAAGAGTAAACCTTTCATTGATCTAAATATTAAGTTCTAACCTTTATAGTGAACATGTAAAATGGAAAGTAGAGGAAGAAATGTTTGGATTCCACCATGATCTACATGATAGAACATGAGTCCTCGATGAGTAAAGTCAATTTTTGAATCTCAAATGTCACATTAGAACTATAGGTTCATGATATGTGAATGGTTAAACAATGCACGAGTGTGGTGTGTAATTGCTGGTCCCAACTAAGTATGGGTGGCTTACCATTGACTCGCTGAAATGACCTTTCACTCCGAGGAGGTGGGAACCAATTTATTTGCTAGAGGACAAGCAAAGACTTAAGTTTGGGGGAGTTGATAAGTGTGGATTTTGACAATGGTTTAGTAACTTCTTGCTTTAGTTTTAGTCTAAAAGTGTTGATTTATGTTCCCAAAATTAATCGAAGTGTGCATATTGCAGGAATGTTGGAGATCTGGACTTTAATGATGAAACCCAACTAAAAAAGGAGTGTTCCGAAACATAAGGAAAGAAGGGGCGCAACAGACCAGACGGACCGTAGAATTCTTTCTGCGGCCACAGATTTTATATAGAATCCTAGAAGTGATTGAAGAGAAGTGCGGCGACAGAACATGGTTGCACTGACAATAATTCAAAAAGTTCATAGAGTGCACACAATGACCAAGAATGAAGCCTTGCCAGAAGTGCGGACCACACATAATGTGTGCGGCCGTAGAAGCTGAAGTGCAGCCACTGATCAAATTGTGCAGATGCATAATCTCTCAAACTGCAGACTCAAGTAATGTGCGGACCGCACATGGAATTTTGCGGCAGCAGAACTTCCCGAAAGGCAATGTTTTGACGGGAATCACTTTTTAAGGTCATGTTTTGATGTTTTCCTAGCTGTAGCCGCTGTAGTTTACATTTTTAGGTAATTTGTGATCATTTTCTGACAACAACATCAAAGTTTATCATTTCAATTTTATATTACGGCTTTAATTAGTGCTTCTTCTTTGTTTTCTTCATTTTCTACTATGAGTATCTCGATTCTTACTAGGGTTGTGACCCAACCCTAGTGTGTAAATCATATGGGTATTTAGTTTAACCTTTGTTTATCATTGGCTGTTTGTTATTTAGCCTTGTTCATGCTTTAGTTTTATAATTAATGGTTGCAAATATTGATTAATGCCTTTTTTACTTGCTCTTTACTTGAGAAAGAGGGACCTAGTCTAGGAAAACATGGCTAACAAGAAATTGGGCCAGTTAAAAATTTGACTAGCCTAATTAAAGGGTTTGAATTAGAGATTTGGAAAACCCGACTTCTGCTCATATCAACTATTTATCTTGATACCCATTTGAGCTTGAGAAAGCCAAATTGCGAAAAATAACTCTATGACCAAGAGGTATTGAGTGGATAACTTAGAGTTGAGAGTTATGATAAACCCCAATTACTAAAACAAGTGTTAACATAATTAACCCATTAGGAGAACACCTAGGCGAAGGTTACATCCCTAGGCCTTTTTACCTATTTGAAAACAACCAAAAACAATTAGTCAATTTTTAGTTTCATTTCTCTAGTTGATCATTGATAGTATAGTTTATAGAAGTAATTAGCAAAACCAACTTGATTGGAAATGTATTTAAGTTTTTTCGTTTCCACGCATCAAGGATAGATTATAACATCCATTGTTAGCTCCCTGAGGAAATTGACCCTGACTCATAATTGCATACTATTCTTCCAATGACCTCTTCCACTCATTGTTGAGTGTGGATTGGGAGTGGATCATATATTTTGCTATCCGTTTATCCATGGTTATTGTCATGTACTTCGCGTGTTTGATGTTATTACACATATAGTTATTTAATTTAGAGCATTGTGGCATGAGCTATTCCATATGGACCGTTGTTCAGATTGGTTCATGCATCACATCAGAGTAAATTGGAATATGATCCATTTTCTTATTTCATGTATATTGTTCCTACTTTGTGTGACGGGTTCATAGAATCGCGCCTTATAATGGTATTTGTTTAGTTGCCGGACAGTTCTCTTATTTGTTTTTCTTTCCATTATTGGGTACATTCGAGTTGTTGCCTATTTGGTGCACAGGTTGCACTAAATGTGGATCAAGGTTGATCTGGTGTGGCATGTCGGTTGAGCAGCTTATGCTGGATGAGATGAGGTTATAGGACCTGGAATAAGTGCTACCGGATTTAATTATAGTATGTTGGGAAAAATAACTTCACTAGCTAGCTTAGAATTAGGCTATGGTTCTTTTCGGATGAGACAACGCGGAGTTTGAGCCTTTGTCATTCTATTCTCTCACATATAGTGAGGACACGAGCTGGAGTTACTTAGGACCATGCCTCCAGAGCCGGTGTTGCTTGAGGTCTGGGCAGGGGCAGAGGCACAGGCCGAGGAGGAGCACGTGTTATAGCTAGATCACCTATAAGAGCAGCAGTTGAGGAGCTGCATGTAGCTCCTATTAGGGGACAGGCACCGGAGGTGCATGTTGTTGCCCCAGACTTCAGGAGACCTTAGCACAATTCCTGAGCATGTTTAGTACATTGGCTCAGGCAGGGGTTGATTCCATCTACAACAGCTACTTCACAGACTAGGGGAGAAGCTCAAACCACCGCCGCCCGCACCTTAGAGTAGCGGACTCACATTGGTTAGGTTCCGAGTGTGGTGCCGGTGCAGCCAGGTTTTCCAGTTCAAACCATGATTAGGGCAGGAACATCTGAGGAAGAACAACTTAGACTTGCAAGGTTCAAGAAGTATTACCTTCCTACCTTCAGTGGTTTGGCTTTAGAGGATGCATATGGTTTCCTAGAGGAGTGCGAGTGTTTTCTCCGCACTATGGGTATTGTGGAGGTGAATGGGTTGTTTTTTCTACATTCTAGCTTAAGGGAGCAGCATATCAGTGGTGGAAAACGTATGAGTTGGGTAGCATGGCCAAGGCAACTTCACTCATATGGGATCGGTTTTTCAGAGTTCTTCTTTAGTGAATATGTTCCTCAGACTCTTCGGGATGCCTGGCACGTGGAGTTTGAGAAGTTGCGCCAAGGCACTATGTTAGTGTCATAGTATGCCGTCAAATTTAGTGATTTGTCAAGACATGCACCTGCTTTGGTATTTACAGTTAGAGAGCAATTCTGCAGGTTCATTGAGGGGCTCAACCATGATATCCGGTTTAGCATGGCTCGGGAGATGGAATCGGATGTTCCATTTCAGAAGGTGGTAGAGATCGCTCGCCAACTAAAGGGCATGGAGGACTAGGAGGGAGAGGACATACGGGTTTAGGAGAGAGAGAGGATAGGGAGGCTAAGAGGCCTCGTAGACTGGGAGGATCTACTAGTACCTATTTTGGAGGCAAGGTACGCCATGATAGAGGTTTTGTGGGTCAGTTTGTTAGTTTTCGCTTCAGGCTTTGCACGGTACTTCAGATATCCAAGGGTCTCAGAGTGGCCGTGCAGGACAACTTTCACAGCTAAGTCGGCGTAGAGTCTGCTTTGAGTGTGGAGATACCAGCCACCTGGTGAGAGATTGTCCCACACTCCGAACAGATATGTCACAACGGGGTATCCAAGCTATGCGTTCTACTCGAGTTGCTGATATCACTGCACCGCCAGCTTGGGGTGCAGGTCAGGCGGCTAGAGGGTGCCCAAGAGGGGGGATCGGTTCGTTGTTGTAATGTCTACGGTAGGGATGAGGCCGCTGCACCAGATGATGTCGTACAAGTATGGTTTTGATTGTTTATAGAGGAGCATCATTCATATTTTGTTTCGGTTTTGCTTATCGGGGTGAGTCCTCCTATGTTGCTTCACATATAGGTGAGTTTCGTGATTTTGTACTTTGCTTATGTGTTTACACCTATTGGAAGGTTCTATAGTGGTAGCCCATGTCTATTGTTTAGTTTTATTCATTATTGAGAGCTATAAGACTTGGAATGACTTTCTGTTACCCATTATGGTAGGTTTTAATGTGATTTTTGGGCGGTTGATTACGCTTTGTGAATTAGATGCTCTACCGGTGTGGGAGTTTAGCATGTGTTGTGACCTTGCTAGCGGAAATTGAATTACTGGAATGTTTCGGTTGGTATGATGTGTAATCTATTTGTGATTCAGAGCTGAGGATAGGATCCTCGCGTTTCGATGAGGTTGTTATGTTTTGGCCGGGCTATGTGCCGTGGTGAAGATATATTAGGATGATATCCTTGTGAGTTCTTTGTATACTTTGATTCTCCCTTGTGGAATTAATTCGTAGTATGCTACGTATATGGAGTTGTGTCGGTCGGGCTTGTTTGACAGTACTTTCATGTGTTCCCTCATATATTCAGTCATATTCATGTTGGGCTTATTGGGGTTTAGCTTGCGAGGTGTGTGCCCAAGTGCTGTTGGGTGTGACTTGTTTATTTGAGTGAATAATCATGGCATCTTCGTGCTTCTTGCATTCTTGTCTGTGTTATGGAGGTTTGGAACATGGTTCTAGCTGATATGAGGTTAATTGTCGGTGCTGGGTTTGGGTATGGACATCTATTGTGATTAGAAATGTTATTATGGACATATTTGTAGTGTGTTAGGTCATGTGTTTGTATCTGGTGAGTGTACACAGAGGTTATTGTAGCTGGTTGAGGCTGATACAGTGTGTTGATGTAGGAATCAGGTCTTGTGGAAATAACCGGATGGTGAGAAGTTTGGTTCTAAGGCCTATTGGTATTGGTGGAAGGAAAACCTTCAGTTGAGGTGGTGTTATCGGGCTTACGTGGATTTGGGTTGACGTGGGGTCACCCGTGGGTGTATGCAAGGTTTGTTCACTCAGTGATTGATGACTTTGGAAGGATTCTTGGCATGGTCGAGGACGAACGTTTGTTTAGAGGGGGGGAAGGTAACGACCCGACCGATCGTTTTGAGAACTAGTGCCCCGTTCGCCGGCTTAAGGTCTCGAGCAGCTCCATATTATGTATTATGACTAGTGTGTGTTGGAGTTCGGATTTCAGATGATTGAGGATCAATTTTAAAGAAGGATTCATATTTTACAAGCATAAACAGTAATAGTTGACCAGAGTTTGACTTTTTTATATACAACTCTGAAATGACATTTTGATGATTCCAATAGCTTCGTATGGGGATTTTGGACGTAGGCGTGCGTCCGAATTTGTATTTGGAGGGCCGTAGGATAATTTGAAGCATTTTGGTGAAAATTGGAAAGTTGAAGTTTTTGAAGGTTAATAGGTTTGACCGAGAGCTGACTTTGTTGATATGGGGCTCGGATTGCGATTCATAGAGTTAAATTAGCTCTATTACATCATTTGAGACTTGGATGCAAAATTTGACGTCATTCTGGTTTGATTTGATATGTTTCGCCGCGAGTTGTAGAAGTTGAAAGTTCATAAGTTTATTAAGTTCGATTTGAGGTGCGATTCATATTTCTGATATTGTTTGATGTGATTTGAGCCCTCGAGCAGGTCCGCGTTATGTGTTGGGACTTATTGGTATGTTCGAACGGGGTCCCGAGGGGCTCGGGTGAGTTTCAGATAGGTTTTGGTTGTGTTGCGCTCATTTTTGATGTTTCGACATCATTGCATCAAGCATAAATGCTACCACATTAAGAAAATGACCTCCAATTGCTGCTTTGATTGAAGCATTAGATCTGTATCATAATTGCGGATCCATAGCAAACAAATTGTTGAATTTTGACATCGTATGAGCGAGTTATGCTCATTTTAGTGTCGGAGAAGAGAGTCGGTGATGGTGTTTTACATATGCAAAGTTGGGTCAGCAATCTGCGACCTCGCAAGTGCAAAAAATGGTCTGGAAATGCAGAAATTACAGCTGGCAGACCGCAGGTGCGGCGTTTTGGTCGCGGAAGCGAAATTCCCTGTGTATTAAAAAAATCTGACTGCGTTTATTTAGTATTTTGAGCATATCTTGAGTTATAGAGCTCCGATTGAGGCAATCTTTGTTGCGTTCTTCTCGTCTTTTCATAGGGGTCAATATAAAACTATACTTTTTGTATTTTAATATGATTACAGAAGTTTAGTTTTGAAATAATCTTGTTTTGATTGGAGAACTGGGAGTTTTTATCAAAAACGTTGTTTGAAGAGAACAATTCAGTTTTGAACATCGATTCAGATTCGGAATTGGATGAAACTAGTATGGTTGGACTCGTAACTGAATGGGTGCTTGGAGTTTCTGAATTTTGTCGGGTTTCGAGGTGTGGGTCCGGGGTTGATTTTTGGGTTGACTTTTTAGTTTTTTTAAAGATTGAAGCTTTATTATCCGGAATCGTTTCCTATGAGTTTTGTTTATGATTTGAAGTTTTTTTGGCTAGATTTGAGCCGTCCATAGGTTGTTCCACTCGATAAGGACATCTTAGAGTAACGATCTAGCTTTTTTGAGGTAAGTATCTTGCCTAACTTTGTGTGGGGGAACTACCCCTTAGGATTTGAGTCATTTGTGCTAATTGTGTCGTGTGAAGGTCGTGTACGCGAGGTGACGAGTACGCACTCGGGCTTATTTGTGGAAATTTGACCGTTTAGTGCTCTTAGGTTCTTATGTTCATTAGATGTGAAGTTTTTTTAGAATGTTAAGTCCCCCATTTACTAAATTTACCATTACGCGTCTTATTTGGAATTAATTGATTCATGTTTTACCCTTGTTGCCAATTAAACGCTTATGTGCCTTAATTGAAGATATTGCCTCTTTATTGCCATGCTATATTTTATGTAATTTCTTCTCCTTAATAAAAGTTATTATTATTCTTTCCGTAATTGCTTATCACTAATTAAAGTCATTATTATCTTTTTCGTAATTGCTTATCCTTAATTAAATTTATTAGTATCTTTTCCGTAATTGCTCAACCGTAATTGAGGTTTTATTATTCCTTTCATTATTGACTTATCATTATTTTGAATCATTGATTTATGCTATCTCTCTTACCGTCGAGTTGTAGTTATGTGGAAATCATTGTTGCACGATATCTCTCCCCTTGTTGAGATGTTCTAGTTGAAACTATTATTCTCTGTTGTCTCTTTCATTGCGAGCTCGTTCGTCCATTTCTTTGTGTTCTGAAGATCTTGAGTTGACTTACTTGTCGTATTCCCGTGTTATTATTGTTGTTGTTATTGTACCATGTATTGGTGAGCCGAGGGCTATGCGTGGTTGTGGTATTGAAATTGTCTTGAGCAAATGTTGTGGCATATGTGCACATGTTGTAAAGTTATTTTAATGTGTTGTTATTTTTTGGCACACGTGGTATTGTTGAGAGGATTGTCGGGGTGTTCACACATGAGTTGTCTGTGCTATTGTTATTATTGATATTTGCACATGCGGTGTGACAAGGCAGGCTATATATGTGGGTTTGCGCATGTGGCATGACAAGGTGAGGATATTATTATGTGCTAGCGGCGAGACAATGTGGGCATTTAATTTATTATTGCGCACGTGGCGAGACAAGGTCGGCTATGGCCAGGAATGATTTGTGATGACTTGTGATGGCCTGGGCATTGTTATTGTTGTTATTTATGTAATGGCGCGCATCCTCTGTGTGAGTTCTATCGTGCACATTTTGTGTTGATCGTTTCTTATGTGCCATTCATTGTCTCCACTGTTGCTTGTTTACTTGAATTGTGGTAGAGCACTTGTACAACCATACACGTAAATAAATCACCCATATCAGCTTAAGAAGATGAATCCTGATATTATTGAGCATTTACATGTACTCCCGTGTACTTGCCTTCTGTGTGAGAGTTATCCTATTGGCACGTGAGTTGTCCGTGCAGCCAGATGGTAAGCTATAATGCCTTATTTTAGTTGCTTAACGCACTCTAATTTACTACACTTCAATTGAGTTTGAGCTTTAATCACAAGTGTTTTGCACTTATTGCGTGTTTTATGCCCAGTAGGAGTGATTCCAAGCTATATAGATATTATGGAATGAAATCTAGCTATTTGGAGCTTTGAAGCCTGGGTAAAAGCCCAGGGGATTATGTCGGAATCGCGTTCGGGGGTCGAGAACCACATCCGAATTTCAAAATGCAAGGAAAAGGTTGCACTCTGACAAAAACACACAACCGCGGCACGCGGGGCCGCATGTGGAGCGCCGCAGCTGCCCAAATTCTACCCTAGTCAATTTTGCATGCTCTCTGACCAATCCCACTACAACCCCGCTCGGCGCATCGCCCCATGCGGCGTGGCTGTGCAATATTTACAGAGCCGGAATCCTATTTCGCGTAGGAAAAGGTATTTTTGTCTTGCCACGACCCTACTAAATATAAATACATGTAAAAACGTTATTGTTAGGACTTTTGATACATCTTAGACTCAAGGACGCCAAGGAGGAGGTGGAGAAGCAAAAGCTTTTGGATAGTTTTATGTTTTCCTCATCCAATCCTCACTCGAGACAAGAGTTTGGATAGTTTTATGTTTTCCTTTTATTTAAACATTGTTGTGATGAATTTCTCCATATTTATGGAGTAGTTCTCTTTAGGGTTTGATGGATTTGATGTATTGATACTTGTTTGTGGATATTAACTCTAGTTCTTATGTATAGCATCGTTTTGGATGTTTTAATTGTTGCATCTATATTCACTTGTTTATTTAATCTAGAGAGGCATAATTTTGATATTCTTGCATTCTATCTTGTTGGCTGAATTCATTAATTCTTCTTAGTAATCGAAAGAGGCTGATTGAATTGTTGACTAAAACTAGTTAGGAGGGAGAGGTTTTCCTAAAGACCAATCCGTACTATCTCGTGCATATTTTCACTAATCTTAAATTAGTTTATCTTGTGAGGTTGAGACTTAATCGAGGGAGGAGTTTCTACTAAACAATTGAATTAATAAACTAGTGAATTCGAGAGACTCACTTGAACAGTAAAAGTGAATTATCTAGAGTTAAATCCCAATATTTGTCTTGCACCTATCCTATCAACCCTATCTTCTCCCAATTGATAACCTTCTTTGCTCACTACTTGCATAGATTGTCATTAGCCAAAAGTTTAGATTCTTAGTTAACTTTAGTATTAATTATAGAAATCTCAATTGTTGATCATCCTGGATAGCAATCTAGCTATAAACTACAAAAATACTATTTAACTCCAATCCTTGTGGGTACGATATTATATTTTACTATATTCGTTTATCGAGCATATTTAAGTGTGTTTTTCGCTGGTCAAATTTTAACATCGTTGTCGAGGATTGGCAATCAATAGTGTTGGAAATAGTTTGTAGTGCTAATTTAGAAATTTTTCTTTTTATTTTATTTTTCTCTTTTTACGGTTGGTCTTCGTTGACTATGTGCAGGCTACAGATTAGATTGGTGCATGACTCGATCGTCTGGGAATGAAGTGCAACCATACAAACCAGAAATAGAGAGACAACTGCGACAATTAAGGTAGGAAAGAAATCACCCCGGGTATGTAGAGAAGGTTGGGAAATCCTCAACAAAATAAAACATTGTCGGAGATGATGATAATGTAGATTTGGCTGCGATGGAGGCAACCAACGAAGAGAAAACGCTACAAGGGATGTTGAAGAAGAAGCTATTAGAGATGCAGAAATTGCATATGAATAAGTAAGGACTCACAGGATGGCACGGAATCAGCCCTTGGGTGCAGACCATATCAGAAACATAGCTCTCGGCCAAGGGTTATCAAGTGTGAGACCACCCCCAGCTATAGCTAATAATTGCGAGTTGAAGCAAGGGTTACTTCAAACCCTTCAAAATTGTTGTGTCTTTAGAGGAAAGCAGAACGAAGATCCAAACAATCATCTAATGGACTTCGAGGAGATCATGAAAACCTTTCAATATAATGGTGTGTCACAAGGTGCGGTTTCCCTAAGGGCATTCCCCTCCACTCTCAAAGATGATGCAAAGCATTAGCTTCAAAGCTTGCCCCAGGGATCAATTAGAACATGGGAGGAGATGACCAGAAAATATCTTGCTAAATATTTCTCCTTAGCTAAGACGGACAAGTTTAGAAGAGAAATCCATAACTTCTGCCACAATGAGATTGAAACTGTGTTTCAAGCTTGGGAGAGGTTTAAGGAAATTGTGCAAAAGTGTCAACATAGCGGAGTTGAACTCAGGATGCAACTCCAGGACCTTTTGGATGGATTGACAAAGACCTCATGTGGAACATTAAGCAATGCTACTGGAGGTCCGTTGATGAAAAAGACTCCAGAAAAGATAGTCAGAATTCTAGATGAGTTATTTGAAGATGCAAATCAGTGCCCTCGGAGATTGCTGAAAGAAGATCAACTGGTGTTCACCAGGTTGATACTAATACATCTGTGCAGGTACAACTTGATGCCATGGTCAAAGAAATAAGGAATCTAACCTTAGCCTCGAAGAGGACACCTTACTCATGAGTGTCAAGCTACCATAGAGGAAGTGAATGATGTGGGTAATTATAATTTCAATACAATGGGTCAAAAGCACCCCGGTCTTTCATGGAGTCCACCTGTGGTATAGCAAAGGCATGGCAACAAAATAACTCCAGATTTCAGGAGAGGCCGCAGTCTCAGTCTCAACAACCAATTTAGACTGGGTTAGAAGATTTGATGAAGTATTTCATTATCAAGATAGATGAGAGGTTAGATGCTCATGGTTCAACTATTAAAGAACTTGGAACAGATGTACGTAACATGGAGATACAAGTGCGACAAATTGCAAATATATTGTCTGAAAGAATCCTAGGTACTCTGCCAGCTGATACTGAAAAGAATCCCAAAGAAACGGTAATTGTTGTGACCTTGATAAGAATGCAAGTATTGAAAGATCCCACTCTAGTCCAAAAAGAGGTAATACCAGAAAAAGAAAGTGGGGATGAGCTAAAAATTGAAGACGGTAAGAAGAACAAAGGTAATAAGGGAGTAGATAAAAAGAAGCAAGAGGAAACTTCAAGAAGGGAGGACTCTAATGAAGAGACCGGGCACATGCCTGCTTTACCTTTTCCCTAAAATCTCTACATAAAAGAGTTGGACAAGCAGTTTGAGGGATTTTTAGATATACTGAGAGAGGTTAATGTAAACATGCCATTCACCGAAGTTCTCTCGCAAATGCAAGCTTATGCAAAGTTCTTGAAGGATATCCTTACAAAGAAGAGGAATATAGAAGAGACATTGGAAGTCAAGCTCACAGAGCATTGCAGTGCAATCTTTCAAAACAAACTCCCACAAAAGTGTGGAGATCCAGGGAGTTTTCCTATACCTTGCTCTTTAGGCACTCTTAACTTTGATAAATCTTTATGTGATTCAGGTGCTTCAATGAATCTAATGCCATTGTTAATTTACAGGAAACTAGAGAATGAGATTGGAGAGATAAGGTCTTCACCAATATAAATCAACAGCTGGCAGATCAAAAACAGATTACACCCGAGGGGATAGTTGAAGATGTCTTAGTGTGGGTGGATAAGTTTGTATGTCCAGTAGACTTTATAGTGGTGAAGATGGATAAGAATAAAGATATACCCCTCATCCCAGAAAGACCATTATTAGCAACAAGTAGAGAAATATTAGATATACATGAGAAAAAGCTCATGCTTAGAGTGGGGGGAGAGACTGTAACGTTCAAGATGGATGTAGAAAAGTGGGTGAAAAGGAGATGCCAACTACAAGTATTGAGTGGAAGGTGAAGGGTATGAAAGAGAAGGCAGCATTGAGTGAAAAAGATAAGTGTGGCGTGTACCACAAGATGGATGAAAAGAAGTTGTCTACATGGATGTGTGCACTTGTTCGGGCGGGTGGAATGGATCCCAACTTTGATTCAGACCCCAATTAGATATTCATTGAAGTTTCATCTACCTTATGTTTTATAATTGTGTGCCATAGGGATATGCCACAACTTAAAGTGTGGGGTGGGGGATATTTGTATGTTGTATGTATATTAGTCTTAGTTGTTGCTTTAGTTAGTTAGATATTTTTTGCTTTTGTTAGTTTGAGTAGTAGAAACAAATTGAAAAAAACATGAAAATTTAAAAAAAACTGATTTTTCTCGACGATGGATATCATTCGACAGGTTTCTTGAGGGATTAAAGTCGAAAGAAAAAGACAAAAACAAATCTTTTGTTAGGTAGTGTATCAATTCCCCCTTGGGTTTTTTTTGTTCCGCGATTGTTTTCCAAGGGTTTTGTTTGAATTGGTGTAGTTAGTTCTTATTTTTTAGAAGTAGGAAATCTTCTACTGTGATTTGAAATGAAAGGAATATATCTTGACTTTATTATGCCTTGAGAATAGTGAGTGCTTTAGTTGTGACGCTTAGGCTCAGTTTTTCACTCTTGTATAAGTGCCTTAAATGGTATGAGCTTAACTTTACTTAACTGCTTTGACAAGAGTATCTTGATAATCCGATCTTGAGTGAGTTATGTTCCATGTGTGTGTGAGGTTTTGTGTTATTATATGCATTGCATTTAATGTCTAGAACTTTTCACGTGTGTTTGCAAAGCGAAATAGTAGTTTTGTTTAGTCTTGGAAGTGATATGGGCATTTCTTTGTTGAGCCAGTTATATGCTTTTAACCACCTAATTGTTATGTATCTTAGTTAACCCCTTTGAGCCTATAATCCTATTTCTTTGGCAACCACATTAGAAGCTTTAATCATTTGTTTGAATTGACCATCTATTTGAACCTTGTACCTCTCGTGAGCACTTGAAATTGTTATGAACTGTGTAAAAGTTGAAGTGTGGGGTGGCTGGTTTGGCTTTTGAGTGGAACTAATGAAATATGGAGAAAGATGCACTATTTTGAAAACATAAGAGCCACTTGAATTGAAAAAAGAAAGAAAACATAGTTGTATTGTTGTGAAAAACTTTCATGGATAAGTGGGAACTCTTGATGTAATTGTGCTTTAGTAATTGGGGAGTTGATGTATATTGATGTGAAGGTGGAGTTTTGGTTTGACATAAGTGTGGGGTTTTGAATGTTAGAGTGCATGTATTAAAGTTCTTAGGGAGTTGTAGTCACTCTAATATCTAAATGTATCCTACCCCTCCCGGAGCCTACATTACGACCAATTAAAGCCCTACTTGATCCTTGACTGAATGAACTCGATTAGTAGAGTAGTACATTACGGACAATATTATGGTTCATCTTTTGTGGCATATGAATGTTATTTGTGAGAGTGAGTAAATTCGTTCTATCTTGAGTTCCTGATTGTTCTTAAATTTTATTGTGTGGAACTACTCTCTATTGTTGTGTGAAGGCACTTGATTCAAGAAGGAAAGGCAATGTCGTTGACCTCTATGTTAGAGTAAGTGAGCGGGTTATAAATAATGTGTGGTTCTTTTGAGTCAAATCCTGAGGTGAATATGTTACACTATTGTGCTTACACATTAAACCGTTTGTCGATACGACATCAGAGTATAGAGATATTCGCATTTTTACGAGACTGCACTAGCAGCTCCCAATGCGACCCACTTAGGTGGTGGACGACCCTTGAACATTTTAATGGGGTTGGACGCCTCACTTTTGACAATTTGCGGCCAAGATAATTTCCCAAACTCTCTGAACACCTCTCTAATAGCTCTCTAAGGTTCCAAGTCTAATCCAAGGTGGTTTTACGTAGACGTATCCTCAAACGTTAGCCTAAGTGAGCAAAAGAGTCTATATGGTGTTGTGATGCCATTAAGGGTGCTTGTGTGCTAAAGGAAGCTTTGGTTCGAGTTTTTTCTGATTATTTAAGGTATGTATAACACTATATTTCTTGGGATTAAGCTTATAAATACGTTGGTTCAGTTATTTGGATGAAGAATTACAAGATAGAACTTGAAGTTGTATAAGAAGTTGTTGTCTCTTATTGGACTATTTTGGAGTTGTGTATATGACTTCATATGGCTGCAAATCATGGGGAATGGCTTGGTTATAATGTTCGTATTGCTGTTATGCAGGTAAATGTTTTTAGTATGTTGATAATGTTTTAAATAGGAGAATAAGCAGACACACAATACCTAGAAGTTGTCCATATTGTTGTAATATGTTGTTGGGTTGCTCGATGTTACTTTCATGATAGATATAAGGTTACAATGTCATGCAAATATATGTTTTTATATTCTGGACTGTTTGAAGTTTTTTTAAGTGTAGGGGAGATGGTAAAAAGAGTTGGGGTTTGATTCCAATCCAAGCTTACCGCTCGTTGTGTTAAGTAGCAGTTCTGATGGTGACATTTGTACACTTGTTGTTGTGTAGGGTGAATTGTGTTGTTGGGTTGTTCGGTGTGTTGTGGTGCTGAAAGTATATAGTTGAAAATCCTATGGGATCTTGTTGTTTTTATGGACTTGGGGAAAGAAAGAAAAACAAGGGAGATGCTGCCCGTTTTAATAATAAATAAGCTTGTCGTTCATTGTACGATAGTTGCATCTTTCATAGATTAACGATAGCATTCTTATTGTTGTTGTAGATTAAAGTGCGATGAGACGATTGCAACGTGGTCATTGGATAGACTGGTATAAGGCATATTAAGGCTATCTCTTCTTTCCTATTGAAATGATCCATATGATACAAACGAAACGAGCAAACATGCAAATTTTACAAATGGTGTAATATACGCGTATATTATATGTATATGTGTTATGGGGAAAGGTTACGGTGTTATATATGCACCAGCCACCTGATCAACTGGCATATGTTTATAATTTCGCCCACTGAGGTCGCGATGATATGATGGGATGCCCTCAGAGGCTTGATGATGTTATGTACGCATATACCTATGCATGACATGCCATTTATACCCGTATACATGACACTATGAAGATTTCATGATTAATGAGCTATTAAGACTTACAAATTGAGTCCTTTACTCCAGGTTTCTTTCACGTCTTTTATATACTTCTTTTCATGCCTTACATACTCAGTACTTTATTAGTACTAAAGTCCCTTTTGCCTGGGGACGCTGCGTTTCAGGCTCGTAAGTCCTGATAGACAGGTTGATAGTCCTCCTAGTAGGCTATCTGCTCAGTGTAAGGTGTTGGTGCACTCCACTTGCTTCGGAGTTGCCTATTTGGTCAGTATGCTCTAGGCATGTATTGATTGGTCTAGCCGGGCCCTGTTCCGACCATTATGATTTTTATCTACCCTTAGCGGCTTTTAGACATATGTCATGTATTGGGTACTTGTATGGCCTTGTCGGCCTATGTATTGAGTGTACAAATGATCATGTCGCCCTCATAGGCCCTTATGTCACATGTATAAGTTTCTATATCATGGTGGATCGTCATATGTCAAGTATTCATTTATGTTTTATTTTGGTTATCTCATGACGGTCCTTCTGTCCTATTTTACCCATGATGGTGTGATAAGAAAGATACGTTACGTTGGTACTCGGTTGAGTAAGGCACAAGGTGACCTTTGCGGCACTCCGATTTGGGTTGTGAGAATAAGGCCTTCTATGGAGCCATCTAAATACTCGATAGGTAGTTGTTGTTGTAGGCGAACTCTACAAGCAGTAGATACTGATCCCATGAAACCCCGAAATCCATAACACATGCACATAGCATATCCTTATGGGTCAGAATGGTGCGCTCGGACTACCCGTCTGTCTTGGGTTTGAAATGTTCTACTCAACTCAACTTGTCTACCTAACTCACGCTGCAGAGGTCTCCAAATATACAACTTGAAGAGCCTGCCTCGATTGGAGATAATGTACACCGGCACACAATAGAGATGAACAATCTCACGAATATAGATCTAAGCTAGCTGCTCTGAAGAATAGGTAGACAAAACTGGAATGAAGTGTGCAGATTTGGTCAGTCTATCCACAATAACCCACACTGCGTCAAATTTCTTTAAAGTCTGTGGGACCCCAACAACGAAATCCATGGTAATATGATCCCACTTCCACTTTGGAATCTCAAGTCTCTGAAGCAAATTTCCCGAACTCTGATGTTCGTACTTCACCTGCTGACAGCTCAAACATTGAGCCACATACTCTACTATATATTTATTCATTCTTCTCCACATTAGGCACACATATCCCTCCCTACATCCAAAACACCCCATCATCTCTAATAGAAACCTCCTTGGCATCGCCATTGTGCATTGTATCCTTAAGGGCAAGAAAATAGGAGTCGTCATACTGACGCGCTCTAATGCGCTCATACAGAGAAGATCGAGCAACCACACAAGCAAGTGTCACGCCCCAAACTCAGGGTGCGCGACCGGCACTCAACCGAGATAACTCGACCGAGCAAGCCTGTACATTACCTTTTACCCGAACTTATTAAAGAATAACAGTAAAATCCAATTTATTAATTAAGCAATGAGGAGGATCAAGTAAACAACAACTCAAACTCGTTATCAGTAGTTACATCATTTATATGTTTCAAAATACATACTTTTTCATAGTTTGATGTGGAACTTGGGATACAATTACAACATTACCAATTTGACATTCCCCATACCAACATACCACCACGCTATGTCTACGGAGCCTCTATTAGATACAAACGAGTACAATGATAGTGCCCGCAACAAGGCTCCGTCTATACCTCAAAACATAGTGATACAATGAACAAAAGATACATGACCCCGAGTGAAGTGGGGCTCACCAAATTAGCTGGGAAAAGAGTGTAGTGATATCGCTGATCCGTGTTGCCTGTCATGGAACCACCTCCATTCATTAAAGATGCAGAGCCCCCGGCAAAAGGGACGTTAGTATTGTTGAATAGTACCGGTATATATACTAAACACTCTCTCAATGAAACGAGCAGTAATGCAAGTAAGGATAGTCGTAATATCAGTTAAAGCCTCAAACAATTACCAAATATAAAACTAGAGATAAGATAAGTTTTAAATAAATTTCAGAATTTTAAGTTGGGAAATCTTTGGTACCGGTATACAACTATTCACAATTTCGATTACGATTTCCAACAAAGTCACCACCATGTGTGCGGCATGGCGTCCGATAATGACCTGATCGGCTAGGACGTCTCATGCGAGACATCAACCAAATAACAATTTCAATTACCATTCTAACACAGCTACCGCCATGTGTGGCGGCATGGCATCCGATCAAGACTCGATCGGCTAGGCCGTCTCATGGGATACATCAACCAAATCACAATTTCAATTATAATTCTAACACACTCATTGCCATGTGTGTGGCATGGCATCCGATCAAGACTCGATCGGCTAGGCCGTCTCATGGGATACATCAACCAAATCACAATTTCAATTATAATTCTAACACACTCATTGCCATGTGTGTGGCATGGCATCCGATCACGACCCGATCGGGTAGGCCGTCTCATGTGAGACATCACCCTTTTCTATCAATCACCTCGTTTCATATTTCTTGCACATCTCTTCATTTCATTGGCACTAATGGTCACAAATGCCTTATTTCTCTTGGCACATTTGCCATGTTTTATATTTCACATTTTGCATTACGTGATTTGTATTTCATCCACACCTTTTTACTTTCAACTATCGTCATGGACTTTCCAACAACAAGGCATTTCTATTCAAGACATTTAAGCACACATTTTAGCAAATAGGAGTTTTAGGCACATTATGATTTCTTACACAAGCTTTTATTATCTTTCCTTTGAAACACAACTTGAGGTCAAGGCATTTAGATATGCAAGCCCTAGTTTGAACACATTCCCAAATAGTAGTACAACATAACAAGAGCATTTGAATTACATATTGATCACGGATGTCATTTGACACTAACTTATCCGAGTAATCGATTCACAATAAGCAACTCGGGACATACATGGATATTTTGGGGTTAAATTTTATGAGAAGAGTTTAGCCAACATACCTTACTTGATCTTCCTTAACTCTAAATTTTCCGGAAATCTTAGCAACTTCAATCTATTTTAGAAAAGTAGCAAAATTGAATAAAAATTAGGAAGATGATCATGGTTCTTGATCATTTGAGCATTTTATCAAGCACTAGGTGTATTGGCTGACGACTGAGCAAAAGACTGGGATGGCCTTGATGACCCTCCCCTACCGCTACCAAATGAATTCCCAAAGTTACCCATGGACCGGGCCTTACTTCTACCCTCTCGCTCAATTTTATTCTTCAACTTACAGTTCTCTGTAGCTTGATGCAATGCTACCATCTTCCCATAGTTCATGTTAGAATTCAAGGCAGTTGTAGCGGCCTCATTGATAAATAAAGGGCTAAGGCCCTGCACAAACCGACGCACTCTAGCCTCCATAATTGGCAACATGTGAATAGCATACTTGGACAGGCGCGCAAACTACATATGGTACTCCCACACACTCTCGCTACCCTGTCTTAGGTTCTCAAACTACACAGCACGGGCAGCCTTAGTCTCGGCAGGCAAAAAATGATCAATGAAACCGTCGGCAAACTCACTCCACCTCGCCGAAGGGCTCCCCTCCTCACGGGAGTCCTCCCACATCTCAAACACAGGGACCGAAAGCTGGGGCTGGAGGTGGAACTGGAATATCAAGTGGAGGATTCGTTGCAGCCTTGTCAAGTGTAGGAACTAGTTCACCCTGAGCAGGAATAGTACAACCAGACGGTGTAGTAATCGGGGGAATATCCTCACCCCTTGGGTGTTCACCCGCATCATCAATGATAGAATCAACATCCACTCCTGGGGTAACATCGGCTCCTTGGCCAGTTCTTTCCTTCTTCTTAGGCGCCATTTACTGAAAGTTAGAGCAATGCACGAGTTAAAGGAGGAATAATCGTACAATCAGCTTTATCGCACGATCAAGAACATCAAAGAAGGATATTATTCCTAAATGCCTGAGTAGCCTTCTAGTTATAGATGTGTTCGGCAATACACCTATAAGAAGGACTCTACGAGACATGGCTCCGAGATATCGTAGGACACTTTAAGACCTTAGGCTCTGATACCAAGTTTGTCACATCCCAAACTCGGGGAGCNGTGAGCCCCACTTCATTTCGGGGTCATGTATCTTTTGTTCCTCGTGTATTGAGTTTGGGGTATAACCGGGGCCTTGTTACCGGCACTTTCATATTATTCTTTTGCATCTAATAGAGTCTTCGTTGGCATGGTGTGGGTTATGTATTGGTACTGGGAAAGTCAACTATGTTATGTCGTGGTTGTATTACTTGTCCATTTTAGACTTTAGAAATGATAAAACTTATGGTAAGAAGTTGGTATTGTAGACATGAATACCTTTGGTCTAATTATTGAAAATATATATTATCTCCCTTCATGGATGAGTTTAGGTCGAAGAAAATCTAATAGGCTTACTCGTCCGGGTTCACTCGGTTGAGCGCCGATCGCGCTCCCTGGTTTTGGGGCATGACAAACTTGATATCAGAGCCTAAAGTTTTAAAGTTTCTTAGGATATCTCGGAGCCGTGTCTAGTAAAGTCCTTTTTATCGGTGTGTTGTCGACCACATCTATAAGTTGGAGGCTATATTGATATTTTAGGATTATTACTCTTCTTCAACACTCCAGATCGTGCGATGGAGCTTGACTATGAGATTGTCTTCTAACTCGTGCGTTGAGGTCCAAGGTAAGTTTAACCGCTCTTTTGTTCATTCCAAGTAATGTTGTCATATGGCATGAAAAATGAGTAAAGGCCTGAATATTAAATAGATGGTACATGTATCATGTTGAATGAATGGTATGGTCATATAAGATGAGTATATAGTACCATGAGCATACTTTATATGAGAAGAGTTCTAGAAGTGATTACCCACCTCCAAGGAGGCATTGATGTGATAAATTAGACCTAAGTTTAACTAGTACGTGGATAGTATGGGAACCATGTATATGATTCTAAGATATAAATTCTTTACATAGGCATGGCTTGAAGAGTAATGATAAATGTGTAGGTCTCTCATGAGAGAGTTAATTGAACCCACAATGAGAAGACCCTAGCACTATGAATGTTATAAAAATCTCAGGAATGTGCAAAGTTTTGTTACACTCCAAAAAGGATATTGACACGAGGGATTTGGATCCCCAAGCCTGTGTGGTAGAATAAGAGTGGAGAACTTATGACTTTAATACCATGGGGACTTAAATACCCCTAATAGTCAATCATATACCTGTCTCTTATACATATCTAGATGTGTATAAGAGACAGTGATTTAAAGAGAACACGTATCTTTATTAATTAACCAATAAGTAGATCATGTAGACAATACCAAATTCATTACCATTAGTTACTTCATTTAATAAGTCTTAAAATGCACACATTCTCATGGTTTGAAGTGGAACAATTGATCATAACACAAAATAATTTGTTTGACTTTCACATCACCCATATACACCCACACAATGTCTACGGAGCCTCTAATAAATACAAAGACTATAATGATAGTGCCAGCAACAAGGCTCTGGCTATACCTCAAAACATAATGATATAATGAACAAAAGATACATGACCCCGTGTGAAGTGGGGCTCACCAAGTGAGCTGGGAAGAGAGTGTGTCGCTATCACTAATTAGTGCAGCCTACTGTGGAACCACCTGCATCCATGAAAGATGCAGTGCCCCCAGAAAAAGGGACGTTAGTACTGTCGAATAGTACTAGTATATATGACTAAATACCCTCTCATAAGAAAGAACAGTAATGCAAGTTAGGACAATCATGATATCAATAAAAGCCTCAAACAGTTACCAAATATCAAATTCTGAATGAGATAAGTTTTCATGTAAATTTCTACATTTTAAGTTGGGAGACCTTTAGTACCGATATACCACTGTTCACAGTTTTGATTACAATTTCCAATATAGTCACCATCATGTATGAGGCATGGTATCCGATCACGACCCGATCAGCTAGGCCGTCTCACGTGAGACATCATCCTTTACTATCAATCATCCCATTTCATATTTCTTGCACATCTCTTCATTGTATTGGCACTAGTGGTCACAATTGTATTATTTCTCTTGGAACGTTGGCCGTGTTTCATATTTCACATTGCACATTAAGTATTTTATATTTCATGTTTCATATTTCATGTACACCTTTTTACTTTCAAACATCATCATGGACTTTCTAACAACAAGGCATTTCTATTCAAGATATTTAAGCACATATATGAGCAAATACGAGTCTCGGGCGCATTACGGTTTCTTACACAATTTCCATTAGCTTTAACTTGAAACACAACTTGAAGTCAAAGCATTTAGATATGCAACCCATACTTTGAAAACATTATCAAAAAGTAGTACAACATAACAAGAGCATTGAATTACATATTGATCATGGATGTCTTTTGACAGCACCTTATTCGGGTTAATCGATTCACAATGAGCAACTCGGGACTTACATATATATTATGGAGTTCAATTTTAAGAGAAGAGTTTAGCCAACAGACCTCACTTGAGCTTCTTTAGACTCTAAAATGTTCTGGAATTCTTAGCAAGTTCGATCTATTTTAGAAATGTAATAAATTAAACTAAAATTAGGAAGATGATCATGGTTCTAGCTCATTCGAGCATTTTATCAAACACTAGGTGCATATTACGGTTTCAAGGTCCTTTTATGGATGATTCCATCATCCCACAACCCATTGTTTTCCATATTTAGGTCAACAATCTCCCTACATCCCTTTGATAACACATGCATGCAAAATAAACAACTCCCATACCCATGAATTATCTTACTAGTGGCCCATTTCTAATTAAATTTCAAAATTAAGGGTTAGTGTGTAGAATCTGACCTCTAGGATGAGGACCTAGTGTGGTTTCCTTATTAATCTTCCACGATTTGAGTAAGAATTGGTGGATGAAGCTTAGGGACCCTTTTCTCACTCTATGACACTCCCTCACTCTAGAAATATATGTTTTCCCTTTTTAAAATGATCCCCAATGGTGTTTTATTAGAATAGGGTCGGGTTCAAAAATTAGAAAAATAAGAGCCTCGGCATAGGTCTGCGGTCGCATATGCGACCACATAATGCTTCTGCGGTCCCCGAAATGGCCCTTCGGATTTAGGTACCACTGCCTGGGTTCGCGGCCATTTTGCGGCCCGCAGACCCGTTTTTCTATTGTATAATGCACCGCAGAACTTCTCTCCAAAAATCTCCATGCTGGTTCTTCGATCGATGTACGGCCCACGAAATCATTTTGCGGTCGCATAATTAGCCCTGAAATGACATCCAAAAGTTTCCCAATTGACTGCCTCACTCTACGGCCATTTTGCGGCCCGCAGAGCGATTCTGCAGTAGCATAATGGCCCGCAGCGATGCCTTTTTCTGTAAAGCATTTTCCTTCAACTCCCCAGCATACTGTTCAACCCAAAAATTCCGTACCCGAGCTATCATTAACACATACGCCTACCTCGGCACCACAAAACCCCGGGTTTTAGGTAAACTTTTACGAGGCCTTACAAATACAATGATTTATGGGCTTTTAGACGACGTGGTTCGCACTATGATCTCTTGCGGTGATTTTTGGTTTAGGATCATAGTGTACCTACAAGGAGAAATGTTAACTTCAAGGCAAGTTGAGGAGGATTCGAAGAAATTGGTCAGCTTGGTAGTGTAGGGTTAGCATAGTAATAAAGGTAATTGGTTCCTTTGGTGTGGTGATGCTTTACCGGTGTTTTGTGTCAATATACTTGGGTTTGACGGCTTGCGTGACTTGTATAAGTTAGGGAAACTCAGTTCAGATTTCTTAGTTATGTGTGGACGGATTTCGAATAGTTCTTGATAGTGTCGAGGACGGCTTGGGTTGGATCTCTGCCAGCGGCATAAGGAACTTGTTAAGTGTTATGATTTTTCTCATGCATGGGGTCACGAGTTGTAAATAGCATGGACGGTTTCAAGTGTTTAGAAGAATTCTAGCATTATCTAGTACCGCACTCGAAAAGGCGCATTGTGCTTTGACTTGCAGATGCCTGACATGTATTACGCTAATGGCCCAACTGATTGAATATTGATGTTCAAATTCATCTATGTGGAAATAAAGAATTATGGAAGTATTTCTCGTGGAACGATTGTGTATGATGAATATGTTAGTAATTTGAATAATGTAGTTGGGATCGGGAGAATATGGTATTTTAGGGATTTGAAGACGAAGAGGATTCTCATAGGCATGTGTTATTGATCGATTATTGTGCAAATTTCTATTGTTATATACCTATTTTGGGAGGATCAAAATTGATTTGGAGGCCATTGGTGGACCTAATGAGAATGTGTATTCTACGTCAAGTCGAATGTGTCTACCCAACACAGTGATTGTGGAGGGATGTGTTATCAGTTGGAGTGGGTCTTATTCGTGTTCTGATATGCTCCATGTGTTACTCTCATATGCTATGATGGGTTGTGATCTGTTGATTACTTTTACCTGATGTGATTCTTTGGGGGCCTTGTGGTGAAATTCAAGCGAGATGATTCTAAAGGTGTTGAATGGTTGATTGCGCCTTGGTTGTGGTCTTTCTATTTGTGGTATATTGTGCTATCCATTTTTGCATGGCTATGGTCATGCACTTTGCATGTTTGTTGTTGATGTGTATATAGTTGTTTATAGTTAGCATCACGGCTCGACGTATCCTATGTGTACATGTGTTTCGATTGGGTCACGCATCATATTAGAGTTATGTTGGTATATGATCCTTTGGGCTTAATTCTTGTGTTGCTTTTCTTCCTTGTGTGATGGATTCATTGCATTGCGCTTCATGGTGGTATCTGTTGAGCTTACGCGGTGGTTCTCTTATTTGATTGTCTTCAATTATTGGGTACATCGAATTTGTCGCTTGTTTGGTGCACTTATTGCATGGTATGCGACTCTAGGTAGGATTTGTGTGGCATATTGGTAGAGCAGCTTGTATTGGATGAGGTGAAGTTATTGGGCCTGAATTGAGTGCTATCATATTTGATTAAGCTATGTTTGGAACTATAGTGTCTTTAATCATCCTAGATTTTGGCTTTGGTTCTCGTCTAGCAAGAGAGCTCCATGACTTGTTGATGTGATGGGGGTTATGCATTTCTGTGTGTTTCTTTCATCATTGGTTGTGTTCGAAGATTTGGAACAAGGTTTCTATTTGAATGACTATTGTGGTCGGAAGATATGGCTATGTATATCTAAGTTATGTAGAATATCATTTGAATACACTTGGGATATGGTTATGGCTTGATGCAGTTTAATACTGACTTATACGGCATATAGATGCGAGAGTCTTGTCTCATAATTAATTTGGGAAGTTGGAGATTGGGTTCTAAGGGTTGTGAGCTAATGTAAAGGTAATGATCATCAGTTAGATTGTGTTGTCAGACTTTTATAGATTGGGATGATGTGAGATCACCCATGGGTAGGGGCATGGTGAGTTTATACAGTGACTTGATGGCTTTGGGACGATTCTTCGCACATACAAGGATCAACACATGTTTAAGTAGGGGAGAATGTATTGACCCAAGATGTTGTTATATGAATTTGTATTCAGTTAGGTGTTTTGAGGTCATGCGTAGAAATGTATGGTGTATTATGACTTATGTGTATCGTTTGTTTTATTTCCTTGACAGTTGGTGATTGAGTTGTAGGTACTATCACACTACTCTTTTTGTATCTATTAGAGGCTCCGTAGACATAGTGCGGGTTGTACCTTGGCTATGGCGAAGTCAAACTAGTAATGTTGTAATTGTATCACGCGTTCCACTTCTAAACTTCGAATGTGTAATGCATTATTTTGTAGACTTATAAATTGCGTAATTATTGGTAATTAATTTGGTATTGTTCACATGATCTTCTCAGTCTAATTAATGAGAATATATCTTCTCTTTACTCATAGGTATGTTTGGGTAGAAGGCATTGTACATGCTTGCTTGGATGAGAAATCTCGGATGAGCACCGGTCGCACTCCCCGAGGTCGGGTGTGACATAACAATGCCCTGATTAAAGTATTAAGTGAAGCTTATGTGCCTACTAGTATCACTAGCAGGGAGATGCTAACATGGTAGGATAGGTACTGGAGAGTCACAAAATTACTTTCCACGAAGTGAGCTACCGCCGGAAGGGTTGAGTCACAACAAAGCATTGCTCATCACTCTACAATTTGAAGACAAGTTCATTGCCAGTGTCCTGATAGATGGAGGTTCGTTCCTGAACATATGCTCACTAACTACTTTGAAAAGACTTGAAAAGGCCTGCATGAGAAACAGATGGGAAGCATTAATTTGAAAGTGTTCGATGGATCTCAAAGAGCCAGTATTGGGGAAATCAATCTTGATCTTCAGATGGGCGCGACCTGGTTTGATGTCGAATTCCAAGTTCTAGACATATCCGCCACTTACAACTTGTTATCGGTACGACCATGGATTTACGTAGATGGGGCAGTCGCTTCTACTCTGCGCCAGGTTGTGAAGTTTGAGAGGAATCATCAAGAGGTAATTATTCATGGGGATGGAAGCAACCCTATCTACACCAACCATATCATGCCAGTTATCGAGAATAATAGAAAATTAGGAGGAGAAACATACAATCGCATTGAGCGGGTAAATTCAAGAAAGTGAAGTTTCCTAGAAGTTCGGTAGACTTTCAAAGATAAGCACAGAATTTATCGTACTGATCCAGAAGACTCTACTAAACTGGCTCATGACTCGTGAGACCTAAGTAAGCTAGTGCTCCAATACTAACTTGTCACGATCTAACTCCCACCGGAGCCGCGATGGTGCCTAACAATACTTGCCAGCAAGCCAATGGTCTCATTATAGCTTAATCATTTGAATATATCATAAGTATCTGATAAAAATAATTGAAAAATTTCTACAACCATCCCAAAATATGGTGTCAATCAATACATGTGCACTACTGAGTATCAAACATAAACAAATCCCTAGTAGAATTGTCTGTGTAATATAATAGTACTGAAGAAAATAAAGGAAAAGAGAGTCAAGGAATGTAGATTTCATAACACCCTTTAAGTCTCCAAAGAGGTACTAGCACTGATCTAACGATCACCACGTGCTGATGCACCTGGATCTACACACGAAGTGCAGAGTGTAGTATGAGTACAATCGACCTCATGTACTCCATAAGTAATAGAACTAACCCTGGGCTGAAAGCGGCCACCAGCTCAGAAGAAGACAGTCAACTTCCAATGTAATGACAACACAAGTATAATAATGACAATAATAATAAATAACTCAAAGGAATTAACATAGTCGACTCGTTCATATTATAGAAATTTAGACATGATTTCAAGTTCAACAATTGAAGCCCAAAACATATCGGAACAAGGTAGTTACAACTAGCATGAGAAATGTTATATCTCTATGCGTACATGTCAAATATGCATGTCAAATGAATGATTTCACAGTGATATTCACAAGTACTCTCATTCTCAAAATACTCAATGTGCCTGTCTCAGATGCCCACTCATCATACGCACGCAATCACTCATCACTGTACAGGTGTCTGGCATCAATCCCCCTCACCAATTCACATGTACATATCACTGTGCCTGCGCTAACTATTGATATGTCAGACTCCGCAGGGGTGGATCCTGCCCAAGCACTAATCAAAGCCAATAACGCCTGATGCGGCATGCAGCCCAATCAACAATAAATTTCTCAAAACGGCTCTAAGGCCCATCTCAATCATCAATCTCTCAAGCCTCAAGGGCTCACAATCTCATACCACTCAGCCCAACAATGATAACATGCGATGTAACAATGAATGATGAATATAGACTGAGATATGATATGCAAACGTAAAACCATGACTGAGTGTAAAATTACTGTTAACACATATAACTCAAACAACGTAAATAGCATCATTAGGTCTCAATCGAATAAGCACATAGCCTAAACATGATTTTTAACATGAATCAAAACTCAATTGCACTAACAAGTAGGAATTACATGGACAACACAAGACTTGAAAGCAACATAGAAAAAATATCAACCCGGATTATGATTACCACGGTTCACGCCCACACGTCTGTCACCTAAGCTGTGCGTCACCCCAACGCAACACAAATAACATGTTTTCCAAGGATAAATACCCTCAATGCCAAGTTTAGAAATGTTACATACCGAAAAATGCGTAAATCAATACTCCATTTCCTCACCAATCGGCTTCAAAACGACTAGAATCTAGTAAAAGCATCTTAATATAATCAATACGTTCTATGGGAATTGATTCCATATGTAAATTTAAGATCTTTAACAAAAACTCAAAAATTCAACCCCGGGCCGCACCTCAAAACCCGACAAAATTCAAAAATTCCGAACACCTATTCAATTACGAGTTGAACCATACCAACATTATTTAATTCCAACCATAAATGGACCCTCAAGTCATCACATCTCACTCTCCAACAACATAGTCTAAAACCCCCAAATTTCACTTCCAAATCACATAAACTAGAAGTAATAATCAATATTTATCAATCAAAATGATGAATCATCACTTACCTCTTCGATTATGGTGAAAAGTACTCCACATATTGCCCTTAGCCAAACTCCACAACTCCAAAAATGAGAAAAATGCCAAACCGTTTGAGAAATAAGATCTGTTAGTGAAATCGCATCTATGATCAAAATCATCGCTTCTGTGCTCACAATCTCGCACTTGCGAGCCTCACTTAAGTCCCTGACCTTATGCACTTGCGGCCAACGCACCTGTGGAACCTCTTCTACGATACTTGTTTCGCACTTACGGATTCCCAAAACTACACCAATTCTTGCTTATTTACTTAACTGACCGAATCTACGGTCTCGCAAATGCGGAACCTACCTGGCACCTGCGCCTTTCCCGCATCCAGCCAAACCCCGCTCCGGTAGACCTTCGTGCGCAGAAGTGCATCCGCTTATGCAGGAACCCCTACATATCTAAAACCTCTCCTCAACCAAGCCAATCTCGCAGAAGCGCACAACTTGCCACACCTGCAGCCAGCACCTCGTAGGTGCGCTTACAATAGACTTGAAGCCATCAACATTTCCTTAAGTCCAAGTTTCAATCTGAATCGCACTTAAGGCCCTCAGGACACCATCCAAACAAACCAACACATCCTAAAACACGATTTAAACATAGTCAAAACCTCAAATCACATCAAACAATATCAAAATCATAAAACACACCCCAATTCAAGACTAATAAAATAAATGAACTTCCTACTTCTAAATATGTTGTCGAACTGCATCAAATAAACTTTGAACGGCCTCACATTTTGCACACTAGTCCCAAATGAGATAACAGACCTATTCCAACTCAAGGAACCAAAATCCAAACCCGGTGCTAAAATATTCTATGCTCGGTCAAACCTATCAAACTTCCAATCCTTCAACTTTCCAAGTTTCACCAAAAAGCCCCAAAGAAACCTACGGACCTTCGAATCAATATCCAAATATACTCCTAAGTCCAAAATAACCATACAAAGCTATTACGAATCATCAAAACTCCATTAGACAGTTGTCTACACAAAAGCCAAACTCTTGTTAATTCTTTCAACTTAAACTTCCAACGTTGGGACTAAGTGTCTCGATTTACTCCAAAACTTCTCCAAAACAAATCCAACCACCCCGAAAGTCACATAACCACAAATAAACATAGAAGAGACAATAAATAGGGTAACAGGGCTACAATATACAAAAATACCAGCTGTGTCATTACAATTCCCATGATCTTCCACCTCTTGAACATTTTAGTAAAGAAGGTGTAGATCATGCCCCCAGGATCCCCAAAAATAATGTTGCTTTCCCCTCAGGATAAAAACCACCATCTAGTGACATAGAATCAACAATAAATTAGTAGTCCAAAAATATTTCACACGCACACAATAAAATGCTTAGCAAGGTGGAAAATTATTGAGAAAAATGTTGAGTAGGTTGTAGAGAAGCCTTCTCAGCATGCATAACTCATCAAAGTCTTACAACACAAGTTAGCAAGCTTGTATTACGATATTTGTCCGTCAGGTACTTCTCTTTTTCATTTCTTCCAGTAGCAGCTGAAGGAGATGGTGTATTTAAGAGAAAAAGTAAACCTCACGAAAACTGATCACTTTGTTCCCAGACACTCAGAAGTGCTCAGGTCACTTCTCTTTCTCCCAAGTATATTCTCTTCCCAAAGCTATTCCCTTCCTCAGCTAGCTTTTCATGTAACACTCCATATATTCGGATAAGGCATGAATGTGTAAAATGTGTACACAAAGTGACGTGCACAAGATTCAATAAAATTGACAAAGTTTTTGGAAGGCCTGTCTTCCAGCCTGATCAAGTGAAAATCTATTAGGAATTCAAGAAAACATAAAACACTAAAGTTGTTGTTTTTTCAAATTCCCGACCGGATCTCCGTGCAATAATTTACATGTTATTTACGAACAATGCGCAGTCTGCATGCTCAGCTATGCGCTCAGCCATCACGTGCACGGTAACTCACTTGTTGTAGTGCCACCGCCCTTGCTGCACGTGCAGGTGCATGGTTGGGCCCTCAGTTGCATGGGCGCGCACCTGAAAGGGTCGTTATTAAAGCCCTACCTTGTTCCCTATACCCATTCCCCATAAATTTTCTATAGAAATAGAAGATCTCGAGAACCCAACTTCCTCCAAGGTCTCTCCATCATCCATGGGAAGTTCTAATGTTGATTCTAAGTTTATTTCAATTTACCAACACCTTATTAAAATGGGTAAACAATTCAAATCATTAGTTATTCGATTGAGACATTATTGTTGAGAAAAGAAACCCTAGAACTTGAATTCAAGATGATTGAACGTTCACCGACTAATTGATTATAGCATTAGATTAATGATTATAGACTCTAATTTCATGAGATATGAGTTGATGGGTTTGATAGAAAAACATGAACGGTTATATGTTTGGGTTATTGTGTAGCACCCCAGAAAATTTTGAAGTACTTAAGCGCTATTAAGAAAGTTATTGTGTGCTAATTATATTATTTTTTATGCAGACGAGGACTATTAATATGATGGATATAAATTTGATATGATAATAAGTGTATTAGGCATATTATAAGTGATGTGGGTTCTAAGGAGAGCCCTATGTCTAAGTCAAGTTTGAAATTACATGATAGACTAAAGTTCCAAATGAGTACGCACAAGACAAAACTTTAGACAAGCATATATACATATATATAAGGATTTATGTGATGAACAACCTTTCAAATAAAAGATATTTGAGTCTAGTTTCTAACGCCTCAAACCGTTTGTTATTTGGACACCCCTACAAGAAGTTATGAAAAGATTATCCAAGTCTAGCAGAATGTGATTCTGCGGCCAATTGTGCGATCGCAGAATGGTCGCAGAACTGACCAGTCTAGCGGTCGATTGTGCAAACCGCATACCCATTTTGTAGTCTATTCTACGACCATAGATCTGAGTTCGGAGAGTTCATTTTCCTGATTTTATAACCCGACCCCATTTTGATAAATAGACTTTGGGGTTCATTTTGAAGACAAAAACCTGATATTTTTAGAGAGAAGTGAGAGTGTTCTAGAGAGAGGAAGAAGCTCAGGTGCTTTGTTCATCAAGATCTTGTCCAAACTTTGAAATCCAACAAGGAAATCTCACAAGATCTTAACTCAAAAGGTAAGGATCAAACCCTTAGCTTCAATTTCGAGTTTGGGGTAAAAGATGGTTGATAGGGAGTATGATTCTTGGGTGTAAGAGTATTATTTATACATGCATGTACTACTAAGATTCGTGGGAAAATTGTTGAGCTCAAATAAGTAAGGATTGGGTTGTGGAGTGAAATAAATCTTTTGGAAGAACCTTGTAACAAATTTCCACACCTAGTGTTAGATAAAATGCTTGAATGAGCTAAGACCAAGAAAAGCTTCCTAATTATGGTTCACTTTTGTTATGTTTCTAATTAGATTGAAGTTCCTATGATTTCTGGAACATTGTAGTAATTTAAGGTAAGTTCTAAGCGAGGTATATTTGTTGAACTACTCTCTTAGAATTGAATTCCATGATGTTCCCGTAAGTTTCAAGTATGGTTGGTTCAAGTTACTTAATTCTCGTGTTCCGAGTTGTTCCCAATAAATTCAATCATCTTGAGTATGCAAAGTATGGAGAATTATGTATTCAATATGTGTTCTGAATGTTCCTATCACGTTACGTTATGAAATTACTGACGCAAAATTAAAGTACTTTTAAGCTCAACAATCATTTTGCGTCAGGAAAATAATCGAGACTGAAAAATATTGCAATAAAGCGGCCTACGTAAAGTTTGTCACGAGCACCTTTAAAAGTTCGAAACATACATCTTTAAAAGTTCGAAACAAAAACCTTAAAAAATTGAATGCCTTCAAAAGTTTGAGACGAACACCTTTAAAAGTTCGCGACAAAAAACTTTTAAAATTCGAATGCCTTTAAAAGTTCGAGACGAACACCTTTAAAAGTTCGCAACGAAAACCTTTAAAACATATCCGACACAAACATCCCTTTTGACTTTGATGCAAATATTGTCATCATTTCAGTGAAGACACCACTTTACCCTAGCACCTTGCCCCCTTTAAATCAAATGGGATCCAAAGTTTAACAGAAGAATGGTATCGCAACTCGATTTTCAAGTGATGGTTGAATGGATTACATTCCATCGTATTTTATTTTAACAAAGATCGGGTCACTAAGTATCTTTTAAACCTATGCGACTGAACTCATAATGAAACTCTAAGCGGCCTACGTACCCCGGTAAAGAGGATCAAGTCATACCGTAGTTCAGAATGGGTGATTTATTTTTTTTTTATTTTTTTTATTTTAATTTTTTTATGTCCTAACTTTTTCCCAGGCCACCTCTTTCGAGGTTTTCAACCTAGTGGACTCTTTCTTTTGTTATATGTTTTTATTTTTTTTATATGTTCTAACTTTTTCCTAGACTGCCTATTTTGAGGTTTTCAACCTAGTGGACTCTTTTTTTGTTATATATATATTTTTTTTATATGTTCTAACTTTTTCCTACGCCGCCTCTTTCGAGGTTTTCAACCTAGCGGACGCTTTGTTTTGGTGGGTCGTACACAATATAGACTCATGCGGGCCAGGAGTGTAGGAATATGGAGTTTAGTCTCATGCGTCAAGGAGCATTGCAACTTCAAGGATAATACTTCTTCAAAAACTTGCCATTGATAGGACTGATTCCCATGCCATTTGCATCAACTAGCTTGTAAGCCCCACTTGAGTAAGCTTCTTGTATGACATATGGCCCATCCCATTTTAACGTGAACTTCCTTATAGGTTTATTGGAAGTAATTATGGGTCTTCGTACGACAAGGACTTGATCTCCTACTTGAAAGGATCTTGGGCGAACTCGTTTATTGAAGGCACGAGACAATCGAGCTTGATAACATTCAAGAATCTATTGAGCTTCCAACCTCTTCTCATCAAGAGCCTCCAACTCTGTTAATCGAAGTCAAGCATTTTCTTCATCAGTGATCCCTTCTTAGATAGCTAATCATAATGAAGATATTTGACGCTCGAGTGGTAAGACGACTTCGACTCCATAAACGAGTGCATTAGGGGTTGCTTGTGTTGGCGTGCAGGGAGTTTTCCTATATGCCCACAGAGCTTCTTCCATACAGTCATGCCAGTCTCGTTTGGATTTAGAGACGACCTTTTTTAACAAGTTGCATAGAATCTTGTTGAATGCCTCAGCTAGACCATTGGCGGCAACATTGTACATAGAAGATTTACGTTGCTTGAAGCCAAAGAGATCACAAATCTTGTTTAGCAACCTATTATCGAATGGCTTGCCATTATCCGTTATTATGTAATGAGGAATGCCAAAGCGATAGATTATGTTTACTCGGATGAAACTTGCAACATTATTCTTCTCTACCTCCTTATGAGCAACAACTTCAGCCCATTTTTTAGAAGTATTCAGTTGCAACCAAGATGTATAGGTGCCCACCAGAGGACTTTGGCAGTGGTCCAACAACATCCAATCCCCAAGCGTCAAACGACCAGGATGCCACAGTCGGGTGCAACACTTAAGGAGGTTGATGAATAAAATTTGCATGGAATTGACAAGCCTTGCATCTTAGAGCATATTCCAAGCAATCTTTTACCATCGTTGGCCAATAATATCCCATCCTTTTTATATGGAAGTGGAGTTTTGGCCCAGATTGGTGTGACCCACATACCCCAGAATGTACTGCTTGTAAAGCTTGGAATGATTCTTGTTCCCATAAACATCGCAAGAGTACTCCCCCGAATGACCTTCTATATATAGTATCTTTGTAGTAAAGGAAGCGAAATGGACGACGACGGATTTCAGTCCTTCTCCTCGGATATTTTGGAAGTATCCCATAGCTTAAGTAATCGATACTGGGTTATCGCCATTCTTCTTTCTCAGCTTCAGAAATAGCGACAAGATGCTTGATTTCATTTCCTTTACCTTTAACCTCATTTGGCAGCGGTACACCCTAATTTTTGCAGACAGTAACTTGCGCTTGATCAGGCAGGGTTAACGATGAAGCTAGGGTAACTAAAACATCAGCCTTCTTGTTTTCTTTCCTTGGTACATGATGAATAGTCACGTCACTGACCCACCCCATTGGTGTTTTAGTATAATCATGAGATGGGCGTAGTTCAGGTTTCTTGACCTCGTAACTACCTAAAAACTGGTTGATCACCAACTGGGAGTCACCAAAGACTTGCAATTGCAACCGATTCATTTCGACCACCATTGCAAGCCCAAGTATTAGTGCTTGATACTCAGCAACGTTGTTAGAGTAGAGTTGTGTCAACGTAAAAGAGTAGGGCCGAACTTCACCTTAAGAAGTGACAAATACTACACTAGCACTGGCTCCTCCGCGATGTGCAACACCATCAAAGTACATCTTCCATGGAGGTTGAACTTCAATGACCATTGCGTCCTCATTATTCAGTTCGTCAGTTAGCTCCCAATCAATAGGTATAGGGTTATTTGCCAAGAAGTCTGCCAATGCTTGTCCTTTTACAGCCTTTTGAGGGATGTACAAAATCTTGAATTTTTTAAATTGGAGATACCATCTCGCTAGTTGATCACTAAGAACAGGTTTTGACATCACGAACTTGATGGGATTTGCTTTAGAACAAGACGAACAACATGAGCTTGAAAGTAGTGGTTCAGCTTTTGAATTGAAAAGACTAGCGCCAGACACAACTTTTCAATGGCGAATAATTTAGATCGTTTGGTGTCATCATCTTGCTCAAGTAGAAAAGAGAGGTTTTTTTCCCCTCACTATTTTCTTGGGCCAACAACGCTCTAGCAGACCTTTCTTGTGCTAAAATATATAGTATCAACGACTTTCCAAGTATATGGGCTGCTAAAATTGGAGGCTTCATCAAGTAGGATTTAATGCTCTTAAAGGCATTTCTATACGCTTGGCCCCATTTGAAAGGGACACCTTTCTTCATAAGGTGACTGAATGGATGGCTCCTCCCATCTAGGTTTGAGATGAATCTCCTAAGGTATGCTAACTTTCCTTGCAGACTTTTCAATTCGTGAATATCCCGAGGCTCAAGCATTTTCAAGATTGCATCTACTTTGACTTGATCAATTTCAATCCCTCGATGTCGGACAATTAAACCAAGGAACTTTCCGGAAGTAACTCCAAAGGTGCATTTCAATGGATTCATCCTAAGTTGGTACCTTCGGAGCAACTCAAACACCATTCTCAAGTCTTTCAAGTGGTCGCCCTTCTTTCTTGATTTTACCACCAAGTTGTCCACATAGCATTCGACATTTTTGTGTAGAAGGTCGTCAACAATATTCTGCATAGCCCTTTGATATGTAGCACCAGCGTTCTTCAAGGTAAAAGGCATTACCCTGTAGCAATAAATACCCTTGGGGGTGCGGAATGCAGTAAGCTCTTCATGGTTTGGTGCCATGAGAATTTGGTTATAGCTTGACGAACCATCCATAAACGACATTGCCTCATACCCAGTAGTAGCATCAATCATCAGCTATGGAATAGGAAGCGGGAATTCATCTTTGGGACACACATTGTCAAGATCCCTAAAGTCGACGTACACTCGAATCTGGCCATTCTTCTTCCTTACAGGGACAATACTTGAAAACCATGTTGGGTATTTAACTTCATGAATAAAGCTAGCTTCGATGAGTTTGTTAACTTTGGTTTCAATCAAGGGAACCAAGTCCGGCCTAAAGTTCCTTTGCGCTTGTTTAACAGGGCGAGCACCATTCTTGACGGCAAGGTGATGGACTGCCACTTTTGGGTCCAAGCCAGGCATCTCCTTATAGCTCCAAGCAAAGACATCCCTGAACTCCTTGAGTAACTCAATATAAGTGCTTTCTTCATTCACTTCAGGTAAAGCACTTAGGTAGGTGGGTCTTGGTTCTTCATTGGTGCCAAGGTTAACTTCTTTTAAGGCATCAAATGTAGTCTTCACTCCTTCTTCAAGTTCAGGTGGAGCATCTTTCACATCTTCATCTTCTTGAGGGTCCCCATTATTGAAGGATATGTGATAACACGGTGAAACATCGTCCAATTTCTTGTCATCCTCCATTAGAGATAAACCACCATGCTCTCCTTGTGCAGTAACACGATACGAAGAACCCCCACTTTCTTCGTCTTCATCACGTTCTTTAGTGCAGACTACAGTGTATGGCTTCACCTTCAGTACCTCATCACCCGAAACCATGACTTTTGTTTGTCGCTTCATTCTAGAAGGAACCAAACTTTGGAAATCTTTAGAGATCTTTTGAATTTTGGGCAAAGCGGACATTTTTATATTTAGATTATTTCTCTGGAACTTATTCCCCTTCCTTAATGGACCCAATCTCTCAAATACAGAAGTTCTCACAGTTGATTTTCCAAGTCGATCAAAGACAGAAGGCTTATTAGAAGCGGTAGATTCGTCTTCTATTGTGATATAATTGTTGCTCGCCCTTCTTATGGAGATGCGCACCGGTGAGAGTTACTTTTATCCCAAACCTTCATGTGGTTGCCTCATCGCATCTTCTGATGGGAGCTTCCCTAACTATAACAGCTCATTGGGATTATATCCAGCTTTTGCAAATAGCCTGTAAGCATTAGGATCAAAACCTTCATATGTTTGCTTTGTGAGGAGTGCCACATTCTACAAATGATTTTGGGCTACAAACCCTGCAAGTGGCTTTGAGGTGCCTCAATTTATTTTACCGGAAGAGTTAACTCCTTTAGCATGTTAGTTTGGAGATTAGATGATTCCCCTTCATCTTTCATTCGTTTAGGAACATATTGGAATGCAGGACTTACCTTCTTGCCATAAGATGCAATATCCCCTCTATGAGATTTATTCGCATTCGGTTGTACCTCCTCAGTAACAGCTTTGGCTCTACCAGCAATCACCTCAGCTCTTTTAGTTGTGGGCTCGTCATTCTTGATTTTCATGCCATCATCAGCTTTTAGCTCCTTCCCAATGCGGTTCTTCAAGTAGAACTTTGCATCGGCGAAGTGTGACTCATCGTCGGTGAATGGCTCATCATCAGTAACTATCTTCTTCTCGGCTTCGCCCTCGTGGTATTTCAAATATTGATGGTAGGTAGATGGAACCGTTTTATTCTCATGTATCCAAGGCCTTCTGAGCAAGACGCTGTATGAAGTCTTTGCATCAATCACATGCAGCCATGCACTTGATTGCATATCTTCAATGGTGATTCCCAACATGATCGCACCTATGGCTCTTTGCCCCCCTTGGTTGAATCCTTGGATCATCACACGACTTTCTCTAAGTTCGTCCATGGGAATACCAAGTTATTTCACATTGCAAATTGGCAAAATGTTCACTGAGGATCCTCCATCAACAAAAATTCGATTTACCCTTTCAGCATAATATAGCCAACCAGGTATAATGGGCGGTTATGAAGAGTGTCACCTAGCAGAAGATCGTCATTTGTGAACGTGCTTTTTTCCTCAAAAGCATTAACTTTTAGGAGTGGACTCGATGAGCTCTTTCGAAGATGGTGCCAATGGTAGGTCATCACTCCTTTCTTCCCCTTCGTCAGCATGGCAACATGAGGCATCAATACCCCCATGGGAAATCTTCGTGCGGAACCAACTTGGTAAAAACTCCTACAAGGTCACTGGATGTCATGGCTTTTGAGGGTGGTTCACCTCCACTTTTGGTTTCTTTACCACCAATCACTCGATTATTTTCCTGATGCAAATTTGTTGCAAACAAATTGGCACGCCCTGTTTGACCAGTTCTGCCCTTCATCTCTTCCTCCTGTAAATCAAAAACTTCAAGTTTAAAAATCATTTGTTGTGATGGTCCAGTACTTCAAGTCTCGTCTTCAAGTTTCGGCAAGCCTACACTCCGACAAACTTTGAAGTAGGAGGCATTTGTAGACATCAAAATTTTAACGGATCATACTAAATCCTAAATTCAAAATACTACAAGACTCTTGAAATCCTAGGGGTCTATCAGGGTTTCTTGGAGGTTACTCTACCCTAAGCCCTAACACGCACCTATATAAAGGGATAAATATATTCCCTTGAAGAGGCGTCTCAAAAATCCCATAAACTCTTGATATTGATGATATTTTACTATTCAGTGATACTTGGGAGGATCATATAAATTTTCTCAATTATTTTGCATCTTTAATGTGAAAAAATGGCATCATCATTTCAGCCAGAAAATGGTTTTTGAAAAAAAAGAGATTGATTTTTTAGGAATGAATTATTCCCACGGAGAACACACCTCAGGTCCTTATATTTCTAAAGAACATCTCAAGTTCCCCGATATTAGGTTCACAACAAAGCCAATACAGTAGTGTTTGGGAATAATAAATTAAGTGAGAGATTTTATTCTTATTTCTATACATATATTTCTCCTCTCACAAAAATCTTAGAGTACAATGCCTAGCCATAGGGCAAGGATCAAAACGATGCAGTGAGAAAAAATAAAAGAGATGCCTTAAAGTGTCTGAATCTTTGCACATTTCCTCATATGGAAATAAAATATTGCAGACAGATGCCAGTAATGAATATTGGAGTGCAATTTTATTTGAGGAAGAAAATGTTCAGAGAAAATATATGGTTACGCTAGTGGAAGATTCAAGGATGCTGAACAACACTATCATTCCACGTTCAAGGAGATTCTTGCCGTTAAAAATGAGATTAAAAAGTTTAATTTTCTTCTAATTCACTAACAATTTCTTATACATATGGTTATGAAGGCTTTTCCAAGGATGATACAGTTGAATTCAAAGGTCATTCTGAATCCACAAATTCTCGGATGGGCTGAATGGTTTTGTCCATACAAGTTTCAAGTCAAGCACTTGAAAGGGAAATATAATGTTTTAACTGATTTTCTTTGAAGGGAAGTGTGATGACCCAAAATGTCATCTTTAATTTAAACATTAATTTCTATGTTAGCAGACCTCGAAAAGCACTATTTATTACTTCTCGACTTGTGTGCACATTCCGAAAAGTTATTATATGAAACATTGATTAAAATGTGAAATAGAGCTTTAAAACTCAACTAAGTTAACTTTGGTCAACATTTTTAGAAAACAGAGTCAGATTAGTGTTTTGACAGCATTGGTAGGTTCGTTCGTGATTTGGGACATGGGTGTATGCCCGGAATCGAATTTGGAGGTCCCTAGCTCAAATTATTACTATTTAACGGAAACTAGAAATTTAAAGGCTAAAGATTTCCAAAGTTTGACCACGGATTTTACTTTTTGATATCGGGGTCAGAATCCGATTTTGGAAATTTGAATAGGTTCGTTATGTCATTTATGACTTATGTACAAAATTTGAGGTCATTCGGACTTGACTTGATAAGTTTCGGCATCGAATGTAGAAGTTGAAAATTCTTAAGTTCCTTAAGCTTGAATTAGGGTATGATTCGTGGTTTTAGCGTAGTTGGATGTGATTTGAGGTCTTGACTAAGTTCGTATGATATTTAAGGACTTGTTGTATTTGGTTGAGGTCCAGGGGGCCTCGGGTGGATTCCAAATGGTTAACGGATCAAAATTTGGATATAAGGAAAATCTGATATTTTGGCCTTCTGGTGTAATCGCACCTACGGAGTTTAGACTGCAGATGCAAGCTCGTAGAAGCGAGTCATGCCTCGCAAAAGCGGGCATTTTGCAGAAGTGGACGAGGTGTCGCAGAAGCGGCCGACACGTTGCAGAAGCGGGAAAGGGGGGGAAAGGAAGCCTTGCACAGAAACGGACGCTTCTTCGCAGAAGTGAGCCAACCCACAGAAGCGACCCCCAATTTCTGCAAAAGAGGAACCGCAGATGCGGTCAAGTTTCCGCAGATGCAAAAAATCCTGGACAGAACCCATAAAATCGGAAGTTGACCATTTTTACTCATTTTTGCATTTTGAGTCTAGGATTTAGGCGATTTCAAAGGGATTTTTCACGACGTTGAATTGGGTTAGTGTTCTATAACCAAAGGTGATTATATTTCATAAATCCATGTCTATATTCATCATTTATTTCGGATTTAGATTGAAGAAATTTGAAATTTTGTAAAACTTTCCAAAAAATAAAAAAATTAAGATTTGAAGACCCATATGACATCATAATTTGATAATTTTTATGTGGTTGGACTCGTCTCAGAACGTGTGTTTGGATTTCGTAAGTTTTTCCGAGATTCAAGACGTGGGCCCCACTGTTGAGTTTTGAGATAAATTTCAGATTTTTATCCGAAAAATTTGTAAATTCATATGGAATTAATTCCTACGAATTAAACTATAAGTGTTGGTATTTGGCAAAACATGTTTTCATCATATCTATAAACTCGTAATATTTTGGAAATTATGAATGAAGTTTCTAATGGAAATAAAATGTGAGTTGTTAATGAAATCGTTTCAGTGTTTGATTAATGGAGTTCATCTCCTCTTTATTCATGGTTGAGTTTGGGTAGAAGGAAATCTAACAGGCTTGCTCAGCCGGGTTCACTCGGTTGAGCATCCAGTGCGCTCCTCGAGTTCAGGGCGTGACAGATTTGGACTTGGTTTTGAAAACTGAACATATATTTGGCCTCGTGGGGTAATGGGTAGTCGACATCTACCCCTTGACTCAAGCTTTGACCGGCGGGGCCTGGGGGTGACTTTTTTTGACTTTTTAGGAATTTAGTAAAGATTGCAACTTTATTAATCAAAATTGATTACTTTTGGATTATTAGATATTGTTGAGTTGCTTTTGGCTAGATTTGAGCTGAACGGAGATGCATTTTAAAGGAAAAGCATTTTTTTGCAGTTTTGATTTGGCTTAATTGAGGTAAGTATCTTCTGTAACCTTGTGTGGGGGAATTGCAACTTAGGATTTGGTCGTAATTACATATTGTGTTATGTGAGTTACGTGTACACGAGGTGCCGATTGTGTGCTGGGCGTCTGTGATTTATGGCTGAACTTGAATTGGGGTTGTTTGCTATATGAAACATTTTTTATTGTTGAATACTCCTCGCAATCTTATGTTATTTTATTATCCTTGTGCACGTTAGTTTTGAGTTGTGAGACTATATTTTGGCATGAGTATTGATTTTGCTGTTTTGTTATATTGTGGAACCTGTGGACATGATGTGTGGGTTGATTCATGTTGTGTTGAGTATAAGGGTGGCAAGATGCGCATGTGGTGACATAAGGGAGGCATTTCATTGTGATGCACATGCGGCGAGATAAGGGTGGATTAAGTATATTAAAACTAACCCACCAGAGACCGACACCGCCTCACATACAAGGCCTCATACGGAGCCATCTGAATACTCGATCGGTAGTTGTTATTTTAGGCAAACTCTGTAAGAGGCAAGATCTGATACCAAGAACCCCCGGACTCTATAACATAGGCACGAAGCATATCCTCCAATATGTGAATAGTTGATGAAGTCCAAATCCATTACTAAAAAGTAAATGGACACGATCGCATGTAATATAATTTACCTAACTATGAGTCGGGGTCGGATCCCACAAAAAACAATATGTAGGAGATTAGGCGTGTAAGTGAATTATCACTTATTATACTAAGACAAACACATAGAATGTTTTTGGGAATATTTATGTCTAAATGCGAAAATGTAATTTAACCTAGAAAGAAAGTAAAATGATAAATGGCTACAAGCATGGATGCAATGGGAATTACACTCAAGTAACGATCCAATGTATTTCACCGTTTTACAAATATGAGCGAGTTTATGTTAATTAGCCTCGAGTAACAATTCTATATTAGCTTCTACCAAAGACTAACAACACTTCCTAACTGAATTATCCCTAAAACAACTAAGAGATTAAAATCACCCGATTATAGTTACAAGTAGTTCAATACTATCCCTAAGTAGAATCTATAAAGTGAGGGTTAAAACCTCAAGTTCTTGTTAATTAATCTTTTTCAACCCCAAATTATATTTCCCAAAATTAATTCGAAGTTAATGGGTGAGTCATAGGGTTAGCTAATCCCTTTGGAAACATTAAAGAACAAGAATAATTAAAGAAACAATAACCCACTTCATTATAAATAAAAATGGTTCAATACATAAACATGGTTTAATCCACAGTTTAAATATGAATATTTTCATAAACAAGATTCAAGTGTTGGAACAAATACTACACACTTAGATATTCAATAAAAAGCAAGGAAATGAAGAAATGAACATAAATGGGTAAGAAAGTCTCAACCAAAAACTCCAAATCTTCAAGACCCAAGTGTGTGTGCAAAAACCTAGCTTTCAAACATGTCCTCTCTAGTCATGAGACTGAAAATTAAGCCAAAGTTGTGTTTCCAATAAGCTAGGTCGTGTATTAGTGGGTTTGGAATGGAGAAAATGTGAAATGCCAAAATTGTCCATAGCTGAAGCCCATTGACCGCACTTGTGGACAGATCCTCGCAGGTGCGGTTCCGCAGATGCGGATAGCCTCTCGCAGAAGTGACCTTTGATAGAAAACATTTACTCCGCTAAAGAGGACTTACATGCGCAGATGCAGATATCAAGTGTAGAAACGCGACTGCAGATGCGTGTCCTCACTTGCAGATGCGATCCCAGCGAAGGTTGCTTGAATTCCGGAGATGCAGCCTTCTCCACGCAAATGCGAGGTCGCAGAAGCGCACAGTGTTGCACAGATGCGGAATCGCTGAAGGAATTTGCACTTGTTTACACTTCTTTGCTCAGTTCCACTTCAATTGAATTCAACTCTTTTCTTAGCATCATTTACTTGAAAATCTAGCAATAGACACCATAAAACAACCTCATATCATAATTAACGAATACCGAAACTAAAGAAAAGAGACTAAAATAAATAATAAAGTCACCACTCATCAATAGTGCGCTTGGACTGTCCATCCGTTTGAGGGTACAATGTTGTTCTCAAATACCCAACTCACGTTGTATGACTTTCCAGAAGTGCGATGTAAAACGCATAACCCGGTCAAAGATGATGGATACCGGCACACCATGAAGTCGGACAATCTCGCGAATATAAACCTGAGCCAGCTGTCCTGAAGAATAAGTACCACTGGTATGAAATGAGCTGACTTGGCTCCTATCCATAATCACCCATATTGCATCAAGTTTCTTTTCAGTCTATAGGATCCCTACAATGAAATCCATGGTAACTCTCTCCCATTTTAACTCGGGAATCTCACACCTTTGAAGCAACCCACCTGGCCGTTGATGCTCAAACTTCACCTGCTGACAATTTAGACACTGAGTTACATATTCCACTATGTCATTCATCATCATCATCTACCAATAGTGCTTCCTCAAGTCCTGAGACATCTTAGCGGAACCCAGATGAATGGAGCACCGCGAACTGTGGGCCTCCTGCAAAATCAACTCATGCAAGCCATCAAAATAGGGCACACATAGCCGTCCCAACATCCGTAACACACCATAATTCGCAATAGTAAACTTCTTGGCATCGTCGTGCTGGACCGTGTCCTTGAGAAAAAGAAAATGGGGGTCATTATACTTACACTCTCTAATACGATCATATAGAGAAGACCAAGAAACCATGCAATAAAGAACACGACTCATCTTCGAAACATCCAACCTAACAAACTGCCCAATCTCTATGCCTTTCGACTCAAGGCATCGGACACCACATTGGCCTTCCTAGGATGATATAGAATGGTGATATCATAGTCCTTAGGCAACTCTAACCACCTCCTCTTTTGCGAGTTAATATCCTTCTATTTGAACAAATGTTTTAGACTCTGGTGATCGATATAGACCTCATAAGGGACACCATACAAATAGTGCCGCCAAATCTTCAAGGCATGAACAATTGCTGCTAATTCAAAGTCATGGAAAGGATAATTCTTCTCATGCACCTTCATCTGTCTAGATGCATAGGCAATCATCCTACCGTCTTGAAGCAACACCGCACCGAGGCCAACACATGACGCATCACAATACAGAGTGTAAGACCCTAAACCCGTAGGCAATATCAACATGGAAGCTATAGTCAGAGCAGTCTTGAGCATTTGAAAGCTCTCCAACACTCCTCTGTCCATCTGAATGGAGCACCCTTTTGGGTCAATCAGGTCATAGGTGCAGCAATAGATAAGAAACCCTATAGGAAATGATGGTAATACCATGTCAAACCAAGAAAACTCTGGATCTCTTTGGTTGAAGATGGTCTGGGCCATCTCTACACTGCTTCAATCTTCTTCAAATCTACCTTGATCCCCTCAGTCAACACCACATGACTCGAAAATGCCACCAAGTCAAGCCAGAATTGTCGCTTTGAAAATTTTGCATACAACTTATTTTCTCTCAAGGTTTGAAGCACAATCCTCAAATGCTGCTCATGAACCTCTCGGCTCCGAGAGTACACCAGGATGTCGTCAATAAACACAATGATGAATAAGTCAAGATAGGGATGAAGTACACTGTTCATTAACTACATGAATGATGCTGGTGCGTTTGTCAGCCAAAATGACATCACAAAGAACTCGTAATGCCCATACCAAGTCTTGAAAGTAGACTTTGAAATATCCGGATCCCGAATCTTCAACTGATGATATCCTGACCGAAAATCAATCTTTGAGAACACTCTCGCACCCTGCAGCTGATCAAATAGGTCATCAATGTATGGCAATAGATACGTGTTCTTTACTCGAATCTTGTTCAATTGCCGATAATAAATACACATGCGCATAGAACCATCCTTCTTCTTCACAAACAAGACCCGAGCACCCCAAGGTATCACACTAGGCCCAATGAAACCCTTATCAAAGAACTCTTGCAACTTCTTTTTTTAACTCTTTCACCTATGCTGAGGCCATGCGATATGGTGTAATATAAATGGGCTTAGTGCCCGACAACAAGTACATGCCAAATTTGATATCCCTATCGGGCGGCATGCCCGGAAGATCTGACAGAAATACATCTGGATAGTCTCTCACTATCGGAACCGACTAAACGGTAGGAGTATCAACACTGACATCTCTCATAAAGGCTAGATATGCATCACACCCCTTCCCAACAATCCCATGTACTGTAAGGAATGATACCACCCTATTAGGCACATAATCCAAAGTACCCCTACACTCCAACCACAACAAACATAACATAGCCCATGTCACCGTCTTGGAGTGATAATCAAAAATAGCATGATAGGGCGACAACTAATAAATGCCCAAAATAACATCAAAATCTAACATACTGAGTAACAATAGATAAACTATGGTCTCAAACATGCCAATAATAACTAAAAACGGCCGATACACACAGTCAACAATAATGGAATCTCCCATAGGCATGGAAACATAGATAGGAGAACTCAAAGAATCACTGAATATACACAAATACAGAGCAAAGTAAGATGATACATATGAATAAGTGGCGTTTGGATCAAATAAGACTGATACATATCTATGATAAACCGGAATGATACCTCCGATAACTGAGTCTGATGCAACCCCCTCTCTCCTACTCGGGTGAGCATAACATCTATCTTTGCCTACCTCTCTAGGGATACCTCTACACACCCGGCCTCCACCCCTAGCTGGTTGAGAAGGTGGAGTGGCAACTGGTGCGGTAACCATGGGGACCCTGTGAAATAAGTGGAACTTGAGTAGTATGTGGAGGTGCACCCATATTGAGTCTGGGGAAGTCCCTTACCAAATGACGAGTATTACCACACTCAAAACAAGCTAGCAGAGAACATAGCTGTTGAAAGTACCTCGTGCTGGAGGTGCACTAGACAGTGGCGATGCATAATGGGCAACCTGAGACTCGGGAGTAGCCATAATTCCACTGGAAGATGGAAGTGCTGAATGAACTGGACGGCTCACATATCCACCAGAATCTCGAGGCCTCTTCGCCTCACTGTCCTCTCTCTCTCAGCCACGCAAATCCTCCAATCCCCATGTGATCTCTATCACCTTCTGGTATGGAGTATCAGTCTCCAACTCTCAAGCCATGCTAAATCTAATACCATAGCTGAGCCCCTTGATAAATCGACGGACTCGATCTCTAATTGTGGAAACCAATGCAGGTGCATGTCTAGAAAATCATTGAACCTGAGAGCATATTGTGATACGATCATAGCACCATGGCCCAACTGCTCAAACTCTGCGCGCCATGCATCCCAGAGGTTGTGGGGAACATACTCTATCAGGAACATCTCTGAAAAAGGATCCAATGGTACGGAGAATTAGGTGGCACTTCTCCAGAAAGCCCTATGCATCCTTTGTAACTAGGCCACTAAAAGTAGGAGGATGGTACTTCTTGTACCAGTCAAGCCTGAGCTGCTCCTCCTCATATGTTGTTGCCCTAACCTCGTGCTGAACTGGGACAACTGGTTGCTCTGGTATAACCTCTAGTACCTGCTCTACATGGAATCCCTTCTTTGGAGTATGGGTCATGAGAGTTTTTGCACCTCCCCAAGCCTGAGAAGTTGCCGATGTAAGTGGAATCAACCTTGCTTGAGCAAGAGTAACAAATATGCTCAAGAACTGGGGGAGAGTCTCCTGAAGTGCAGGGGTATCAACAGGCGCCGCAAGTGCCTACCTCCCAACTGGATCTACTAGTGGCTCCTCTGTTGCAGCTCGAGCAAGTGCTCTGGCTGCACTACATGCCCCTCCTAGGCCTTTCCCCGGCCCCGGCCCCAGCCCCGGCCTCTCGCGACTCTAGCAGGGGCAAGTATTTTATTATCGGATCCAGCGGTATGTGTCCTCACCATCGGTGAGAGAATAGAAAGATATAGATACAAAAATCTAAAGTTAATAAATTTGCACGATAAGGGAACAAAGAAGTGGAATTTCCTAACAGTCTCATAGCCTCTCGAAGATAAGCACAATTGTCTCCGTACGGATCCGTGAGACTCTACTAAACTTGTTTGTGACTCGTAACACATATGCACCTAGGGCTCTGATACCAAATTGTCACTGACCCAATTTCCCTCCGTAGGATGTCGTGATATCACCTAGTCTGTAAGAGTAGGTAAGCCTAAAATTCATGCAGAATTTAACTGAGAAAATGATAAAAACATTGTAATAACTCAACTACTAGCATAAAAGTACTCCGAAACTCAATAGAACAATACTCCGAAAATCCGGTGATACCAAGTTACAAGCTCTACAAGAGTATACTGAACATCCCTATACAACCATATCTATAAAAAGGAAAAATGAAATAGAACTAGATAGAGGGTGACTCCGAGGCACGCGGACACCGGAAGGTATACCTTGAAGTCTCCAAATCTGAACTCTACGCACTGGTGCCTAGGTTGGTAAGAGGTACTTGGATCTGCACAAAACGATGTGCAGAAGCGTAGCATGAGTACACCAAAACAGTACCCAGTAAGTGCAAAGCCTAACCTCGGTAGAGTAGTCACGAGATTGGGCCAAGACCCTGCTGAATAAATAAGAAAACTGAATAGGTATATAACAGTGTGACAATGATAAACAATGGAAATGAAACAATGAACAAAATATACCAAGAATAGCTACACTAAACTAAAGCAATTAAGGCAACAAGAAAGAAAACAAGGAATAATGCGCCAAGGACACAAAGCAACCAAAACAAAAGTGATGCAATAGAAACGTATAAATAAGAATAACTACCGAGGTACCGCCTCATAGTCTCATATCACAAAAAATCATATTCTTTCCTTAAATCACCGCGGGAGTATTGCATTTACTTTTGAAAGTCATTTTTCCCGAAATAGCTTCCTGCGTTTTAGCCCACCTTATCACACAACATGGCTTCAAGTAGTTCCCCTGCTAGAAACACGCACATCAAGCACACCTTATTTCACCGCATGCTTTTCGACCCTAATCCTAATACCACCGCATGCGTATCAATATCACAAAATATCACAAATTGCACCTCAAGTGCCCAATATCACAAATTGCCAAAGAAGTCAACAATAATAGTGTTTCCAGAATAAATAGCCCATGGCTAAACCACTATATGCACAAGATTCTCAACAATAGCGACCATTTACAACATTACCTCAATGTGAACTACGACCTTTATAACTTAATACCAAATTCAACAATAAGATATTCCAAGAAATATCAATATCAAGTAAGGGACTCATCGGTTAAATGATGAAAAAGGAATAGAGAGGACCATAACATCAACTAAACATGTGAAGACAATAAGCAAGTGTTAAGACATATATTAGCGATGCCAAGTAAAGTATGTGAAGATAGAATAAAGATGATGAATATAACATATTATGGAAACTCAATTAAAGGCATGAAAGGAAACTACATAGCTAAATCCGGTCAATTACCTCATTTAGCCCGTGTACACACTCGTCACCTTGCGTACACGGCTTCCACATATCACAATTAACACAAAACAACACCAACCCTATGGGGTAATTCCCCCACACAATGTTAGGCAAGACACTTACCTCACAACATGCTAACTCTAGCCACTAGTAACCCTTTCCTGTGACTATCCAACTCTGAAAGGCTCGAATCTAGCCAAAACAATATCATACCATAAATACAAACTATAGGAAGCTATTCCGCACAACAAAGTTGGAATATTTAAAAAGAATCACAAAGTCAACTAAAAAAGTCAACCCCGGGCTCGCCTCTAGGAACCTGACCAAATTTATAAAATTCGAACACCCATTCGATAACAAGTCCAACCATACAAGAATTACTCAAATCTGACTTCAACTAGCCTTTCAAATCCCCAAATTTTAGTTTAAGAAGTTTCACAAAATTTCCCTAAAATTTCCAAGTCAAATCACTAATTAGATGACAAAAATAACTATGGATTTATGTAATATAGCAAAATCTGGGTAAGAATCACTTACCATGATGATTTCCTAGAAAACACCTCAAAGCATCGCCATAAACTAAGCTCACTAGGTCCAAACGATGAAATGTGAACACCCCCTTTTCTGTCCATCGATTTTCGCTTTTACGGGCACACTATCGCACCTGTGGAAAAATCCATCGCAGATGCGATTCCAACTAATGCCATGAAATTCCGCTTCTGCAAACAAAATGCTCGCACCTGCGAGCCCACTTCTGCGGAGCCTCGACCGCACCCGCAGTCCTTCACAAGCGCCTTACAGTTCTGCTTCTGTAAAATAACACTCACGCCTGTAGATGAGCATTTGCGCCCAGGTGTCCGCACTAGTGAACCCAGGCCTGGACTAGCCTTCTCCGTTTATGGGATGCACCCTCACACACCTGCGTGTCCGCACCAATTTAACCAAGTCAGCAATTATTCCGAATTCAATCTGAATCACACCCGGGGCTCTCGAGACCCCTTCCTAATATATCAAAATGTTCCAAAACATATAACGTACCTACTTTGCACACCCCAAAATTGGTAGGGTCAACACCGGTGTCGTAGTCAGTCTTGCTTTCAACTCCTGGAAAATCTTTTCACAAGCATCTGACCATTGGAACTTAATTTCCTTTTGTGTCAATTTAGTCAATGGAGAGGCAAGAGTAGAAAACCCCTCAACAAACTTTCTGTAATATCCAGCTAAGCCTAAGAAACTGCGAATCTTCATTAAAGTTGTAGGCCTCTGCCAATTCTTCACCACTACAATTTTCTGAGAATAAACCTTAATTCCTTCATTAGAGACGACATGACCCAATAATGCAATAGATTCAAGCCAAAATTCACACTTTGAAAACTTTGCATATAACTTGTGCTGGTGCAGGGTTTGCAGAACTACCATGAGACCTCATCAATTTAACCAAGTCAGCAATTATTCCGAATTCAATCTGAATCTCACCCGGGGCTCTCGAGACCCCTTCCTAATATATCAAAATGTTCCAAAACATATAACGTACCTACTTTGCACACCCCAAAATCGGGGAGCCTGACCAGGGCTCAACCAACTGAACCCGGCCGAGCAAGCTTGTTAGATTTCCTTCTACCCAAACTCATCCATAAATGGAGATAACACATATTTTCATTAAGCCATTAAGGTGATCATGTCTACAATACCAATTCATTACCAATAGTTTCATCATTTTAATGTCTCAAATTTCATACACATTTTTCATAGTCTGAAATAATACCACAACATAACATTGTTTGACCTTCCCAGCACCAATATACAACCCACACTATGTCTACAGAGCCTCTATAGATGTAGAAGAGTAATATGATAATGCCGAAAACAAGGCCCTGGCTATACCTCAAACACATTACACAATGAACAAAAGATACATGACCCCGAAATGAAGTGGGGCTTGGCAAGACAACTGGGAAGAGGGTGTACCACTGTCACTGATCAATGTCTCCTGTTGTGGAACCACCTGCATCCATTAAAGATGTAGCACCCCCGTCAAAAGGGACGTTAATACCGTCAAATAACACTTGTATGTATAACTAAGCACCTTCTCAATAGAATGAATAATATTACGAGGAGGAACAATCATAAAATCAATGGAAGCCTCGAACAATACGAAAACATCAAGTTAGAACTACATAAATTTTCAAGTAAATTTCCATATTTTTAAGTTCGAGATCCTTTGTACCGATGTATCATCGTTCATAATACCATTATTCACAATACCAATACCACCGTACTTTTAGCACGGAGTCCGAGCATGACCTGATTGGCTAGGCCATCTCATTAGAGATATCAACCACAATCACTCTCAATACCAATGCCACTGTACCTTTAGCACGAAGTCCGATCACTACCTGATCGGCTAGGCCATCTCATTAGAGAC
>AWOL01S0004845.1:92030-119537 GCA_000715115.1 Nicotiana otophora | reverse complement strand
CCCCCCGACACCGCATTGCATCTTGTAATAGCTTTCATCATCATCAATACAATCATCAGCTTTCATCATCAGTTGCTCATTTTCTGCTGCTCAATTTCTCACGACATTGGTTTTCCCGTACGGCACTGACAATCTAGTCTGGCATACGGCGAGGACCTCAGTTGGCGCATAGCAACCGCACTGACATCGGTTGGTTAGACTTACGTCGCCCTTCCAAGGAACTTCAGGAAGGCGCCGCGTAACAGTACTAACGTCGCTTTTGTCGGGGGCACTACATCTTCAATGGATGCAGGTAGTTCAACAGCGGGCGGTCTTGATCCTCGTTAGCAGTTACTCCATACTCAGCAGGTTTTGGTTAGCCATATTATGTTCTAGGCTTTATGTCATTTGATGTTGTATTTTGTGCTCTGAGGTATAGTCGGGGCCTTATCACCGACACTTCTATTCTACTCTACTATTTTACTTAGATGCTTTGTAGACATGGTGTGGGTGGTGTTTGATGTTTGGAATTGAACTAGAAGTGTTGGTATTTTGGAAAACATGTTTTTCATCATATCTATAAACGTTAATATTTTGGAAAGCGTAAATGAATCTCCTTTGAGTAATGGAAAAAGAATATGGAACATATGACTCTTCTCTTGTCTATCACTTGTACTGATTTTTATATTTTTAATGGGCAAGGTTTGATAGAAGGCATCTTTGAGGCTTGATTAACCGGGGTATCTCGGCTGAGCGCCGGTCGCGGTCCCCAAGGTCGGGGCGTGAAAGCTTGTTATCAGAGCATAAGGTTTTAAAGTGTCCTAGGATGTCTCAGAGTCGTGTCTGGTAGAGTCCTTCTTATCGGTGTGTTGTCGACCACATCTACAATTAGGAGGATACTTAGGCATTTACGAATGTCACCTTTCTTTTATACTCCAGATCGTGCGATAAAGCTCAAGATAGAAAGTTAATTTCCTCATTATGTCTCATTTTCCAGATTAAGAGATTCTCTTTTCCCTATATGTTTATGAAGAATAAGGTGATGATCATTACCAAATTTTAAAACCAAAGACAAAGGTGAAAGAAGCGATCCATAGCATCATGGTGATATCACAAACAACAATCAAAGTCTATGCATCTCAGTGGGACAAACCATCACATGGGAAGAGAACCACATCATCACGGAGATCTCGCAAGCAGAAATCAATCCAAGAGGGGCAAACCAACACATGTCATAACTTTTCTTTGACACTAGAGTAGCCTCCTCACTCATTATCCTGTGATTGGTAATTAATTACCAACCACTCAATTAACTGTTTTTGGATGACAAGTTTCTCATCCCAAATAAGCTCACCCTTTTCTCCCAACTTGCCAAAGCAAAACAAATTTCTAAGTTTGATCTCAAATTAGGTTTTTGGCAATTAGGAATCCGCCCAGATGCTAGGGAAAAAACTAATTTTTGTATTCCCGAACACCATTTTCAGTGGAAAGTCATACTTTTCAGTTAAAACTCTATTCCATCTTTGTTTCAAAAGGCTATGATAAAAATATTTCAGCCCATCCTCCATACATCACTTGTTTATATTAATAATATTTTACTATTCAGTGATACATGGGAAGAGCACATAAAATTTCTCAATCATTTTGCATCTTAGTGGGAAATATGGAATCTTTGTTTCAGCCAAAATATAGTTTTTGGAAAAAAGAAGTTTGATTTTTTGGGCATGCATTTTCCCATGGTGAATATACCCAAGTCCTCATATTTCTGAGTAACTTCTCAACTTACCCGATACTGGGTTCACAATGACGCAAATCCAGCAGTTTTTGGGAATAATAAATTATGTGAGAGATTTTATTTCTAATGTTTTTACATATATTTCCCCTCTCCTTAAAATGTTGAAGAAAAATGCCCAACCATGGGGCAAGAAACAAAATGATGCAGTGAAAAAAATAAAAGAGATATCCCAAAGTGTCAAATCTTTGCACATTCCCTCCAATGGAAAGAAAATATTACAGACAGATACCAATAATTAATTTTGGAGCGCATTTGTTTGAGGAAGAAAATGGTCAGAAAAAAATATGTGCTTACTCCAGTGGAACATTCAAGGATGCCGAACAACACTATCATTCCACTTTTAGTGGGATTATAACACTGAAAAATGGGGTTAAAATATTTAATGTTTTTCTAATTCACTCACAATTTCTTATAAAGATGGATATGAAGGCATTTTTGAGGATGCGGTGTCTCGTGTAAGGTATTCACTGATCATCATAGCCTACAGTATCTGTTCAGGGAAAAATATCTCAATTTGAGGCAGACAAGATGGTTGGAGTATTTGGAAGACTATTATATCACCATTTTGTATCACCCCGGAAAGGCCAATGTGGCGGCTGATACTTTGAGTAGAAAGGCTGTGTGTATGGGCAGTCTTGCATATATTCCAGTTGGTGAGAGACTGTTAGCTTCATATGTTCAGACATTGGCTAATCCGTTCGTGAGGTTAGATATTTCAGAACCCAATCGGGTTCTAGCTTGCATATTCGCTCGGTCTTCTCTAGACGAGCGTATCAGAGAGCGACAGAATAATGATCCTCATTTGCTTGTCCTTAAGGACACGGTACGACACGGTGGTGCCAAACGGGTTGTTGTGGGGGAAGATGGAGTTCTACGGATGCAGGGTCGTGTTTGTGTTCCTAATATGGATGGGCTTCGTAAGTTAATTCTTGAGGAGCCACATAGTTCCAGGTATTCTTTTCATCCGGGTGCCGCCAAAATTAATCAAGATTTGTGGCAACATTATTGGTCAAGGAGAATGAAGAAGGATATTGTTGCATATGTAGCTCGGTGTCTAAATTGTCATCCAGTCAAGTACGAGCATCAGAGACCTGCTGGTTTACATCAGAATTTAGAAATTCTTGAGTGGAAGTGGTAGCTTATCACTATGGATTTTATTATTGGGCTTCCACGAACTCAGATAAAGTTCGATGCAGTATGGATCATTGTGGAAAAGTTTACCAAGTCAACACATTTCATTCCAGTAGCCGTTACCTATTCTTCAGAGCGGTTAGTGGAGATTTACATCTGCGAGATTCTCCGCCTTTAAGGTGTGCCCGTGTCTATCATTTCTGATCGAGATACGTAGTTCACTTTGCACTTATGGAGGGCTGTATGGCATGAGTTAGGCACGCGTGTTGATTTGATTACAACATTTCATCCACAGACAGACGGACAGTCAGAGCGCACTATTCAGATATTGGAAGATATGCTTCGCGCTTGTGTTATAGACTTTAGAGGTTCTTGGGATCAGTTCTTGCAACTTGTGGAGTTTGCCTATAATAATAACTACCAGTTGAGCATTCAGATGGATCCATATGAGGCATTATACGGAAGACGGTTTCGTTCGCCAGTTGGCTGGTTTGAATCGGGAGAAGCTCGGTTGTTGGGTACCAATTTGGTACAGGATGCGTTGGATAAGGTTAAAATTATTCAGGATCGACTTCGCACAGCTCAGTCTAGGAAAAAAAGTTATGCCGACCGTAATGTTCGTGATATTGCATTCATGATTTGAGAAAGAGTATTGCTCTGGGTTTCAGATATGAAAGGTGTAATGAGGTTCAGAAAGAAGGGCAAGTTGAGCCCTAAGTATATAGGACCCTTCGAAATTCTTGAAAGGGTGGGCGAAGTAGCCTACAGGCCTACATTACCACATAGTTTATCAGCGATTCATCTGGTGTTCCAGTTGTCTATTCTCCGAAAATATCATGGTGATTTGACCCATGTGGTAGATTTCAGTTCAGTCCAATTGGACAAGGTTTCAGTTCAGTCCAATTGGACAAGGATTTGACTTATGAGGAGGAGCCGGTAGCTATTCTAGCCCGGTAGGTCTGACAGTTACGGAATAAGAGTTATCCATCGGTTTTAGTGCAATGGAGAGGTCAGTTGGTAGAAGCATCTACCTGGGAGCCCGTGTTACTTGGAACTGCCAAGACCACGGGGACGACCGTGGCGCTGGGCATTGGGTGGCTAGCTAGGACGCCACGAGGCGCACCCAAGGGGTCATGGGGCATGGATGGAAAGCCACCCATGACAGTACTAACATCCCTTTTGTCGGTGGCATTGCATCTTCAATGGGTGCAGGTGGTTTATCAGTGAGCAATTTTGTTCCTTGTTAGCCGTTACTCCCTATTCAACATGTTTCGGTAAGCCCTACTCTATTCCGGGACTGATGTCATTTGATGTTGTACTTTGTATTTTGAGGTATAGCCGGGGCCTTCTTGCCCGCATTTCCATGGAAACTCTCCTGTTGTACTTAGAGGCTCTGTAGACATGTTGTGGGTGGTGTTTGATGTTAGGAATTAAACTATAAGTGTTGGTATTTGGCAAACATGTTTTCATCATATCTATAAACTCGTAATAGTTTGGAAATTATGAATGAAGCTGTTAATGGAAATGAAGTGTGAGTTGTTAATGAAATCGTTTCAGTGTTTGATTAATGGAGTTCATCTCCTATTTATTCATGGTTGAGTTTGGGTAGAAGGAAATCTAACAGGCTTGCTCGGTCGGGTTCACTCGGTTGAGTGCCCGGCGCGCTCCACGAGTTCGGGGCATGACAGATTTGGACTTGGTTGTGAAAACTGAACATATATTTGGACTCGTGGGGTAATGGGTGGTCGACATCTACCCCTTGACTCAAGCTTTGACCGGCGGGGCCTAGGATGACTTTTGTTGACTTTTTAGGAATTTAGTAAAGATTGCAACTTTATTAATCAAAATTAATTACTTTTGGATTATTAGATATTGTTGAGTTGCTTTTGGCTAGATTTGAGCCGAACGGGGATGCATTTTAAAGGAAAAGCATTTTTTTTGGAGTTTTGATTTGGCTTAATTGAGGTAAGTATCTTCTCTAAGCTTGTGTGGGGGAATTGCAACTTAGGATTTGGTCGTAATTGCATATTGTGTTATGTGAGTTACGTGTACACGAGGTGCCGATTATGTACACGGGCGTGTGTGATTTATGGCTGGACTAGAATTGGGGTTGTTTGCTATATGAAACATGTTTTATTGTTGAATACTCCCCGCACTCTTATGTTATTTTATTGTCCTTGTGCACATTATTTTTGCGTTGTGAGACTATATTTTGACATGAGTATTGATTTTGTTGTTTTGTGATATTGTGGAACATGTGGACATGATGTGTGGGTTGATTGATGTTGTGTGGAGTATAAGGGTGGCGAGATGCGCATGTGGTGACATAAGCGAGGCATTTCATTGTGATGCACATGCGGCGAGATAAGGGTGGATCAAGTATATTAAAATCAACCCATTAGAGACCGACACTGCCTCACATACAAGGCCTCATACGGAGCCATCTGAATACTCGATTGGTAGTTGTTATTTTAGGCAAACTCCGCAAGAGGCAAGAACCGATCCCAAGAATCCCTGGACTCCATAACATAGGCACGAAGCATATCCTCCAATATATGAATAGTTGATGACTTCCAAATCCACTACTAAAAAGTAAATGGACACGATCGTATGTGATATAATTTACCTAACTATGAGTCGAGGTCGGATCCCACAAAAAACAATATGTAGGAGATTAGGTGTGTAAGAGAATTATCACTTATTATGCTAAGCCAAACACATAAAATGGTTTTGGGAATATTTATGTCTAAATGCGAAATTATAATTTAACCTAGAAAGCAAGAAAAATGATAAATGGCTACAAGCATGGATGCAATGGGAATTACACTCAAGTAACGATCCAACGTATTTCACCATTTTACCAATATGAGCGAGTTTATGTTAATTAGCGTCGAGTAACAATTCTATATTAGCTTCTTCCAAAGACTAACAACACTTCCTAACTGAATTATCCCTAAAACAACTAAAGCCTCAAGTTCTTGTTAATTAATCTTTCCCAACCCCTAATTATATTTCGCAAAATTAATTCGAAGTTAATGGGCGAGTCATAGGGTTAGCTAATCCCTTTGGAAACATTAAAGAACAAGAATAATTAAAGAAACAATAACTCACTTCATTATAAATAAAAGTGTTTCAATACATAAACATGATTTAATCCACACTGTAAATATGAATATTTCCATAAACAAGATTCAAGTGTAGGAAAAATACTACACGCTTAGATATTCAATACAAAGCAAGGAAATGAAGAAATGAACATAAATGGGTAAGAAATTTGCAACCAAAAAACTCCAAATCTTCAAGACCCAAGTGTGTGTGCAAGAACCCTAGCTTTCAAACATGTCTTCTCTAGTCATGAGACTGAAAATTAAGCCAAAGTTGTGTTTCCAATAAGCCAGGTCATGTATTAGTGGGTTTGGAATGGAGAAAATGTGAAATGCCAAAATTGTCCATAGATGAAGCCCGTTGACCGCACCTGTGAAGAGATCCTCGCAGGTGCCGTTCCGGAGATGTGGATAGCCTCTCGCAGAAGCGGCCTTTGATGGAAAAAATTTACTCCGCTAAAGAGGACTTACACGTGCAGATGCGGATATCAAGTGTAGAAACGCGACTGCAGATGCGTGTCCTCACTTGCAGATGCGATCCCAGTGAAGGTTGCTTGAATTTCGGAGATGCGGCCTTCTCCACGCAAATGCGAGGTCGCATAAGCGCACAGTGTTCCGCAGATGCGGAATCGCTGAAAGCATTTGCACTTGTTTTAATTTTTTTTGCTCATTTCCACTTCAATTGAATTCAGCTCTTTTCTTGGCACCATTTACTTGAAAAGCTAGCAATACACACCATAAACAACCTCATATCATAATTAGCGAATGCCGAAACTAAAGAAAAGAGACTAAAATAAATAATAAAGTCACCACTCATCAATAGTGCATTCGGACTGTCCATCCCTTTGAGGGTAGAATGTTGTTCTCAACTCAACTAGTGTGCCCAACTCACGCTGTACAACTTTCCAGAAGCACGATGTAAAATGCGTACCCAGTCAGGGATGATGGATACCGACACGCCATGAAGTCGGACAATCTCGAGAATATAAACCTAAGCCAGTTGCCCTGAAGAATAGCACCACTGGAATGAAGTGAGCCGACTTGGCTCCTATCCACAATCACCCATAATGAATCAAGTTTCTTTTCAGTCTGTGGGATCCCTACAATGAAATCCATTGTAACTCTCTCCCATTTCAACTCGGGAATCGCATGCCTTTGAAGCAACCCACCTGGCCGTTGATGCTCAAACTTTACCTGCTGACAATTTATACATTGAGTTACATACCCCACTATGTCATTCACCATCCTCCTCTACCAATAGTGCTGCCTCAAGTCCTAACACATCTTAGCGGAACCCAGATGAATGGAGCGCCGTGAACTGTGGGCCTCCTGCAAAATCAACTCATGCAAGCCATCAACATAGGGCACACATAGCTGGCCCAACATCCGTAACACACCGTAATTCCCAATAGTAACCTTCTTGGCATCATCATGTTGGACTGTGTACTTGAGGACAAGAAAATGGGGGTCATCATACTGACGCTCTCTGATATGATCATATAGAGAAGACCAAGAAACCATGCAAGAAAGAACATGACTCGTCTTCAAAACATCTAACCTAACAAACTGCCCAATCTCTACGCCTTTCGACTCAAGGCATCAGACACCACATTGGCCTTCCTAGGATTATATGGAATGGTGATATCATAGTCCTTAGGCAACTCTAACCACCTCCGCTGCTGCGAGTTAATATCCTTCTATTTGAACAAATGTTGTAGACTCTGGTGATCGATATAGACCTCACAAGGGACACCGTACAAATAGTGGCGCCAAATCTTCAAGGCATGAACAATTGCTGCTAATTCCAAGTCATGGAAAGGATAATTCTTCTCATGTACCTTCATCTGTCTAGATTCATAGGCAATCACCCTACCGTCTTGAAGCAACACCGCACCGAGGCAAACACATGACGCATCACAATACAGAGTGTATCCACACGGGGGCTATAGTCAGAGCAGTCTTGAGCTTTTAAATGCTCTCCAACACTCCTTTTTCCATCTAAACGGAGAACCCTTCTGGGTCAATCAGGTCATAGGTGCAGCAATAGATGAGAAACACTCTAGGAAATGACGGTAATACCACGTCAAACCAAGAAAACTCTAGATATTTGTGGTTGAAGACGGTCAGGGCCAACTCTACACTGCTTCAATCTTCTTCGAATCTACCTTGATCCCCTCACTCGACACCACATGGCCCGAAAAGGCCACCAAGTCAAGCAAGAATTGTCAATTTGAAAATTTTGCATACAACTTCTTTTCTCTCAAGGTTTGAAGCACAATCCATAAATGCTGCTCATGAACCTCTCGGCTCCGAGAGTACACTAGGATGTCGTCAATAAACACAGTGACGAATGAGTCAAGATAGGGATGAAGTACACTGTTCATCAAGTGCATCAATGCTGCCGGTGTGTTTGTCAGCCAAAATGACATCACAAGGAACTCGTAATGACCACACCGAGTCTTGAAAGCAGACTGTTAAATATCCGGATCTCGAATCTTCAACCGATGATATTCTGACCGAAAATCAATCTTTAAGAACACTCTGGCACCCTGCAGCTGATCAAATAGGTCATCAATGTGTGGCAATAGATACGTGTTCTTTACTCTAATATTGTTCAATTGCCGATAATAAATACATATGCGCATAGAACCATCCTTCTTCTTCACAAACAAGACCCGGGCACCCCAAGGTGACACACTAGGCTGAATGAAACCCTTATCAAGGAACTCTTGCAACTTCTTTTTTAAATCCTTTACCTCTCCTGAGGCCATACGATATGGTGTAATAGAAATGGGCTTAGTGCCCGACAATAAGACCATGCCAAAATTGATATCCCTATCGGGCGGCATGCCCGGAAGATCTAACGGAAATACATTTGGATAGTCTCTCACTATCGGAACAGACTAAACGGTAGGAGTATCAACACTGACATCCCTCACAAAGGCTAGATATGCATCACACCCCTTCCCAACAATCTGATGTTCCTTAAAGACAGATACCACCCTATTAGGCACATAATCAAAAGTACCCCTACACTCCAACCACAGCAAACATGACATTGCCAATGTCACCGTCTTGGCGTGACAATCAAAAATAGCATGATAGGCCTATAACCAATAAATGCCCAAAATAACATCAAAGTCTAACATACTGAGCAACAATAGATAAACTCTAGTCTCAAACCTGCCAATAATTTCTAAAAATGATCGATACACACAGTCAACAATAATGGAATCTCCCACAGGCATGGACACATAGATAGGAGAACTCAAAGAATCACTGGATATACACAAATACAGAGCAAAGTAAGATGATACATATGAATAAGTAGAGTCTGGATCAAATAAGACTGATGCATATCTACGACAAACCGAAATAATATCTCTGATAACTAAATCTGATGCAACTGCCTCCGTCCTACTCGGGAGAGCATAACATTTGCCTTGGCCTACCTCTCTAGGGCTACCCCTACACACCCGACCTCCACCCCTAGCTGGCTGAGAAGGTGGAGTGGCAACTGGTGCGGTAACCACGGGGACCCTAAGAAATAAGTGGAGCATGAGTAGTATGTGGAGTTGCACCCATATTGAGTCTGGTTTAGTCCCTTACCAAATGACAAGTATTACCACACTCAAAACAAGCTAGCGGAGGACATGGCTGCTGAAAGTACCCCGTGCTGGAGGTGCACTAGATAGTGGCGGTGCATAATGGGCAACCTGAGACATGGGAGTAGCCGGAATACCACTGGAAGATGGAAGTGCTGAATGAACTGGACGGCTCACATAGCCTTTACCATGACGGGCTGCCACTGGGGCACGGGCACCACTATATCCACCAGAATCTCGAGGCCTCTTAGCCTCCCTGTCCTCTCTCTCTCTCTCGGTCCCGTAAATCCTCCAATCCCCATGTGATCTCTATCACCTGCTACTATGGAGTATCAGTCTCCAACTCTCGAGCCATGTAGAATCTAATACCATAGTTGAGCCCCTTGATAAATCGACGGACTCGATCTCTATTTGTGGAAACCAAGGCAGGTGCATACCTGGACAACTCATTGAACCTGAGAGCATACTGTGATACGATCTTAGCACCATGGCGTAACTGCTCAAACTCCCCGCGCCATGCATCCTAAAGGTTGTGGGGAACATACTCCATTAGGAACATCTCTGAAAACGGATCCCATGGTACGGAGAATTCGGTGGCACTTCTCCAGAAAGCCCTATGCCTCCTCTGTAACTAGGCCACTGAAAGTAGGAGGATGGAACTTCTTGTACCACTCAAGCCTGAGCTGCTCCTCCTCATATGTTGTTGCCCTAACCTCGGGCTGAACTGGGACAACCGGCTGCTCTGGTATAATCTCTGGTACCTGCTCTACATGGAATTCCTGCTTTGGGGTATGGGCCGCGAGAGTCTGTGCTCCTTCCCTAGCCCGAGATATTGCCGATGAAAGTGGAATCAACCCCGCCTGAGCTAGAGTACCAAATATGCTCAAGAATTGGGGGAGAGTCTCCTGAAGTGCAAGGGTATCAACAGGCACCGCAAGTGCCTACCTCCCAACTGGATCTACTAGTGGCTCCTCTGTTGCAGCTCGGGCAAGTGCTCTAGTTGCACTACATGCCCTTACTCGGCCTTTCCCCGGCCCCGGCCCCAGCCCCGGCCTCTCGCGACTCTAGCACGGGCGGGTTTTTGATTATCGAATTCAGCGGTGTGTGTCCTCACCATCTGTGGGAGAATAGAAAGATATAGATACAGAAATTTGAAGTTAATAAATTCGCGCGATAAGGGATCAAAGAAGTGAAATTTCCTAACAGTTCGATAGCCTCTCAAAGATAAGCACAATAGTCTCCGTACAGATCCGTGAGACTCTACTAAACCTGCGTGTGACTTGTAACACCTATGAACCTAGGGCTCTGATACAAAATTGTCACTGACCCAATTTCCCTCTGTAGGATGTCGTGATATCACCTAGTCTGTAAGAGTAGATAAGCCTAACATTCATGCAGAATTTAACCGAGAAAAGGATAAAAACATTCAAATAACTCAACAACTAGTATAAAAGTACTCCGCAACTCAACAGAACAATACTCCCAAAATCCGGTGATACCAAGTCACAAGCTCTACAAGAGTATACTGAACATCCCTATACAACAATATCTATAAAAAGGGAAAATGAAATATAACTAGATAGAGGGTGACTCTGAGGCACGCAGATGCCGGCGGGTATTCCTTGAATTCTCCAAATCTGAACTCTACTCACTGGTGCCTAGGTTGGTAAGAGGTACCTGGATCTGCACAAAACGATATGCAGAAGCGTAGCATGAGTACACTAAAACAGTACCCAGTAAGTGCAAAGCCTAACCTCGGTAGAGTAGTGACGAGATCAGGCCAAGACCCTACTGAATAAATAAGAAAACTGAATAGGTATATAACACTGTGACAATGATAAACAATGGAAATGAAACAATGAAGAAAATATACCAAGAATAGCTACACTAAACTAAAGCAATTAAGGCAACAAGTAAGAAAACAAGGAATAATACGCCAAGGACACAAAGCAACCAAAACACAGGTGATGCAATAGAAAGGTATAAACAAGAATCACTACCGGGGTACCACCTCATAGTCTCATATCACAGAAAAATCATAATCTTTCCTTAAATCACCGCGGGAGTATTGCTTTTAGTTTTGAAAGTCATTTTTGCCAAAATAGCTTCCACCGTTTTAGCCCACCTTATCACACCACATGGCTTCAAGTAGTTCCCCTGCTAGAAACACACACATCAAGCACACCTTATCTCACCGCATGCGTTTTGACCCTAATCCTAATACCACCACATGCGCATCAATATCACAACATATCACAAATTGCACCTCAAGTGCCCAGTATCACAAATTGCCAAAGAAGTCAACAATAATAGTGTTTCCACAATAAATAGCCCATGGCTAAACCACTATATGCACAAGAGTCTCAACAATAGCGACCAAAAGTGAATAACTCCACAAGAATGGTATTTCAACAATTTTCAACGTTACCTCAACGTGAACTACAACCTTTATAACTTAATACCAAATTCAACAATAAGATATTTCAAGAAATAGCAACTTCAAGTAAGGGACTCATCAGTTAAATAATGAACAAGGAATAGAGAGGACCATAACTTCAACTAAACATGTGAAGACAATTAGCAAGTGTTAAGACATGTATTAACGATGACAATTAAAGCATGTGAAGATAGAATAAAGATGATGAATATAACATATTATGGAAACTCAATTAAAGGCTTCAAAGGAAACTACATAGCTAAAACCGGTCAATTACCTCATTTAGCCCGTGTACACACTCGTTACCTTGCGTATACAACTTCCAAATATTACAATTAACACAAAACAACACCAATCCTGTGGGGTAATTCCCCCACACAATGTTTGGCAAGACACTTACCTCACAACATGCTAACTCAACCCACTAATAAGTTGTTCCCACGATTATCCAACTCTGAACGGCTCGAATCTATCCAAAACAATATCATACCATAAATACAAACTATAGGAAGCTATTCCGAATAATAAAATTGCAATATTTAAAAAAGAAACACAAAGTCAACTCAAAAAGTCAACCCCGCGATCGCCTCTCGAAACCTCACCAAACGTATAAAATCCGAACACCCATTCGATAACAAGTCTAACTATACAAAAATTACTCAAATCTGACTTCAAATTGCCTTCCAAATCCCCATATTTTAGTTTAAGAAGTTTCACAAATTTTCCCACAATTTTCCCTAATTAGATGACAAAAATAACAATGGATTCATGTAATATAGAAAATCTGGGTTAGAATCACTTACCCTGATGATTTCCTAGAAAATACCTCAAAACATCACCATAAACTAAGCTCTCTAGGTCAAAATGTGAACACCCCCTTTTCTGCCCATCGATTTTCGCTTTTACGGGCACACTGTCGCACCTGCGGAAAACTCCATCGCAGATGTGATTCCAACTAATGCCATGAAATTCTGCTTCTGCTGACAAAATGCTCGCACCTGCGAGCCCACTTCTGTGGAGCCTCAACCGCACCTGCGGTCTTTCACAAGCTCCTTACAGTTCTGCTTCTACGAAATAACACTCACGTCTGTAGATGCGCATCTGTGCCTAGTTGTCCTCACCAGTGAGCCCAGGCCTGGGCTGGCCTTCTCCGTTTCTGGGATGCACCCTCACACACCTGCCTGTCCGCACCCGCAGCCAAAGCCTCCGCTGGTGCGATGACACAAGAAAAATAGACCTCATCATTTAACCAAGTCCAATATTATTTCGAATTCAATCCGAATTACACCCGGGGCTCTTGAGACCCCTTCCTAATCTATCAAAATGTTCCAAAACACATAACGTACATACTTATCATGCCCTAAAATCGGGGAGCGTGACCAGCGCTCAACTGACTGAACCCGGCCGAGCAAGCCTGTTAGATTTCTTCTACCCAAACTCATCCATAAATGGAGATAAAACATATTTTCATTAAGCCAATAAGGTGATCATATATACAATACCAATTCATTACCAATAGCTTCATCATTTTAATGTCTTAAATTCCACGCACATTTTTCATAGTCTGAAATAATACCACAACATAACATTGTTTGACCTTCCCAGCACCAATATACAAACCACACTATGTCTACGGAGTCTCTTTAGATGAAGAAGAGTAATATGATAATGCCGGAAACAAGTCCCCGGCTATACCTCAAACACATTACACAAGGAACAAAAGATACATGACCCCGAAATGAAGTGGGGCTCACCAAGTCAGCTGGGAAGAAGGGGTACCGCTATCACGGATCAATGTCTCCTGCTGTGGAACCACCTGCATCCATTAAAGATGCAGCACCCCAGGCAGAAGGGACGTTACTACCGTCGAATAGCACAAGTATGTATAATTAAACACCTTCTCAATAGAATGAATAATATTATGAGGAGGAACAATCATAAAATCAATGGAAGCCTCGAACAATACCAAAATATCAAGTTAGAACCACATAAACTTTCAAGTACATTTCCATATTTTTAAGTTGGAGATCCTTTGTACCGATGTATCATCGTTCACAATACCATTTTTCACAATACCAATACCATCGTACTTTTAGCACGGAGTTCGATCATGACCCAATTGGCTAGGCCATCTCATTAGAGATATCAACCACAATCACTCTCAATACCAGTACCACCGTACCTTTAGCACGAAGTCCGCTCACAACCCGATCGGCTAAGCCATCTCATTAGAGATATCAACCATAATCACAATTGCATTTACAATTTCCAATTTCCAATACAATCACCACTATGTGTGTAGTATGGCGTCCGATCACGACCCGATCAGTTAGGCCGTCTCATTCGAGACATCAACCTTTTTATATCAATCATTTCATTTCATACTTCTTTCACATCTTTTAATTTCATTGGCACTAGTGGCAACAATTTTAAAATCATTCTTGGTTTGATGAGTTGGAAACTAGACTCAAAGAGCTTTAATTTGATAGATAGATCACCTCCTAACTCTTTATAGTTTGGTAACAGGATGTGTTTGAAGTAGGATGTCGTGCGAAAACACAAATTCTTTCCATTCCCAAAACTCCTTCGTATGTTCCAACATACCTTAAACACATATTTTGCATTTCAAAATGATGTGGTTCTATCCCATGGGTCTCCTTTAATGCACGAACACGTTATTCCCAAAACATTGTTGGCTCACCTTAAAATCTTAAATCATTAGGAAATTTTAACGGGGCCTTACATTCTCCCCCGCTTAGTATCATTCATCCTCGAATGATGGTTAGAGTCCGCCACAGACACATAATTTGACTTAAATCTTTATTTACACACCAAAAGCTCAACCATTTGGCTAACTCCATTAATTTCCATAAATTTCGACAGAGTCTCCCCTGTAACTGGGCCTATCCACCTGTTAGAGAATCCCATAAACCATTCCTAACAACATATACATAATCCGATGACACAATATAACATAAAAGAAACACCAATCATGTCCCCATACGCAGTATATTACCAGAAAGGAACACCCTTAACATAAGCTATACAAATAATTTGTAATTCATAGGGAACAATTTCATAGAACGATTACATAGCTATTCAAACAAATAAGGGTACTTCTTCTTCATTTCTTCCTCGGCCTCCCAGGTGGCCTCTTCAAACTGCTGGTTTCACCATAACACTTTCACGAAGGCAATTTCTTTATTTCTCAACGTTTGGACTTGCCGATCAATATTAGAAACTGGAATCTCTGCATGAGTCAATTCCTTATTAACTTCAATAGTCTCAACCGGAACAATGAGTGTCGGGTCTCCAACTACTTTCATCAACAAAGACACATGAAATACTGGGTGCACTAATGACATCTCAGGGGGTCACTCAAGCTTGTACGCCACCTCACCGATCCTCTTAATGATTCTGTACGGTCCGACATACTCGGTCTCAATTTCCCGTTCTTACCAAATCGCATTACACCTTTCATAGGGAAAAATTTCAATAATACCCAATCATCTTCTTTGAATTTCAAATCCTTACCACGAACATCCGAATAGGACTTCTGACGACTCTGACCAGTTCAATAGCTGCTTAATGATCTTAACTTTTTCCATGGCCTGATGCACGAGTTCTGGCCCAATCAACTCTGATTCTCCAATCTCGAAACACCTAATGGGAGATCTATATCTCCTTCCACAGAAAGCCTCGAATGGTTCCATCTGAATGCAATCATGATAACTATTGTTGTAGGCAAATTCTATGAGTGGCAAATGATCATCCCAGCTACCTTGGAAGTCTAGAACACAAGCGCACAACATATCCTCAAGTGTCAGAATAGTCTTCTCTACCTGCCCGTCAGTCTGTGGGTGAAAGGTTGTACTACGATTCACCTGAGTACCCAGACCTTGATGAAATTTCTTCCAAACATTAGCCATGAACTGTGCCCCCTATCAGAAATGACAGAAACTGCAGTGCCATGCAACCTGACTATTTCTTTGTATATAACTGAGCATATTGTTCTGCCCTTTCGGCAACCTTAACTGGCAAGAAGTGTGATGATTTTGTGAGTCGATACACAATCACCCAAATCGAGTCACACTTACGAGGAGTACGAGGTAATCCAACCACAAAGTCCATATTAATATTTTTCCACTTCCACATTGGAATTTCTATGTTCTGCGCCAACCCACCAGGCCTTTGGTGTTTGGCCTTCACTTGCTGACAATTTTGACACTTCGCCACAAAGTCCGCTACATTCCTCTTCATATCATTCCACCAATAGACTTCCTTAACATCATGATACATTTTTGTAGAACCTGGGTGCACATAATACCTAGAAGTGTGAGATTCGGTCATAATTCTTTATCGAAGACCATCCACGTTTGGAACACATAGTCGTCCTTGGTACCTTAGTGTACCATCATCCATGCCAAGAGAAAAGGCCATGGTCTTATGTTTATGAATTCCCTCTTTCAATTGTGCCAATGATGCATCGTTGTATTGCTTCTCCTTGACTTCCACAACAAGTGATGATTCAACCCTATTTTGCACAATCACTCCTTTTTCACTAGAGTCCACAAGACGAACTCCCAAACTAGCTAATTGGTGAAATTCCTTGGCCAATGGCTTTTGATATGCCTCCAAGTGTGCTAAACTACCCATAGATTTCCGGCTAAGAGCATCCGCAACAACATTAGCCTTTCACGAATGATATAAAATATCAATGTTGTAATCCTTGTGTAATTCAAGCCATCTTCTCGGCCTCAGATTCAACTCCTTCTGTTTGAAAATATATTGAGGTCTCTTATGGTCCATGAATATATCTATATGCACCCCATAAAAATAATGACGCAAAAGTTTTAATGCAAATACCATTGCTGCGAGTTCTAAGTCATGTGTTGGATAGTTCTTTTCATGATTCTTTAGTTACCTAGAATCATAATCTATCACCTTCCCAAGTTGCATTAATGCACATCCACAAATCCATCTATACCCTTTGGTAGGGTCAACACCAGTGCCGTAGTCAATCTTGCTTTCAACTCCTGGAAACTCTTTTCACAAGCATCTGACCATTGGAACTTAATTGCCTTCTGCGTCAATTTAGTCAATGGAGAGGCAAGAGGAGAAAACCCCTCCACAAACTTTCTGTAATATCTAGCTATGCCTAAGAAACTGCGAATCTCCATTGGACTTGTAGGCCTCGGCCAATTCTTCACAGCTACAATTTTCTGAGGATCAACCTTAATTCCTTCACTAGAGACAACATGACTAAATAATGTAATAGATTCAAGCCAAAATTTACACTTTGAAAACTTTGCATATAACTTGTGTTGGTGTAGGGTTTAAAGAACTACCCTGAGATAATCAACATGGTCCTTTCGACTTCGTGAATATACAAGAATATCGTCAACGAACACTATCACAAACGAATCAAGGAATGACTTGATAACTTAGCTCTAAGATCCTTGAAGGCTACCGGGGTATTTGTTAGCCGAAAAGACATCATCAAAAATTCAAACTGCCCATATCGGGTTCTAAAAGCTATTTTCGAAACATCCTGCTCTCTGATTTTCAATTGGTGATACCCGGATCGTAAATCAATTTTGGAGAAGTACTGGAACCTTGCAATTTATCAAACAAGTCATCTATCCTTAAAATGGAACGACCTTGTTTAGCTGCCGATAGTCAATACATATTCTCAATGACCCATCCTTTTTCCTTACAAAAAGGACCGGTGCGCCCTAAGGTGAGCCACTCGGCCGGATGAAACCTTTCTCTAACAATTCTCTTAATTGTGCTTTTAGCTCCTTCAATTCTGCTGGTACCATTCTGTTGGGCGGAATAGATATAGGTTGTGTGTCTGGCATCACATAAATCCAAAAATCAATCTCCCTGTCTGGTGGGGTCTCAGGGAGCTCATCCGAAAAGACTCCTGGAAATTCATTCACAATAGGTACAGACTCAAGTGTAGTTGCCTCAGCATCCGTGTCGGCAACCCGGACCAAATGGTAAATACATCCCTTGTTAATCATCTTCACAGCCTTAAGGTAAGAAATAAACCTAACCTTCAGCAACACATCATCCCTCATCCACTCAATGACTGGCTCGTTTGGAAATTCTAACCTAACGGTACAGGTTCGGCAATCAAGCTTGGCAAAACATCAAATTAATACATCAAAATCGACAATCCCTAATGCAATGAGCTCGGAAATGTTGTCCCGACCACACAACATGACAATACAATCCCTATAAACCAGCACGGCCAAAGTAGACTCACCAACTGGAGTAGATACAAAGAACGGCCCATGAAGTTGTTCCGGTTCTATCCCAAATTCCATAGCAACATAAGGAGTAACATATGACAAAATGGAATCGGGATCAATAAGAGCATACATATCATGACATTGGACAACCAATATACCTGTAATAACATTTGGAGAAGCCTTTGAATTCGGATGAACCGCACATACCAAAGAAATGGTTGGATCCTCCCAAACTCTGTGCTCCACCCCGAGCTGCACCATGCCCTACGGGTGTTGGAGTGCCTTGAGCTGGAGGAGGTGTTGTGGATGTAGTGGCTGCAGAACTGGCTGGCAGTGCTAGGCCCTTGGCCGCACCCTGTCGGGACGAACGAAAATCCCTTTGAATGTAACCCCTTAATCCGCATCCGTAGCATATGGTTAAGTCCATGTAGCATATTCCTAGGTGAATATTTCCATACCAAGGGAATGGGGGCCTCCGCTAATACTGGAATCAACCACCATGATGGCCCAGTTGATAGGAGCCCCAGTTGCCCTAATTGGGCCTTATTGCTACCCTCTCGCTCCATTTTGTTCTTCAATTTGAGGGTCTCTGTGGCTTGAGGGAATGCCACCATCTTACCATAGTTCATATCAGAACTCAAGGTAGCTGTAGCGGCCTTATTAATTACCATGTGACTAAGGCCCTGCACAAACTGACGCACTCTAGCCTCCATAGTGGGCAACATGTAAATAGCATTATTTGGACAGATTCTCATATGGTAATCCCACACACTCAGGCTACCTTGCCTCAGGTTCTCAAACTCAGCAGCACGGCTGCCTTAATCTCGGTAGGCAAGCAATGATCCATGAAAGTGTCGACAAACTCACCCCACTTCGCCGAAGGGCTCCCTTCTTCACGGGACTCCTCCCATAGTTCAAACCAAAACTATGCCACCTCTTTCAGGCGGTAGGAAGCCAATTCCACTGCCTCCATCTCAGTAGCACGCATAACTCAGAGAGTTTTGTGCATCTCATCAATGAAGTCCTGGGGGTCCTCCTCTGGGTTAGTACCCGTGAACACTGGAGGATCCAACTGGAGAAACTTGTTCACCCTGGAATTAGAAGAATCCCCTGGCTGACTGGAAGAAGTGGGTGCAACATTTGATATCTGGGCCTGGGAAGCCACTATCTGAGCCAACATCTGTATGGCTCCCCTAAGATCAACATTAGAAACACCATAATCGGAAGTTGGAACTGGAGGTGGAACTGGTATATCAGTTGGAGGGACCGTTACACCCTCGGTAGGTGTAGGGACAGGTGCGGCCTGATTAGTTGTAGTAGAGTTAGGCAGCGTAGTAATTGGAGGAATATTCTGACTTTTTGGGTGCTCACCCGCATAATTAGATATAGAATCAATTGCCACTCCTAGTGTGACATTGGCTCTTTGGCCAGTTCTTGCCTTCCTCTTAGGTTCCATATACTGAAAGTTAGAGCAAAGCACGAGTTAAAGAAGGAACAATCTTACAATCAGCTTTATCGCATGATCGAGAACATGAAAGAAGGGTATTATTCCTAAATAACCATGTAGCATTCTAATTATAGATGTAGTCGACAACACACCGATAAGAAGGGCTCTACTAGACATGGCTCCGAGACATCCTAGGACACTTTAAAACCTTAGGCTCTGATACCAAGTTTGTCACGCCCCAAAATTGGGGAGCGCGACCGGCGCTCAACCAAGTGAACCCGGTCGAGTAAGCCTGTTAGAGTTTCTTCTATACAAACTCATAGATAAATGGAGATAATACATATTTTAATTAATTAGCCAATAATGTGATCATGTCTACAATCCCAATTAATTACCAATATTTTCATTATTTTAAAGTCTCAAATTTCACACATATTTTTCATAGTCTGAAATGGAACAATTAATTCAACCACAACATAACATTGTTTGACCTTCCCAGCACCAATATACAACCACACTATGTCTACGGAGCCTCTATAGATAAAGAAGAGTACTATGATAATCCGGCAACAAGGCCCCGAATATACCTCAAACACAATACACAAGGAACAAAAGATACATGACCCTGAAATGAAGTGGGGCTCACCAAGTCAGCTGGGAATAGGGTGTATGTAAGGCCCCGTAAATGTTTTCATAAAAACCCAAATTTCGTGATGGCAAAGTAGGTGTAGAGGTTAATAATAGTAGAAATTCTTCGCGGTGAGATTACAAGTCACGGTTTAGACTCTTTGGATTGAATAATGCACTGGGGAGTTTAAGGAAAATGTTGGATAGAAGTAGGCATATCTGCGGCCCATTCTGCAGCCACAAAACCACTCTGCGGACCGCAGACTGGTCACAAAGTGGGGCAGTGTTTTTGGGGAATTTGTTATGTCAATTTCGCGGCCATTATGCGACCGCATAACCGTGTTGCGGGCCGCACTTTTGTCGCATAATCATCCTTGGATTTTTTCGGAGAGAGGTTCTGCGGTACACTATGCGACCACAGAACTGTTATGCGGTGTATTATGCGACCGCAAAATAGGTTTGTGGGCCACATAGTGACCGCAGACCTAGTCAGTTCCTCTCCAGGTTTGGCACCCAAATTATGCGGTCATTTCGCGGACCGCATAACCATTATACGGTCGCATATGCGACCGTAGAACCTATTCTGGAACTTCATTTTTGGGGTTTTTAAACCCGACCCAATTCCGTTAAAACACATCCCATGGATCATTTTTGAGAAAAATTCTGATATCTTTAGAGTGAGAGGGGGAGTCTTAGAGGGAGAAAGTGATCTTCATCAAAACTTTCACTTTAATTCTCTCTTAAACCTTTGAAGATTATCAAGAGAAGCACCCTAGGTCTTCATCCTAATAGGTAAGATTCTATCACCAAGCTCTTAATTCCGTTAAAACACATCCCATAGACCATTTTTGAGAAAAAATATGATATCTTTAGAGTGAGAGTGTCACGACCCAAACCGATGGGCCGTGACGGGCACCCAGTACCTTACTGAACGTAGTACCAACATAACGTATCTTTCTTATTACATCATCATATACACATGGCATACGGGCCTAATAGGCCAACATCATCATTTATAAACTCAAAACATAGGCTGACAGGGCCGTACTATATTTCACGTACACGACATATGTCTACAAGACTCTAAGAGAACATAAATATCATAAAGGTTGGGATAGGGCCCCGTGATACTAATCAGCACATGTCCTAATCATACTCACAATATAAGCAACTCTGGAACAAATGGAGTGTACCAATATCTTCTGCTGAGCTGATCGCCTACTTGGAGGACTCTCGACCTGTCTATCGAGACCTGCAGGCATAAAATGCAGAAGTCCCCAGGAAAAAGGGACATCAGTACAAATAATGTACCGAGTATGTAAGGAATGAAAATCAGTAAATATTAGACATGAGAGAAACGTGGAGTAAAAGACTCGACATGTACGTCTACATAGCTCTGTAAATCATTTCATTTTTATAACGTCATGCATATGCGTATAAATGTCATACCATTCATAGGTATATATGTTCATAACATTATCAAGCCTCTTAGGGCATCCCATCATATAATTTCGGCCACTATGGGCAAATCATCAACGTATACCAGCTGATCGGGTGGTGGTGCGTATATAATGCCGTAACCTTTAGATATTCCCATATACATATATATACATATATAAGCGTATATAATGCCATCTGGTCATGGGTCAATGTGCATGTATAAATGCATGAAATGCATATAAAAAAAGTTAATAAGATTTTCTCGGAATGTCATAAAAATAATATGCCTTTCGAATAATTTTTATCAAATATGTATTTTTCTGAGACCCATGAACAGAAGATATAATAATAATTCACATGGGGAATCAAGAATATAGACACCCCTAATATTTCTATGAATAGTGTCATTTATGGAAATTATGCATTTGCTCGTTTCGTTTGTATCGTATTGATCATGCCAAAACAAAAGAAGAGATAGCCTTAACATACTTGATTCAATTCTCTTGACAATTCCTCTAACACACATCTTTTTCGATGCTCACGTAACGGCAGATCGAAGTAGGTGAAAATCCATATGATATTCTTGAGAAAGATTGCACCGTACTCCCTTAGAATTACAAAATCTCGTTGCTATTACTTGATATGTAATTGATGCATTAATTCAGACAACTCATACAAAGGTCCATGATATGAAGCATCATCATCTAGCTCAAACGAAGAAGAAGAGGAAGAAGAAAATTCCAACAAACTTGACTGAAGGGAATAATCATCAGAAATACCATTTTCAGTTTCCATAATAACCCACGTCTGAACATTATTCATTTGGTTAGCACCAATCTTCTTTTTCAACCCCATTATATTTCTCCTTCTCTTGCAATTTCTTGGCAAAACAGTTTCCCTAAGTGTGCCACCTTGCTAATGGTGTAATAGTCACTTATTTAAGCTCATTCTTGCTGCCACGTTTTTGCTCAATAGTCTTATCCAAAGACTTTGATTAATCAACCACTAATTATTAATTAACTAGTTAATTTCGCCATTATCCAATAATTCACATAATTAAGGATTATCATAAAATGTTACACTTTTAATACACTTTATACACCTTACTATCATTGCCATGTGGTACCTTGTATGGCACTAGTCCATGAATACAGGGTATTATATCTTAGACCGTATTTTACCCTAAAATGTAAAATTTCGACGAAATTCATTTTCTTCGATTTTCCTATGCTCTCACCTTCACGAATTTACTCATTACTTGCTTGAAATAGCATAAAATGCTTATAATCTTAAAATAATCTCATTCCTGAACTTACGTCGATTAACTTACGATGAAACTTTAACGTACAAAAAATGCGGGATATAACATATCATTTTTGAGATTTCTTTAATTTACTTATAGCGTACTTTCACGTGCGAAAACATGGGGTGTAACATCATTCCCCCCTTTGGAACATTCGTCCTCGAATGTTGACTGGTGTACTTGTCATTTTCATAGCCTATGTCTTCCGAATGCTTTATTACTCTCCTTACCATCTAGGCAACTGTTCTGTGAAAAAGGGCAGGGCATTCCCCCATTTAGGCCTCTTTCTCACACCACGACTTATGGTCGGAATCCTTCCAGTCTCATAACTGTTGCTACCTTCTATCATGCAGCTTGTACGACTCTGACCTTGTAAGTGCGCTTATGCGTCTCTTCTTTCTCTTTTTTTCCTCCGATTTTTAGCCATTACTGAAGTTCTTCGCTTGGTATTTTGTCAAACATATGAATATTGCTATATCTTATTTCATAGACACGGTTATCCATCTGTACGACTTTACTGCATCTAAGTAGGTCATACTATACCATAACTCTTACCTCGATTTCTTGTTATAGAGGTTTGCTACCAAATTCCAGGTTACTTTCATTGCTTATCCAATATGTATAAATCTATGTCCTTTAATGCTTCCACATTACTCTTCATCTTATGAATCACGGCCTAATCTCATCTCAAACATTATAACTTTTATCCATCCGTTGTTGATTCACCCCAATATTGATCTACTATCTACCCCTGATAACTTAACCTTTTATGTAACACTGCCGTTAGAGTTCACGTTTCATCGGGGAACATCTGAAATGACTAGACTGATCCACCTGGGGCGATACCATGCTTTCATAACTGTATCTCACGGATTCCCAACGTGATTCACCTTGCGTGGGTATTTTAATCCTATCCAATTTATGAGATCCCTTTCTTTTCTTCATCAGATCATTACTAAATCGAAGGCCCAAACGTCATCCTTTATCTATCACAATTACACCCTCATTCTATTACCAGGGCAGCATTCCATCTCTTCTAAATGCTATTAGTCTTAGACTCCTTTGAGTTCATTCATGCTATAGTGAGCTTTGTATAACTTAGAAAAACCATCTGCTCTTCTTGTTTTCATGGGCTTAATCCTGAGGACATATCCATTTTCGTTACTTTCTCACTCGCCCGTTTTTATCCTTACTCCTGTCTTCTGGAACTTTGTCGCTTCATCATACAATAACCTGCGACCTACACATATCTATTTATATTACTTGCAAAATTTCAACTTGTTTGCATCATAGATTTCCTTATGTCATTTTGGAACATCAAGCAAGACATCACATCGCCTCTAACTTTTCTTTACTCTCTTAGTCAGGCTTTTCGATACCTAGACCATGGGCTGGAAGATATGTTACTGACGATGTTTTTATTATTCCTAGATACTGAATCCCGACACTTCTAGCCCTCTATCTAAAGTACGGATTATTCACAACTTTCTGCTTTTGTGTATGTCATATGTTGTCCANCCTTCATTCACATCAACTACTCAAAGCTCTATTATAATACTTGCACCTCAGCTATATACACAATCCTGTGGGAGCTTCATACTGACTTCTTATGAGGCTGGTATTATTTTGACGCCCTTATAGAATATGGCTACTGTACTATCTCTCTTGTACCTCTGATATTTAAGAGTGATCCTGCAATGTTCCCAATCATGAGGTCTATAATTTTCTGGGTCCAATAATCAGATTCCTGATTTACTTAGTTGGTGTAACCCTTTAGTTTCCTCTTCCTTCTGATCAGCCTTTATGTAGGCTTAAACTATCTTCCAATCTGTGGATCATGGCATTAGTTATTACTTTATCCTTTCATGGACGCTATGGAATATCCATGATACAATCTTCTAACAATTCAATCTTTTGTCTATAACCTAGATTCAATTCTTTCTTTTAACTTATACTGGAGTCTTCTACGGCTGTATGATTGTCCACACATATGCTGCATGGATAATCCTCTGAAATCTTAAGTGCATTCATAACGTAACTAACTCTGGATCATTGATCGAATAATTACTTTCGTTCCTTCTCAACTTTCTTTAAATGTAAGCAATTACTTTTCCTGGTCATTCTACCACTTGTTGCATGAATACTTGGCTTATCTTAGTGCCCACACCTATTGGAATTTCATACAACCCATACGACCTTGAATATAACCTTTTGATTTTTTTCTTTTTCTTCCCGTTCATTAGCCACGATAGGTGCCACTTTCTTTTGTAGTGCATACAATTTTGTAGTGAGACTGTGTTTACATGACCATTTCTCCTTCGAGTTACCATGTTTAGGTTGAAGCCTTCTTCCTTATTTCCTCAGCTAGTCTTTCATTGTAGTACTTAGAGAAGACCCTCTGACTCTTGTAAAGCTGCGAGATCATTACATCGTATACTCGATGGAATTTTTGTTGTCTTTCCTTGCCTATAATTATCCATAGTTACTTACTTCCACGCCCTTGTGCTTGTAGGGTTGTTCTGAACTTATATTTTGATTGTCTTCCCAGTGAGACTATGTGTTATTTCCATAACATTAATACGCAACCTTTAACTACCCCAACTCTTAACTGAATATTTCTCAAGGGTCACGATGTCGTATCTGTGATACTGAATTCCCCATGTTGGGGTTCACTATGCACATCTTACACAATCTCTTCATTTGTCTGTGTCCTCTTGTTTAGCCATGACTATGCTCTTCCTGAATGAACTACTAACTACTCATTGGCCCATTCTCAAATCAATATTCCGCGTAATCTTTCTTGGGTTATTTCCTTTGTCTTAACTTATGTCTCGCACTGGTTCCTTATCTATTAATAATATCTCGAATAGGAACCCTTACTTCCTATCCTTGACGTCGTGCTTGCATAATGTTAAGGAATCATAGCATATTTGTAGGATTTGAATAAGTTCAATCTCATCCCTTTTTCATTTGTTTTTCATATTCTTCCTTTACTATTCCATAGTTACTAGAACCACTTAATTCTGACTTAATGTCATATCACACCATATTTCCCCCTTTTAGGGGAGCACTAATATTTAGTGCTACGATGATTTACGTATATATTTTTTACCCTTTCATCTCTTGCATCTTTTCACATCATCGATGATCCTTACTCGCCTCGCGGTAATCCTTCTGTACCAAGGATAAAGCATTCCTCACTCGCGAGGGTGACATTTAGTGTAGCTGGTACGTACAGTCCCTTGAGATTAACTTTACTCACCTTGCTTGCTTTATGGAAGCGTCTTCCTGAATGACCTTTACAAAGTATTCTTCTGTCGTCCATTCTATTATCGCCGGAACGGAATATGAAATTCTCATGATGCTGACTATTATCAAGTCACTCAGTCCTTAATTCATGTTTAGTTTATCTTGTTTACCAGCCTATACTGATTTCTATTATTCTGGGGTCTAACTTTTCCTTCATGTAGTTGCATTGGAGTCACGAACTTATTTTTCGAAGTGAGGATATAACTTTATGGCCTATACTCTTTTGTTGTCTCAAGGCCTGTCACCTCTAGTCTTTCCCTTCACTTGACTATAGATTATGTAATATTATCATTCTTTTGATCTACCGTTGTCATCCATGCATCACATCTTACTCATAACGCTTCATTAACTCTCTTCTTATTTCCTGCTGACATTTCTGTCTAACACTTTATTTTGAAACTTTTAACAGGACATTCTTTTGCTTTTAGCTCACCTTGCTCCATCTACTGGCTTTTCGGGTTGCCTAACATTCTTTCTTTACTAGGGATGAGAGCCATACTAAGGTAACATTTATCCTTTCAAGGCTTCCAGTGCCTATCTTTATAGAACTCATATCTAGCTGTACTATTTTAGAGTGTACCATCTCGGTGTCTCACAAGGAGATTTTGTTAGCATATTTACAGTATCCTTCGGAAATGTCAACTAACACAATCAATCCAACCATCATTTTTGGTTACTCTAACCCCAGTCGGTTCCTGATATTCGTCCTTCTCTTAACTATTTCTGCTATGAGGTAAGATTCTATCACAAAGCTCTTAATTCCATTAAAACACATCCCATAGACCATATTTGGGCAAAACTCTTATATCTTTAGAGTGAGAGTGTCACGACCCAAACCGATGGGCCGCGACGGGCATCCGGTACCTTACTCAACCGAGTACCAGCGTAATGTATCTTTCTTACTACATCATTATATACACGTGACATATGGGCCTAATAGGCCAACATCATCATTTATAAACTCGAAATATAGGCCGACAAGGCCGTACAATCTTTCACGTACATGACATATGTCTACAAGTCTCTAAGAGTACATAAATGTCATAAAGGTCGGGACAGGGCCCTGCCATACT
>AWOL01S0004845.1:70623-90791 GCA_000715115.1 Nicotiana otophora | reverse complement strand
GCAGCGTCCCCAGGCAAAAGGGACGTCAGTACAAATAATATACCGAGTATGTAAGGAATGAAAATCAGTAAATAATAGAAATGAGAGAAACATGGAGTAAAAGACTCGACATGTACGTCTGCATAGCTTTGTGAATCATTTCATTTATATAACATCATGCATATGCGTATAAATGTCATACCATGCATAAGTATATTTGTTCATATCATCATCAAGTCTCTGAGGGAATCCCATCATATCATTTCGGCCACTGTGGACAAATCATCAACGTATACCAGTTGATCAAGTGGTGGTACGTATATAACGCCGTAACCTTTTACATATCCCATATACATATATATACGCATATATAACGCCATCTGGTCACGGGTCAATGTGCATGTATAAATGCATATGAAATACGTTAATAAGATTTTCTCCGAATGTCATAAAAATAATATGCCTGTCAGATAAATTTTATCGAATACGTATTTTTCTGAGACCCATGAACAGAAGATATAATAATAATTCACATTGGGAATCAAGAATATAGACACCCCTAATATTTCTATGAATATAGTCATTTATGGAAATTGTGCATTTGCTCGTTTTGTTTGTATCGTATTGATCATGCCAAAAAGAAAGAAGGGATAGCCTTAACTTACATGAGTCGATTCTTTTGACAATTCCTCTAACACACGTCTTTTGCGACACTTACGTAACGGCGGATCGAAGTAGGGGAAAATCCATATGATATTCTTGAGAAATATTGCACCGTAGTCACTTAGAATTACAAAATCCCGTTGCTATTACTTGATACGTAATTGATCCATTAATTCGGACAACTCATACAAAGGTCAATGAGATGAAGCATCATCATCTAGCTTAAACAAAGAAGAAGAGGAAGAAGAAAATTACAGCAAACTTGACTGAAGGGAATAATCATTAGAAATACCATTTTCAGTTTCCATAATAACCCACGTCTGAATATTATTCATTTGATTAGCACCATTCTTCTCTTTCAACCCCATTATATTTCTCCTTCTTGATAATATATTTAAAGATGACTGAATTTGCTAAAGGAAAGGAAAAACATGGAGAGTTAAGCAACGGAATAAAAGATAATGATTTTCTTGTTTCCTCAAGACTGGGTAATATGTTGCAATATTTTGGCAAAACAATTTCCCTATGTGTGCCACCTTGCTAATGGTGTAAGTGTCATTTATTTAAGCTCATTCTTGCTGCCATGTTTTGGATCATTAGTCTTATCCAAAGACTTTGATTAATCAACCACTAATTATTAATTAACTAGTTAATTCCCCCATTATCCAATAATTCACATAATTAAGGATTATCATAAAATGCTACTCACTTTTAATACACTTTATACACCTTACTATCATGGCCATGTGGTACCTTGTATGGCACTAGTCCATGAACACGCGGTATTATAGCTTAGACAGTATTTTACCTTAAAATGTCAAATTTCGACGAAATTCATTTTCTTTGATTTTGCCTACCCTCTCACCTTCACGAATTTACTCATTATTTGCTTGAAATAGCATTAAATGCTTATAATCTTAAAATAATCTTGTTCCCTAACTTATGTCGATTAACTTAAGATGAAACATTAACATACGAAAAATATGGGATGTAACATCTCATTTCCGAGCTTTCATCATTATAGCGTACTTTCACGTGCGAAAACATTAGGCGTAACAGGGAGAGAGAGTCCTAGAGGGAGAAAGTGATCTTTATCAAAAATTTCTCTTCAATTCTCTCTTAAACCTTTGAAGATTATCAAGAGAAGCACCCCAGCTCTTCATCCTAAGAGGTAAGATTCTATCACCAAGCTCTTAATTTCGAAATGTAACTAGAATGGTCAATTATTAAGCTAGATCATGGGGATGGGAGAGCTTACCTTGCATGCATGTATTCTTGAAGTATGTGGGAAGGTTGTGAGCTAAAAATTGTAGAGAATGGGTTGGGGAAAGATGGAATCCTTCAAAAAAGGGGTCTTAAAACATTGATACACACAAAATGTTTGATAAAATGCTCAAGTGAGCTAGAATCATGATCGTTTTCCTAAGTTTTGGTTCAATTTTGCTATATTGCTAAACTAGATTGAAGTTGCTAATATTCCGGAACATCTAAGAGTTTTAAGAAGCTAAATTGAGGTTTGTTGGCTAAACCCGCTTCTTCTTAGAATCGAATCCCACGGTGTTCATTAAATTAGTGTAAGTCCCAAATTGGTCATTATAGAATTGGCTATTCCTAATGTGTTTGTGTTGAATGATGTATGTTCAATATTTATTCTAAATGCTTCATCATGTTATCTTTCCATTTGAGGATGTGTTCAAAATGTGGAATATGTGTTAGAAATGTTAAGACTTCATGTCAAGGCCAAATAAAGGTTGTTATGCCAAATTAAATGAAAATCCTATATGTGCCTAAGATTCCCAAATTGGTCATATGTGAAATTAATGTTTTGAATGGGAAACCTTATCGTTCTTGATAATGATAAGTATGTTTGAATATGGAAAGGAGAACTGGAATTATGAAATACGGCCAAGTGCCAAGAATGCCTTTATAATTGTGGTCACTAGTGCCAATGAACTGAAAAAATATGAAATAAGTACGAAGTGAGATGATTGATTGAAAAGATAATGTCCCGGGTGAGACGGCCTAACCGATCAAGCCATGATCAGATGCCATGGCGCACACATGGTGGTAACTGCGCTGGAAATTATGATGAAATTGTGGTTATGGTTGATGTCTCAAATGAAACAACCTAGCCGATCGGGTGGCATTGCGAATTGTGGAATATCGGCACTAAAGATCACCCAACCTTATAACATGGAAATTGACTTGAAAACTTATGTGATCCTTAACTTGATGTTTTAATATTAGTTGAATGTCTTATTGAATTCTTCATTGTTCCTATTGTATTATTATTCATTCTATTGAGATAGTGTTTAGCTTTACACACTAGTACTATTCGACAGTACTAACCTCCCTTTTGCCGGGGGTGCTGCATCATTAAATGGATGCAGGTGGTTCCATAACAGACAGTGTTGATCACAGATAGTGCTGCATCCTTTTCTCAGTGGACTCGGTGAGCCCCATTTCATTCCGGGGTCATATATTGTACCTTTTGTTTATATTGTGGTCATTTTTTGAGGTATAGCTAGGGCCATGTTGCTGGCACCATCTTTACTCTTGTTTGTATCTTTAGAGGATCCGTAGACACTATCTGGGTTGTATATGTGTGTTGGGAATGTTAAACCAGTTATGTTATATTTGATCAGTTGTTCCACTCGAACTATAAGAATTATGTATTTTGAGACATAAAGGTGCAATGGCTAATGAACTCCCTACTGTATAATTGATGAAATCATGTCTTTTCCTGATCATGGTTGAGTTGGGTAGAAAGTATATAACAGGCTTGCTCGATCAGGTTCACTCGGTTTAGCGGCTGTCGCGCCTCCCGAGGATGGGGCATGACAAACTTGGTATCATAGCCTAAGGTATTAAACTGTCCTAGGATGTCTCAGAGCTGTGTCTGGTAGAGTCCTTATCGGTGTGTTGTCGACCACATCTCTAAGTTGGAGGCTACTTGGGCATTTATGAACAATAACCTTCTTTGATATTCTGGATCGTGCGATGAAACTAATGGTGCAACTATTCCACCTCTAACTCGTGCATCCCTTTAACGTTCAGTATATGCCACCTAAGAAGAGAGCAAGAACTGGTGAAGGAGCCAATGCCGCCTTAGGAGTGGTAGTTGACCCTTTTGTTTGATGATGCGGGTGAATACCCGAGGGGTGAGGATAGTCCCCTGACTACTACATTGCCTGATTGCATTACACCCGACCAAGGCACACTAGTTCCTGCACCTACTAAGGCTGCAACGATTCCACCAACTGATATTCCAGTTCTACCACCAGCTCCAGCTTCTGATTCTGGCATTTTTGAAGTTGATCTTAGGGGAGCTATCCAGATGCTGACACAGTTAGTGGCTTCTCAAAGCCAATGATTAAATGTTGCACCCACTTCTTCTAGCCAACAAGGGGACTCTAGTGGTTTCAGGGTGAACATGTTTCCTCAGTTGGTTACTTCGGTGTTCATAGGTGCTAATCCCAAGGAGGACCCACAAGACTTCATTGACGAGATGCATAAGACTCTCTGGGTTATGTGCATTACTGATATGGAGGGAGTGGAGTTGGCCGCCTACCGCCTGAAAGGGTAGCATATTCTTGGTTTGAGCTGTGGGAGGACTCTCGGAAGGAGGGGAGCCCTCCAGCGAGGTGGAGTGAGTTTGCCGATGACTTTATAGACCATTTATTGCCTCTCGAGACTAGGGCAGGTCGTGCCGCAGAGTTTAAGAATCTTAAGAAAGGGAGTAAGAGTGTGTGGGAGTATCACATGGAGCTCAAGATCCTGTCCAAATATTCTATTCATATGTTGCCTACTATGGAGGCTAGAGTGCGCCGGTTTGTGCAGGACCTTAGCCCCTTGGTTATCAATGAGACCGCTACAGCTGCCTTGAATTCAGATATGAACTATTGGAATATGGTAGAATTTGCTCGAGCTACAGAGAACTGTAAATTCAAGAACAGAATAGAGCGAGAGGGTACCAGCAAGGCCCGGTCCACAGGAAACATTGGGAAGTCATTCAGTGGGGGAGGTCAACTTTTAAGGGAGGGTCATCAGGGACGTCCCAGTATGTTGCTCAGTCTTAAGCTAGTGCACCACTGGCAGGGCCGAGTTAACTGCAGGGGAGTGGTTTATAGCCCAATCAGCGCAGCAGGGGACCCCACCAGCAGGGCCGATCAGGAGGGAGATTGCAGCAGCAGCGGAGACCCCCATGCCCTAGGTGTGAGAAGATGCACTTGGGGATCTGCTACATGGACCTACTTATATGTTACGGGTGTGGATTGAGTGGTCATATTCAGAGGGACTGTCGTTCATCCCACCAGGGTGCGGGCAGGGGAACAACACAACCATCCAGTTCTGCAGCTGCTACATCTTCAGCACCCCCTCCAGCTTGAGGCACTCCGGTACCAGCAGGGCGGGGTGCAGCTAGGGGTGGTGTGTACATTTCAGGAGGACGCAGTCCTTTCTATGCTATGAGTGGTCGCCAGAGTGAAGAGGCTTCTCTAGATGTTGTCACAAGTATATTGACTGTCCAAACTTATTGATCCCGGTTCCACCTTGTCCTATGTTACCCCTTATGTTTCTACGGAATTTGGGAACCAAAATATCTTCCTGAGCTGTCCACTGTGTCTACTCCGGTTGGCGAGTCTATTATGGCCGCACGAGTTTATAGGGGTTGTGTTTTCATGGTGCATGGTCGGGACACCGTGGCCGATTTCATTGAATTGGGGATGGTCGATTTTAATGTAATTATCGGGATGGATTGTCTTTATTCATGTTTTTCTAAGCTCGACTGTTGAACTAGAACTTTGAGGTTTGAATTTCCTAATGAGCCAGTTGTTGAGTGGAAGGGGGATAATGTGGTAGCGAAGGTTATGTTTATTTCTTACCTTAAAGCCATGAAGATGATTAACAAGGGGTGTATCTATCAATTGGTCTGGGTTATGGATACCGATGCTGAGGCACCTACACTCGAGTCTGTTCCAGTTGCGAATGGACTCCCTGGGATTCCGCCAGACATGGAGATTGATTTTGGGATTGATATGATGCAAGGCACGCAGCCTATGTCTATTCCGCCTTACAGGATGGCACCAACAGAATTGAGTGAACTAAAGGAACAATTGAAGTATTTGTTAGAGAAGGGTTTCATCTGACCGAGTGTGTCGCCATGGGGTGCGCCGGTTCTCTTTGTGAGGAAAGATAGGTCATTGTGTATGTGTATTGACTACCGGCAGCTCAACAAGGTCACAATGAAAAACAAATACCCATTACTAAGAATAGTTATAGGGTACAAGGTACTTCTCCAAAATTGATTTACGGTCCGGGTATCACCAATTGAAGATCAGGGAGCAAGATATTCCGAAAACATCTTTCCAGACCCGATATGGGCACTTTGAATTTCTGGTAATGTCTTTTAAGCTAACAAATGCCTCGTCGGCTTTCATGGACCTTAGAATCGGGTTTCAAGCCCTTTCTCGATTCCTTTGTGATAGTATTCATTGACGATGTTCTTGTGTATTCACAAGGTCGAGAGGACCATGCCGATCATCTCAGGGCAGTTTTGTAGACTCTTCATCAGCACCAACTATACGCGAAATTTTAAAAATGTGAATTTTGTCTTGAGTCTGTCACATTCTTGGGTCATGTTGCCTCCAGAGAAGAACTTAAGGTTGATACTCAAAAGATTGCAGCGGTGAAGAATTGGCCTAAACCTATAACGCCAATCGAGATTTACAGTTTCTTAGGCTTAACATGGTATTACAGGAAGTTTGTGGAGTGGTTCTCTACTCTTTCCCCTCCTTTGACTAAATTGACTAAGAAAGCGGTTAAGTTCCGATGGTCCAATGCTTGTGAAAGGAGCTTCCAAGAGTTGAAATCAAGATTGACTACGGCGCCAGTGTTGACCCTGCCAGAGGGTACATATGAACTCGTGGTATATTGTGATGCTTCAAGAATTGGGCTTGGGTGCGTTTTGATGCAACACGGCAAGGTTATAGCATATGCTTCTAGGCAACTCAAGAATCACGAAAAGAACTATCCAACTCATGACTTAGAACTTGCGGCAATGGTTTTTGCATTGAATATTTGGCGTCATTATTTGTATGGGGTCCATATGGATGTATTCACGGACCACAGGAGTCTCCAATATATTTTCAAGCAAAAGGATCTGAATTTGAGGCAGAGAAGATGGCTTGAGTTACTCAATGATTACGACATCGATATTCTATATCACTCGGGGAAAGCCAATGTTGTGGCGGATGCTCATAGACGGAAATGTATGGGTAGTTTATCAAACTTGGAGGTATATCCATTGGCCAAGGAAGTCCATCCATTGGCTAGTTTCGGAGTTCGTCTTGCAGACTCTAATGAAGGAGGGGTAATTGTGCAAAATAGGGCTGAATCATCGCTTGTTGTGGAAGTCAAAAAGAAGCACTATAACGACCAATTTTTGGTGCAATTGAAGGAGGGGATTCAAAAACATAAAACTATGGCTTTTATTATCAATAGTCAACCCCCTTTGAGCTTCTAGACTTTCTCATTTGTTAACCATAATATAAGCCTTTACCCGTTTTGTTGTGATCCTCTCTTGGCACCCGGACCTTCCTTAAAACTCTTGTGAAATAAGTGGCCTAAGGCATAATGAGGGAGAGTTGAGGAATTTGAAAAAGGTATCAAGGCACCAAAAACACAAAACAAATGATTTCTATGAAAAGAGAAGGCAAGAAAAGAGAAAGAACAAAGAAACAAAAAGAGAAAATGCAAGAAAGATAATAAAGGAAGGGTTGATGGATTCAAAAAGAGGTAATGATCCCTAACGTGAGCATCAAGGGAGAAAAAGAATGAAATGCATAAGAAATTGTCATGTCAAGTCTCTCTAGCCCCTAAGAAAAAGAGAATGCCTGTAAAAATTGGCAATTGAGAGCCAAGAAATGAAAACATAGAGTGCTTAAGGAAAGGTGTAACCACTTAACCATATGGTATCCTACCCCAATATAAAATCCTTCATTACAACCTAAGATAAGTCCTACTTGATTTTGAACCGAGTAAGCTTACATTAGTGGTGATGTACACCATGGGAAAGCCTATGGTACTTGAAGCCACACTTGTGATATTCTGTTGTGAAAGAAGAGTAAACCTTTCATTGATCTATAGATTGAGTGCTAACCTTTATAGTGAACTTGGCAAATGGAAGGTAGATGAAGAAAAGATTGGATTCCACCATGATCTCATAATAGAACAAGAGTCCTCAATGAGTAAAGTCAATTTTTGAAGCTCAAATGTCACATTAGAACTATAGGTGCATGATATGTCAATGGTCAGCTTGTTGACAATGCACGAGTGTTGTGTGTAATTACTGGTCCCAACTGAGTATGTATGGCTTACCATTGACTCGCTGAAATGACCTTTCACTTTGTGGAGGTGGGAACTAATCTATTTGCTAGAGGACAAGCAAAGACTTAAGTTTAGGAGAGTTGATAAGTATGGATTTTGATAACTTTTTTGTAACTTCTTGCTTTACTTTTAGTCTGAAAGTGTTGATTTATGTTACCAAAACTAATCGAAGTGTGCCAATTGAATGAATGTTGGAGGTTTGGACTCTAATGAAGAAATCTAACTCAAAAAGGAGTGTTCCGGCTCACAAGGAAAGAAGGGGCGCAACTGACCAGAATTGTGGACCGCAGAATTCTCTCTATGGCCGCAGATCTTATGTAGAATCCCAGAAGTGCTGCCACAAAACATGGTTGCACTAACAATAATTCAAAAAGTTCATAGAGTGCGCAAAATCACCAAGAATGAAGCCTTGTCAGAAGTGCAGACCACAAATACTTTGTGCGGCCGTAGAAGCTGAAGTGCAGCCACAGATCAAGTTGTGCGATTGTAGAATCTCTCAACCCGCAGACTCAAGCAATGTGCGGCAGCAGAACATCCTGAAAGGTATTTTTGTTAGCAAATTTTGGGCCACTAAAAATTGATGAGAATCACTTTTTAAGGTCATGTTGTGAAGTTTTCCTTGTTGTAGCCATTGTAGTTTACCATTCTGGGCATTTTGTGATCATTATTGGACAAAAACATCATAGTTTATCATTTCAATTTTATATTATGGCTTGAATTAGTGTTTCTTATTTGTTTTCTTCATTTTCTACTATGAGTAGCTCGATTCTTACTAGGGTTGTGACCCAACCTTAGTGTGTAAAACTTATGGGTATTTAATTGAATCCTTTGTTATGATTGGCTGTTTGTTATTTAGCCTTGTTCATGCTTTAGTTTTATAATTAATAGTTGCAAACATTGATTAATGCCTTTTTGACTTGCTCTTTACTTGATAAAGAGGGACCTAGTCTAGGAAAATATGGTTAACAAGAAAGGGTTTGAATTAGAGATAGGGAAAACCCGACTGCAACTCATATCAAATATTTAGCTTGATACCCCATTTGAGCTTAAGGAAGAAATATTGGGCAAAAATCACTTTATGACTGGGAGGTATTGAGTGGGTAACTTATAGTTGAGAGCTATGATACACCCCAATTACTAAAACAAGTGTTAACATAGTTAACCCATTAGGCGAACACCTAGGTGAAGGTTACATCCCTAGGCCTTTTTACCTATTTGAAAACAACCAAAACCAATTAGTCAATTTCTAGTTTCATTTATCTAGTTGATCATTGATAGTATAGTTTATAAAAGTAATTAGCAAAACAAACTTGATTGGAAGTGTATTTAAGTTGTTTCGTCTCCACGCATCAAGTATAGACTCAACCACCCATTGTTAGCTCCCTGAGGAAATCGACCCCGAATCATAATTGCGTACTATTCTTCCAATGACCTCTTCCACTCATTGTCGAGTATGGATTCGGAGTGGATCATATATTGTGCTATCCGTTTATCCATGGTTATAGTCATGTACCTCGCAGGTTTGTTATTATTGCGCATATAGTTATTGAATTTAGAGCATCATGGGATGAGCTATTCCATATGGACCAGTGTTCAGATAGGGTCATGTATCGCATTAGAGTAGATTGGAATATGATACATTTTTTTATTTAATGTATATTGTTTCTCCTTTATGTGACGGGTTCATAGAATCACGCCTTATAGTGGTATTTTGCAGCTTGCGGGATGGTTCTCTAATTTGTTTTTCTTTCCATTATTGGGTACATTCGAGTTGTTGCCTATTTGGTGCACGGGTTGCACTAAATGTGGATCAAGGCGGTTCTCGTGTGGCATGTCGGTTGAGCAGCTTATGCTGAATGAGATGAGGTTATTGGACCTGGAATAAGTGCTACCAGATTTAATTATAGTATGTTGGGAAAAATAACTTCACTAGTCAGCTTAGAATTCGGCTATGGTTCTTTTCGGCTGAGACAACTCGGAGTTTAAGCCTTTGTCATTTAATTCTCTCACATATGGTGAGGACACGAGCTAGAGTTACTGATGACCCTGCTCCCAGTGCCGGTGTTTCTAGAGGCAGGGGCAGAGGCCGAGGAGGAGCACGTGTTATAGCTAGAGCACCTATCAAAGCAGCAGTTGAGGAGCTGCCAGTAGCTCCTGTTGGGGGACAGGCACCAGAGGTTCCTGTTGTTGCCCTCGGACTTCAGGAGACCTTAGCACAATTCCCGAGCAAGTTTGGTACATTGGCTCAAGCGGGGTTTATTCCAGTTGCACCAGCTACTTCACAGACTAGGGGAGGAGCTCAAACTCCCACTACCCGCACCTTAGAGCAGCAGGCTCACATTGGTCCGATTCCGGGTGTGGTGCCAGTGCGGGCAGGTTTGCCAGTTCAGCCCGTGATTAGGGCAGCAACATCTCACGAAGAACAGCTTATACTTGTAAGGCTTAAGAAGTATTACCTTCCTTCCTTCAGTGGTTTGGCTTCAGAGGATGCACATGGTTTCCTAGAGGAGTGCTAGCGTTTTCTCTGCACCATGGGTATTGTGGAGACGAGTGTGGTTATTTGTACCACATTCCAGCTTAAGGGAGCGGCATATCAGTGGTGGAGAACGTACGAGTTAGGTAGCATGGTCTAGGCAACTTTACTCATATGGGATCGGTTTTTAGAGCTCTTCTTGAGAAAATATGTTCCTCAGACTCTTCGGGGTGCCTGGCATGTGGAGTTTGAGTAGCTGTGCCAGGGCACTATGTTAGTGTCACAATATGCCATCAAATTCAATGGTTTGTCTAGACATGCACCTGCTTTGGTTTCTACAGTTTGAGAGAAAGTATGCAGGTTCCTTGAGGGGCTCAACCATGATATACGGTTTAGCATGGATCGAGAGTTGGAGTCGGATGTTCCATTTTAGCAGGTGGTAGAGATCGCTCGCCGACTAGAGGTAATGCAGGACTAGGGGGGAGAGGACATACAGGTTTAGGAGAGAGAGAGGTCAGGGAGGCTAAGTGGCCTTGTAGATCGGGAGTATCTAGTAGTCCTTATTTTGGAGGCAAGGTACGCCATGGTAGAGGTTTTGTGGGTCAGTCTGTTTAGTTTTCACTTTAGGCTTTGCGCGGTGCTTCAGTTATCTATAAGTCTCAGAGTTCCCGTGCTAGATAGCTTCAACAGCCACGCCAGCAAAGAGGCTGCTTTGAGTGTGGAGATACTAGCCACATGGTGAGAGATTGTCCCAGACTCCGAACTGATGTGTCATGGCGGGGTTTCCAGGCTATGTGTTCTGCTCGAGTTGCTGTTATCACTGCACCGCTAGCTTGGGGTGTAGGTCAGTTGGGTAGAGGGCACCCAAGAATGGGGGCTCAGTCTGTTGATTTACTTTCTACAATAGGGATAATGCCGCTACATTGGATGATGTCGTACAAGTATGGTTTTGATTTGTTATAGAGGAGCATCATTCATATTTTGTTTTGGTTCTTCTTATCGGCGTTAGCCCTCCTATGTTGCTTCACATATGGGTGAGTTTTGTGATTTTGTACTCTACTTATGTTTTTACCCCTGTTGGGAGAATCTATAGTCGTAGCACATGTATATCGTTTTGTTTTATTCATTATTGAGAGCTATAAGACTAAGAATGACTTTTTGTTACCCATTACGGCAGGTTTTGATGTGATTTATGGGTGGTTCGATATGATTTCTGAATTAGATGCTCTACCAGTGTGGGAGTTCAGCATGTGTTGTGACCTTGCTAGCGAAAATTGAATTCGTTGAAGGTTTCGGTTGGTATGATGTGTAATCTACTTGTGATTCAGAGCTGAGGATGGGATCCTCGCATTTCCATGAGGTTTGTTATGTTTGGGCCGGACTGCGTGCTGCGATGAAGTTATATTAGGATGAGATCCTTGTGAGTTGTTCGTACACTTTGATTCTCCCTTGTGGAATTAATTCGTAGTATGCTACTGATAGGGATTTGTGCCGGTCGGGCTTGTTTGATAGTTCTTTTATGTGTTCCCTCGTATATTCAATCATATTCATGTTATGCTTATTAGGGTTTAGCTTGCGAGGGGTGTGCCCAAGTGGTGTTGGGTGTGACTTGTTTATTTGAGTGAATAATCATGGCATCTTCGCACTTCTCGCATCCTTGTCGGTATTGTGGAGGTTTTGAACAATGTTCTAGCTGATATGAGGTTAATTGTCGGTGCTAGGTTTGGGTATGGATGACTATTGTGATTAGAATGTTGTTATGGAAATATGTGTAGTGTGTTATGCCATGTGTTTTATCTGGTCTTGTGGAAACGACTGGATGGTGAGAAATTTTGTTCTAAGACCTATTGGTATTGGTGGAAGGAAAAACCTTTAGTTCAAGTGGTGTTATCGGGCTTACGTGGATTTGGGATGACGTGGGGTCACCCGCGGGTGTATGTATGGTTTGTTCACTCAGAGATTGATGACTTCGGAACGATTCTTGGCACGGTCAAGGACGGATGTTTGTTTAAGAGGGGGAGAAGGTAACAAACCAACATGTCATTTTGAGAATTAGCATCCCGTTTGCCGGCTTAAGGTCTCGAGCAACTTCGTATTATGTATTATGACTAGCGTGTGTGGTGCCGTTTGGATTTCGGATGATTTGAGATCAATTTGGAAGAAGGATTCTTATTTTAGAAGTTTAAACAGTAAGAGTTAACCGGAGTTTGACTTTTGTATAGACGACTCTGAAATGGCATTGTGATGATTCCAATAGCTTTGTATTGTGATTTTGGACATAGGCATGTATCTAGATTTGGATTTGAATGGCCGAAGGATAATTTAAAACATTTTGGCAAATATTGGAAAGTTGAAGTTTTGGAAGGTTAAGAGGTTTGATCGAGAGTTGACTTTGTTGATATGGGGCTCAGATTGCGATTCAGAGAGTTGGATTAGCTCTGTTACGTAATTTGACACTTGCATGCAAACTTTGACATCATTTCGAGTTGATTTGATGTGTTTTGACGCGAGTTGTAGAAGTTGAAAGTTCATAAGTTTATTAAGTTGGATTTTTGTTGCAATTCGTATTTCTGATATTGTTTGGTGTGATTTGAGGCCTCGAGGAGGTCCGCGTTATGTGTTGGGACTTATTGGTATGTTCAGAAAGGGTCCCGAGGGGCTCGGGTGAGTTTCAGATAGGTTTGGTTTCTATTGCGCTCGTTGTTTTATGTTTCGACGTCGTTTCTTCATGCATAAATGCTACCACATTACGAAAATGACCTCCAATTGCTGTTTTGATTGAAGCATTAGATATTTATCGTAAGTACGTAGCCATAGCAAAAACGTTGTTGAATTTGGACATCATATGAGCGAGTTATGCTCATTTTAGTGTCGGAGAAGAGAGTTGTTGGTGGTGCTTCGTAGATGCGAAGTCGGGTCCACATCTGCGACCCCGCAGGTGCGAAAAATGGTCTGCAAATACAGAAATTACAGCTGGCTGACCACAGGTGCAGAGTTTTGGGCGCGGAAGCAAAATTCCTTGTGTGTTAAAACAAATGTGACTGTGATTATTTAGTATTTTGAGCATATCTTGAGTTCTAGAGCTCCGATTAAGGTGATTGTAGTGGCGTTCTTCTCGTCTTTTCATGGGGGTCAGTTTAAAACTATAATATTTGTATTTTCATATTATTACATTAGTTCATTTTTGAAATAATCCACTTTTGGATAGGATATTTGGGAGCTTTTATCAAAAACTTTTTCTGAAGAGAATAATTGGTTTTTGAACATCGGTTTGGAGTTAGAATTGGATGAAATTAGTATGGTTGGACTCATAATTGAATGGGTGTTTGGATTTTATTAATATTTCCGGGTTCCGAGTTGTGGGCTTGGGGTTGATATTTTGGTTGACTTTTTAATATTTTTTAAAGATTGAAGCTTTATTATCCGAAATCGTTCACTATGAGTTTTGCTTATGATTTGAAGTTTTTTTGGCTAGCAGTTAGCCGTCCAGAGGTTGTTCCACTCGAGAAGGACATCTTAGAGTAACGGTCTAGCTTCTTTGAGGTAAGTCTCTTGCCTAACTTTGTGTGGGAGAAATTACCCCTTAGGATTTGAGTCATTTGTGATAATTCTGTAATGTGAAGGCCATGTACGCGAGGTGACGAGCATGTACTCGGGCTTATTTGTAGAAATTTGACCATTTAGTGCTCTTAGGTTCTTATGTTCATTAGATGTGAAGTTGTTTTAGCATTTTAAATCCCCCATTTACTAAATTTACCGTTACGCGTCTTATTTAGAATTAATTGATTCATGTTTTACCCTTGTTGCCAATTAAACGCTTATGTGCCTTAGTTGAAGATATTGCCTCTTTATTGCCATGCTATCTTTTTTGTAATTGCTTATCCTAAATTAAAGTTATCATTATCCTTTCCGTAATTTCTTATCCTTAATGGAAGTTATTATTATTCTTTCCGTAATTGCCTATCCTTAATAGAATTCATTATTATCTTTTCCGTAATTGCTTATCCTTAATTGAATTTGTTAGTATCTTTTCCGTAATTGCTCAACCATAATTGAGGTTTTGTTATTCCTTTCATTGTTGACTTATCCTTATTTAGAATCATTGATTCATGCTATCTCTCTTACTGTCGAGTTGTAGTTATGTGAAAATCATTGTTGCACGCTATCTCTCCCCTTGTTGAGCTATTTTTGTTGAAACCATTATTCTCTGTTGTCTCTTTCATTGTGAGCTCGTTCGTCCATTTCTTTGTGTTCTGAAGTTCTTGAGTTGAGTTACTTGTCGTATTCCCATGTTATTGTTATTGTTGCTGTTGTACCGAGTATTGTTGAGCCGAGAGCTATGCGTGGTTTTGGTATTGAAACTATTTTGAGGAAATGTTGTGGCATATGTGCACATGTTGTGAAGTTATTTTATTTTGTTGTTATGCTTTGGCACACGTGGTATTGTTGAGAGGATTTCCGGGGTGTTCGCACATGAGTTGTGCGTGCTATTGTTACTATTGATATTTGCACATGCGATGTGACAAGGCGGGCTATATATGTCAATTTGCGTATGTGGTGAGACAAGGTGAGAATATTATTATGTGCTTGTGACGAGATAGTGTGGGCATTTACTTTATTATTGCGCATGTGGCGTGACAAGGTGGGCTATGTCGAGGAATGATTTGTGATGACTTATGATTGCCTGGGGGCATTGTTGTTGCTGTTATTTGTGTAGTGGTGTGCATACTATGTGTGAGTTAAACCGTGTACATTTTGTGGTGATCATTTCTTATGTGCCATTCATTGTCTCTACTCTTGCTTGTTTACTTGAATTGTGGTAGAACACTTGTACAACCATACACATAAATAAATCACCCATATCGATTTAAGAAGGTGAATCCTGATACTATTGCCATTTACATGTACTCCCGTGTACTCGCCTTCTGTGTGAGAGTTATCATGTTGGCACGTGAGTTGTCCGTGCAGTCTGATGGTTGGCTAAAGTCCCGTATTTTAGTCGCTTATCGCACTCTAATTTACTGCACTTTAATTGCGTTTGAGCTTTAATCGCTAGTGTTTTGCACTAATTGCATGTTTTATGCCTAGTTGAAGTTATTCCAAGATATATAGATATTATGGAATGAAATAAAGCTATTTGGAGCTTTGAAGTCTGAGTAAAAGCCCAGGGGATTAAGCCGGGATTGCGTTCGGGGGTTGAGGACCACATCCGAATTTCAAAACGCAAGGACAAAGATTCACTCTGACAAAAACACAGAACCGCGGCGTGTGGGACGGCGTGTGGGGCGACGCGGCTGCCCAAATTCTTCCATAGTCACTTTTGCATGCTCCCTGACCAATCCCACTACAGCCCACCTGGCGCGTCGCCCCATGCGGCATGCCTATGCAAATTTTACAGAGCTGGAATCCTATTTCGCGCAGGCAAAGGTGTATTTGCCTGGGCACGACCCTACTAAGTATAAATAAATGTAAAAATGTTAGTTTTAGGACTTTTGACACATCTTAGACCTAAGGAAGCCAAGGAGGAGGTGGAGAAGCAAAAGCACAAGGATTTCATCATTCACTCCTCACTCAAGACAACAGTTTGGATCGTTTTATGTTTTTTTAATTTAAACATTGTTGTGATGAATTGCTCCATATTATGCAGTAGTTCTCTCTAGGGTTTGATGGATTTGGTGTATTGATACTTGTTTGTGGATATTAACTCTAGTTTTTATGTATAGCATCGTTTTGAATGTTTTAATCATTGCATCTATATTCACTTGTTCATGTAATCGAGATAGGCATAACTTGTGATATTCTTACATTCTATCTTGTTGGTTGAATTCATTAATTCTTCTTAGTAATTGAAAGAGGCTAATTGAATTGTTGATTAAACCTAGTTAGGATGATAATCGAGAGAGGTTCTCCAAAAGACCAATCCATTACTATCTCGTGCATATCATCACCAATATTAAATTAGTTTATCTTCTGAGGTTGAGACTTAATCGAGAGAGGAGTTTCTAATAAGCAATTGAATTAATAAACTAGTGAATTCGAGAGACTCACTTGAACATTAGAAGTGAATTATCTAGAGTTAAATCCCAACATTTGTCTTGCATCTATCCTATCAACCCTATCTTCTCCCAATTGATAACCTTCTTTGCTCACTACTTGCGTCGATTGTCATTACTCAAAAGTTTAGATTCTTAGTTAACTTTAGTTTTAATTACAGAAATCTCAATTGTTAATCATCTTGGATAGCAATCTAGCTATAAACAACAAAAATACTATTTAACTCCAATCCTTATGGATATGATATTATATTTTACTATATTCGTTTATCGAGCATATTTAAGTGTGTGTTTTGCGCTTGTCAAATTTTGACGTCGTTGTCGGGGATTGGCAATCAATAGTGTTGGAAATAGTTTGTAGTGCTAATTCAGGAATTTTTCTTTTTATTTTATTTTTCTCTTTTTACAGTTGGTGTTCTTTGACTATGCACAGGCTACATGTTAAATTGGTGCATGACTCGATCGTCTGGGAAAGAAGTGCAACCATACGAGCAAGAAATAAAGAGACAACTGCGACAGTTGAGCACAACCAGAATGAAGTGTGCAGACATGGTTAGTCTATTCACAATAACCCACACTGCTTCAAATTTCTACAAAGTCCGTGGGAGCCCAACAACAAAATCCATGGTAATACAATCCCACTTCCACTCTGGAATCTCAAGTCTCTGAAGCAAATTGCCTGACCTCTGATGCTCGTACTTCACCTGCTGACAACGCAAACACCGAGCCACATACTCTACTATATCTTTCTTCATTATTATTCACCAATAGTGCTGACCCAAATCCTGATGCATCTTGGTGACACCTGGATGAATGGAATACCATGAAGTGTGAGCCTCCTCAAGGATAAACACATGAAACCCATCCACATTGGGCACACATATCCGTCCCTACATCCGCAAGACCCCATCATCTCTAATCGAAACCTCCTTGGCATCGCCGTGCTCCATTGTGTCCTTAAGGGCAAGCAAATAGGGGTCGTCATACTGATGCATTGTAATGTGCTCATACAGAGAAGACCGAGAAACCATGCAAGCAAGTGTCACGCCCGAAACTCAGGGTGCCCGACCGACGCTCAACCGAGATAACCCGACCAAAAAAGCATGTACCTTACCTTTTACCCAATTTTATTCAAGAGTATCAGTAAAATCCAATTCATTAATTATGCGGTGAGGAGGATCAAGTAAACAATAACTCAAATTCGTTATCAGTAGTTACGGCATTTATAAGTTTCCAAATACATACTCTTTCATAGTTTAATGTGGAACGTGTGATACAATTACAACATTACCAATTTGACTTTTCACATACCAACATACCACCCACGCTATGTCTACGGAGCCTTTATCAGATAAAAAAGAGTACAATGATAATGCCAGAAATAAGGCTCTGACTATACCTCAAAACATGGTGATAAAATGAACAAACAATACACGACCCCGAGTGAAGTGGGGCTCACCAAATCAGTGGGCAAAAGAGTGTAGTGCTATCGCTGATCAGTGTCGCCTGCTGTGGAAGCACTTGCATCCATTAAAGATGCAGCGCCCCGACAAAAAGGGCATTAGTATTGTTGAATAGTACTAATATATATGACTAAACAATCTCTACAATAAACGAGTAGTAATGCAAGTAAGAACAAGCATAATATCAGTTAAAGCCTCAAACAATTACCAAATATCAAATTAGAGATAAGATAAGTTTAAAATAAAGTTCCAAATTTTAAGTTGGAAAATCTTTGGTACCACAATTTGGATTAAGATTTCCAACGCAGTCGCTACCATGTCTGCGGCATGGCGTCCATTCACGACCGGATCGGCTAGGACGACTCATGTGAGACATCAACCAAATCACAATTTCAATTACTATTCTATCACAGTCACCGCCATGTGTGCAGTATGGCGTCCGATCACGACCAGATCGGGTAGGCCATCTCATGCAATACATTCAAACTACAAGCTTTCATTATCTTTCCTTTGAAACACAACTTGAGGTCAAGGCATTTAGATATGAAAGACCTACTTTGAACACATTGTCAAACAGTAGAACAACATAATAAGAGCATTTGAATTACATATTGATCACAGATGTCTTTTGACACCAGCTTATCCAGGTAATCGATTCACAATAAGCAACTCGGGTCTTACATGTATATTGTGGGGTTAAATTTTAACAGAAGAGTTTAGCCAACATACCTTACTTGAGCTTCCTTAACTCTAAATGTTCCGAAAATCTTAGCAACTGCAATCTATTTTAGAAAAGTAGCAAATTCAACTGAAATTAGGAAGATGGTCATGGTTCTAGCTCATTTGAGCATTTTATCAAGCACTAGGTGTACTAGCTGAAGACTGAGCAAAAGACTGGGATGGCCCTAATGACCCTCCCCTAAATGTTGACCTACCGCCACCAAATGGATTCCCAATGTTGCCCACGGACCGGGCCTTACTGCTACCCTCTCACTCAATTATGTTCTTCAACTTACGGTTCTCTGTAGCTTGAGCAAATGCTACAATCTTCCCATAGTTCATCTCAGAATTCAAGTTAGCTATAGCGACCCCATTGATAACTAAAGGGCTAAGGCCTTGTAGAAACCGACACAATCTAGCCTCCATAGCAGGAAATATGTGAATATAATACTTGCACAGGCACTCAAACTACATATTGTACTCCCACACACTCTTGCTACCCTATTTTAGGTTCTCAAACTCCACAGCACGGGCTGCCTTAGTTTCGGCAGGAAAAGAATAACCCATGAAAGCGTCGGCAAACTCACTCCACCTCGCAGAAGGGCTCCCCTCCTCACGGGAGTCCACCCATATATCAAACCAAGAATATGCCACCGCCTTCAGGCGGTAGGAGGCCAACTCCACTCCCTATGCCTTAGTAGCACGCATAACCCTGAGGGTATTGTGCATCTCATCGATGAAATCCTAGGGATCCTCCTCGGGATCAGTACCCATGATCACTGAAGGATCTAACTGAAGAAACCTATTAACCCTAGAACCAATAGAGTCCCCTTGCAGACTAGAAGAAGTGGAGGAAACATTCGACATATAGGCCTGGGAAGCCATTATCTGAGCCAACATCAGTATGGCTCTCCCAAGATCCCCATCAAAAACACCGGGACCGAAAGTTGGGGATGGAGGTAGAACCAGAATATCAAGTGGAAGATTCGTTGCACCCTTGTGATGTGTAGGAACTGGTATACCCTGAGAAGGAATAGTACAACCAGGCGATGTAGTAATCGGTGGAATATCCTCACCCCTCGGGTGTTCACCCGCATCATCAATGATAGAATCAACTGCCACTCCTGGGTTACATCGGTTCCTTGGCTAGTTGTTGCCTTCTTTTTAGGAGCCATTTACTGAAAGTTAGAGCAATGCACGAGTTAATGTAGGAACAATCGTACAATTAACTTTATCGCAAGATACAACAACAACAACAACAACAACAACCCAGTATAATCCCACTAGTGGGGTCTGGGGAGGGTAGTGTGTACGCAGACCTTACCCCTACCCTTGGGTAGAGAGGCTGTTTCCAAATGACCCTCGGCATCCTTCCCTCCAAGAACTCCTCACCTTGCTCTTGGGGTGACTCGAACTCACAACCTCTTGGTT
>AWOL01S0004845.1:19917-68983 GCA_000715115.1 Nicotiana otophora | reverse complement strand
AAGACGGGTATTATTCCTAAATGTCCAAGTAGCCTCCTAATTATAGATGTGGTCTACAACACACCGATAAGAAGGACTCTACTAGATATAGCTCTGAGGCATCCTAGGACACATTAAAAATTTAGGCTCTGATACCAAGTTTGACATGCCCTAAACTCGGGGAGCACGACCGACGCTCAAACGAGTGAACCCGGTCAAGCAAGCCTGTTGAATACTTTCTACCCAAACTCGAACATGATTTAAAGAGAACATGTATCTTTGTTAATTAACCAATAAGGAGATCATGTAGACAATACCAAATTCATTACCATTAGTTACTTCATTTAATAAGTCTTAAAATGCACACATTCTCATGGTTTGAAGTGGAACAAGTGATCAAAACACAACATAATTTGTTTGATTTTCCCAGGACACATATACACGCACACTATGTCTACGGAGCCTCTAATAAATACTAATAGTACAATGATAGTGCTGGCAATAGGGCTCTGGCTATACCTCAAAACATAATGATATAATGAACAAAAGATACATGACCCCGAGTGAAGTGGGCCTCCCCAAGTTAGCCGGGAAGAAAGTGTGTCACTATCACCGATCAGTGCAGCCTGCTGTGGACCCACCTGCATCCATGAAAGATAGAACGCCCCCCGAAAAAAGGGACGTTAGTGCTGTCGAATAGTACTAGTAGATATGACTAAACACCCTCTCATAAGAACAAACAGTAATGCAAGTAAGGATAATCATGATATCAGTTAAAGCCTCAAGAAGTTGCCAAATATCAAATTACGAATGATATAAGTTTTCAAGTAAATTTCCACATTATAAGTTGGGAGAACTTTCGTACCGATATACCACTGTTCACAGTTTTTATTACAATTTCCAATATAGACACCACCATGTATACGTCATGGCGTCCGATCACGACTAGATCAGCTAGGCTGTCTCATGTGAGACATCATCCTTTTCTGTCAATCATCCCGTTTCATATTTCTTTCACATCTCTTCATTTTATTAGAACTAGTGGTCATAATTGCATTATTTCTCTTGGCACATTGACCGTGTTTCATATTTCACATTGCGCATTACGTATTTCGTATTTCATGTTTCGTATTTCATGCACACCTTTGTACTTTCAACCATCATCATGGACTTTCCAACAACAAGGCATTTCTATTCAAGACACTTAAGCACATATATGCGAAAATAGGAGTCTTAGGCGCATTATGGTTTCTTACACAATTTTCATTCGCTTTCACATGAAACACAACTTGAAGTTAAGGCATTTAGATATGCGACCCATACTTTGAACACATTCTCAAATAGTAGTATAACATAACAAGAGCATTGAATTACATATTGATCACAGATGTCTTTTAACACCAGCTTATGCGGGTAATCGATTCATAATAAGCAACTCGGGACTTACATGGATATTGTGGTGTTCAATTTTAAGAGAAGCATTTAGCCAACATACCTCACTTGAGCTTCTTTAGACTTTAAAATATTCTGAAATTCTTAGCAACTTTGATCTATTTTAGAAATGTAACAAACTGAACCAAAATTAGGAACATGATCATGGTTCTAGCTCATTCGAGCATTTTATCAGATACTAGGTACATATTAAGGTTCCAAGGTCCTTTTATGGAGGATTCCATATTACCACAACCCATGCTTTGCCATTTTTAGGTCAACGATATCCCTACATCCCCTGCTAACACATGCATGCAAAATAAACAACTCCCATACCCATGAATTATCTTACTAATTTCCCATTTCTAGTTAAATTTCGAAAGTAAGGTTTAGGGTGTAAATTCTTACCTCTAGGATGAAGACCTAATGTGCTTTCCTTATTAATCTTCCAAGATTTGAGTAAGAATTGGTGGATGACATTTAGGAACTCCTTTTCTCACTCTATGGCACTTCATCTCTCTAAACATATATGTTTTTCCCCTTTAAAATGATCCCCAAGGGTGTTTTATTAGAAAGGGGTCGGGTTTAAAAATTAGAAAAATAGGAGCCCCGACACATGTTTGTGATCACATATGCAACCGCATAATGCCTCTACGGTCCGCCAAATGGCCCACCGACACTGGGCACCACTACCTAGGTATGCGGCCGTTTTGCAGCCCGCAAACCCGTTCTCTAGTCGTATAATGTGCCGCAGCAATTCCCTCCAAAAAATCTCTATGCTGGTTCTGCGATTGATGTACGGTCCGCTAAATCATTTTGCGGTCGCATAATTGGCTGCAAAATGATATCCAAAAGTTTGCTCAGTTTATTGCCTCTCTATGTAGCCATTTTGCGACCCGTAGAGTGATTCTGTAGCAGCATAGTGGGCCGTAAAAATGCCTTTTTCTACAAATCATTTTCCTTCAACTCCACAGCGTACTGTTCAACACGATAAGTCCGTACTGCAGCCATCATTAAGACATACGCCTACCTCGGCACCACGAAACCCAGGGTTTTAGGTAAACTTTTACGGGGCCTTACAAATACAATGGTTTATGGGCTTTTGGATGACGTAGTTTGTACTAGGATCGCTTGCAGTGATCTTTGGTTTAGGATCATAGTGTACCGGCAAGGAGAATTGTTAACTTTAAGGCAAGTTGATGAGTATTAGAAGAAAGTGGTCAACTTAGTAGTGTAGGATCCGCATAGTAATAAAGGTAATTGGTTCCTTTGGTGTGGTGATGCTTTACCACTGTTTTGTGCCAATACACTTGGGTTTGACGGCTTGCATGACTTGGTTAAGTTGGGAAAATTCTTGGGCGGGTTTCGAATAGTTCTTGATAGTGTCCAGGACGGCTTGGGCTGGATGTCTGCCAGCGGCATAAGGAACATGTTGTGTATTATATTTTTTCTCATGTATGGGGTCACGAATTCTAGATAGCATGAACGGTTTCAGATGTTTAGAAGAATGCTAGCATTATCTGGTTCCACCTAAGAAGGGTGCACACTCCAAAAGATGCACTGTGCTTTGACTTGCAGATGCCTGACATGTATTACGCTAATGGCCCGATTCATTGTATACTGATGTTCACATTTATTTATGTAGCACTAGGGAATTATGGAAGTATTTCTCGTTTAATGATATTGTATGATGAATATATCAGTAATTTGAATAGTGTAGTTGGGATCATGAGAATATGGTATTCTAGGGATTTGAAGACGAAGAGTATTCTCAAAGGAATGTGTTATAGATTGATTATTGTGAAAATATCGGAGGTTATCTGCCTATGTTAGGAGGATCAAAAATGATTTGGAGGCCATTGGTGGGCCTAACGAGAATGTATATTGTACATCAGGTCGGATTTGTCTACCCAACACAGTTATTGTGGAGGGATGTGTTATCCATTGGAGTGGATCTTATTCGTGTTCTGATATATTCCATGGGTTACTCTCATATGCTATGATAGGTTGTGATATGTTGATTACTTTTACCTGATGAGATTCTGTTGGGGGCCTTGTGGCGAAATTCGAGCGAGATGATTCTCGGGGTGTTGAATGGTTAATTGTGGTCTTTCTATTTGTGGTATATTGTGTTATCCATTTTTCCATGGTTATGGTCATGCACTTTGCGTGTTTGTTATTGATATGTATATGGTTGTTGATAGTGAGCATCACGGCTCGGCGTATCCTATGTGTACAGGTGATTCAATTGGGTCACGTATCAAATCAGAGTTATGTTGGTATATGATCCTTTGGGCTTAATTCTTATGTTTTTTTCTCGATTGTGTGATTGCTTCATAGCATTGCGCTTCATGGTGGTATCTGTTAAGCTTGCGGGATGGTTCTCTCATTTGTTTGGTGCACGATTCTCGAATTAGTCGCTTGTTTGGTGCACTTATTGCATGGTATGTGGATCTAGGTAGGATTTGTATGGCATATTGGTAGAGTATCTTGTATTGGATGTGGTGAAGTTATTGGTCCTTAATTGAGTGCCATCATATTTGATTAAGCTATGTATGGAACTATAGTGTCTTTAGTCAGCCTAGATTTTGGTTTTGGTTCTCGTCGGGCAAGAGAGCTCCATGACTGGTTGATATAATGGAGGGTTATGAGTTTATGTTTGTTTCTTTCATCATTGGGCGTGTTCGAAGATTTGGAACAAGGTTTTTATTGATAGGATGTTAGATATCGGTACAATATTTGCTATTTGAATGACTATTATGGTCGGAAGCTATGGCTATGTGTATCTAAGTTATGTGGAATATCCTTTGAATACACCGGGGATATAGTTACGGCTTGATGCCGCTTAATACTGACTTATACAACATATAGATGCGAGAATTGTGTCTCATAATTAATTTGAGAACTTGGAGATTGGGTTCTAAGGGTTATGAGCTAATGTTAAGGTAATGATTATCAGTTATATTGTGTTGTCAGATTATATAGATTGGGACAAAGTGAGATCACCCATGGGTATGAGCGTGGTGAGTTTATACAGTGACTTGATGGCGTTGGGACGATTCTTCCCACATTCGAGGATGAACACATGTTTAAGTAGGGGAGAATATATTGACCCGATAAGTTGTTATGGGAATTTGTATTTAGTTCGGTTGTTTGAGGTCATGCGTAGAAATGTATGGTGTATTATGACTTGTGTGTATCGTTTGTTTTGGTTCCTCGGCAGTTCGTGATTGTTTTGGAAGAATGATTCTCAACTAGAAACCTTTAAGTTTGAAGATTTTACCAATCTTGAATTTTGTGTATTTGACCTCGGGACGGAGTTTGTATTATTCTAATAGGGCGATATGGTAATTTTGGACTTAGGCATATGGCCGAAATTGGATTCGGATGTTTCTAGGTTGATTTGGCACTTTTGACGAAAGTTGACAATTTGAAGGTTTAGAATTTTTCTAAGTTTCCATGGTTTGACTTTATGTCTATCGGGATCGGAATTTGGTTTTGTGTCTTTGTACACCTCCATTTTTACATTTGGAACATGTCTGCAAAATTTGGTGTCATCCCGAGTTTGTTTAATAGGAATTAGACGTATGTTGTCTTTTTGCAATTCTTAAGTTTCATTGTAATTTTCGTGTGTTCTGGTGTTCGATTCATGGTTTTGGACGTTATTTTTGTATTTTGATCATGCAAGTGAGTTCGTATGATGATTATTTACGTGTGCAAATGGTTGGAGTGGAGCCCTGAGGGCTCGGGTGAGTTTTGGATGAGTCCCAAAGAGTTTGATAGTGGTTAGGATTTTTGCAGGTGTTCTGTTTGCGCATTTGCAAGGAAATGGTCGCATTTGCGATGACCGCATTTATGAGATCCTGCTCGCTTTTGCGATGTTGCGCTAAGGGACCAACTTTTGCAATTTCGGAACTAATATCCCATTTGCGATGGGTTATGGGTTTGCATATGGGAACCCCTAATCACATTTGTGATGGGGAGCTGGGACTGGAGCAGGCCGCTTTTGCGATTACTTTATCGCACTTGCGAGCCTTCTAGGTTCGCATTTGCAGATCAGTTGTCGCATTTGTGTTAGGCTCAAGGTTGGGGTAGGCTTTGCATTTGCGATGCATGTGTTACATTTGCTAACCTTTTGTCGCAAATGCGACATTTACAGCTAATTATATGTAGTGTATTTCGGGTCTTAGCTTCATTCAGCACATTTTGGAGCCCTAAACTCGGTAGAAGGCGATTTGGAAGATTCATTTTCATACAAACTATTGGGTAAGTGATTTTGATCCTTTTTTATTACATAACATGATTGTTTAGGAGATTTAACATCTAATCCATGGAATTTGAAGAGAATATTTGGGAAATTTTATCAACAACAACAACCCAGTAAAATCCCACATATGGGGTCTGGGAGGTTAGAATGTACTTAGACCTTACCCCTACCCCAAATGGGGTAGAGAGGCTATTTCTAGGAGACCCTCAACTCAAGAAGACAAAAATGGACAACAGTCTGTGACCGCAACAAAATCAGAAAAATAATATAAGCATCATAGAAAAAAGAAAAAAGATGGAAAAGTAATATCAACAACTAGTAATAACGCCACAGTACAGTGAAAAAATGGAAACATAGTGCGGAGATAACATACACCACTAAAAGTCCAAGACAATACGCTAAGATGCTAATCCCCCATTTGGAACGATGGAGAAAAATGCTCGATTCCTTCCTAACATTCAACCCTAATGCTCGACCTCCACTCCTTCCTATAAAGAGCCATGTCCTTGAAAATCTAAAGTCGAGTCGTGTCTTGCCTGATCACTTCACCCCAATATTTCTTAGGCCGCCCTTTACCTCTTTCATAACTGCCAAAGCCAACCGCTCATACCTCCTAACTGGATCATCGTGGCTTTGCATTCGCTTGTGCCTGAACCATCTAACCCTCTCTTCCCACATCTCGTCATCTATGAGAGCCATGCCCAACTTCTCCCGAATATCTTCATTCCTAATCTTATCCAACCTAGTGTGACCAGACATCCATCTGAACATCCTCATCTCTGCTACTTTCATCCTTTGGATATGGGAATTAATTACTGGTCAACACTCTACCCCATAATACATGGCCAGTCTAGCCATCTCTTTATTGAACTTGCCCTTAAGTTTTAGTGACACATTCTTGTCACACAGTACTGCATATGATAATCTTCATTTCATCCACCCCACCCCTATACAATGCGTGACATCCTCATCTATCTCTCCACCCCCTGGGATAATTAAGCCAAGGTATTTGAAACTACCCCTCTTGGAGATGACTTGTGAGTTAAGCCTCACATGCAAGTCTGCTTCTCACGTCACGTCGCTGAACTTGCACTCCAGATATTCAGTCTTAGTCCTACTCAACTTCAAACCATTAGACTCGGGGGTATGTCTCCAAACCTCCAACTTCCCGTTAACGCCGCCTATCATCTCATCAATCAGAACTATAGCATCAGCAAACGACATACACCAAGGCACCTCCCCTTTAGTATATGATAGAATAAGCTCGCAACGTTACAAGAATCAGAGAGTCTCCCCTATGTACTACAAGGAAAGACTAGCTGAGGAAATAAGTAAGAAAGTTTCAACCTAAGCATAGTAGCTTGAAGAAGAGATGGTCTTGTAACAACAGTCGCACTACAATATTGGATGCACTCCATAAGAAAGTGACACCTATCGTGACTAATGAACGACAGTCAAAAGTGATATTTGAAATCATATGAGCTACAGGGAATTCTGGTATTCGCGGGCACTAAGATAAGCTAAGTATCCATGCAGCAAATGGTAGAATGGCCAGAAAAAGTAATTGCTTACATTTAAAGACAATAGAGAAGGCACGGAAGGAAGTATATGGTGCTAGTAAGTTAAAGGAAGGTTGCTAGTAGTATGAATAGGTATGTGTAGGTCGCAAGCTAAAGTATGGTAGAGCAACAAGGTTTTAGTTAGATATGAGTAAGGATTAGAAAAGATGAGTGAGAAGGTGACAAGAATTAGTAAGGCCTTGGGATTAAGCCCATCAAAACAAGAGAGCTGATGGTTTCCTTAAGTTGTAAAAAGCTCAGTATAGCCTATATGAAATTAGAGGAGTCTAAGTCTAGGAGAAATTAGAAAAGATGACATATTGCCTTAGTAGTAGAATAAGGGTGTAATTGTGATAGATAAGAGGATGACATTTATGCCTTTGATTGAGTAATGATTTAACGAAAATGGATTTTATGAATTGCAAAGATTAGAATACCCCCTGTAAGATGAAACACATTGGCATGCTATGAACTAAGGTTATTGACGTATAGTATCGTCCCTAGGTGGATCAGGCAAATCATTTCAAATTTCCCCGATGCGACTTGCACCATAGTGACAATGTATTACATAAGAGATTTTAAGTTATCAATGGTAAATTATGGATCAACATTAAGCTGAATGAACAATGGATGGATAAAGGTTACAAAGTATGAGATAAGATTAGTCCATCATTCTCAAGATGAACAGTGATGAGGAAGCATTAAAGGACTTAGATTTATACATATAGGATAAGTTGTGAGAGAGTAACCTGAAGTTGGGCAGCAAATCTCGGTAATAATAAACTAAAGTAAGTGTTTTTGTATAGTATAACCTACCTAGATTTAATAAAGCCACAAGCATAGATAACCGACTCTATAAAACAAGATATAGAAATAGTCCTATGTTTGACAAAGTACCAAGCAAAGGACTTCAGTACACATATACATGCCTAGAAAAATAGCTTGTCATAGTTCTATACATGTTCACAAAGTGCGGCCTAGAGATTGACTAAATGATGAAGGAAAAAGAAGAGAAGGGTCACATGGTCGCACATACAAGGACAAAGTCGTACAGGTTGCATGATATAAGGTAACAATAGTTACGAGATTGGATGAATTCCGACCACAAGTCGTGGTGGGAGAAATAGGCCGAAAGGGGTGAATGCCGTGTCCTTCGGATTTATTCGTAGAATAGTTGCATAGATGTTACACCCCATGTTTTCATACGTGATAGTACATCGTAAGTCAATTGATGTAAGCTCAAAAATGAGATTATATTTGAAAGTACATAAAATAAATTAATCATGTTACCTTGGAGGTTACAAATATTTAATATCATGAATAACAAGTACTAATAGGGTTGGAAGGCTTAGAAGCTAAACGAATAGAAGAAAATAAGTTTCGTCGAAAGTCGATAAGTTGGGAATGTTATAACATGTACTTTTGAGGTGAGGTTAGGGTTATTAAAATGATAAGGAGGTTATGTTATGATTTATTTTAGTCATATAATAGTCTTGTGTTATGTTGTGAAGCTAAGCGAGTTGTGGAACAAAAGTTGGCAAAGTTCATCATAAGTTACGTTCATATATGTACTGAAAATTAGGTCACATGTCGCAGAGCTCTTATCCCAATATACAAGGAATTAAGGGATTCTCCACCTAACAAATTGAATATTTATGAGTCTAGTTTCTAACACATTAAACCGTTTTCTATACGACATCAGAGTATAGAGATATTCGCATTTTCGCGAGACTGCACTAGCAGCTCCCAATGGGACCCACTTAGGTGGTGGACTACCCTTGAACATTTTAAAGGGGTTGGATGCCTTATTTTTGGCTATTTTGGACCAATAAAATTTCCCAAACTCTCTGAACACCTCTCTAACAGCTCTCCAAGGTTCCCAATCTAATCCAAGGTGGTTTGTGATGCCACCTTGGTTTGTGATAACACCTCTCTATGGTGTTGTGATGCCATTAAGGGTGCTTGTAAGCTAAGAAAAGCTTTGGTTCCATTTGTTTCTGATTATTTAAGGTATGTATAACATTCTATTTATTGGGCTTAAGCTTATATATGCGTTGGTTAAGTTTTTTGGATGAAGATTTAAAAGATAGAACTTGAAGTTGTATAAGAAGTTGTTGTCTCTTATTGGACTATTTTGGAGTTGTGTATGAGACTTCATATGGCTTGAAATCGCGGGGAATGGCTTGGTTATAATGTTCATATTATTGTTATGCTGGTAAATATGTTTAGTATGTTGATGATGTTTTAAATAGGAGAATAAGCAACCTCACAATACCTAGATGTTGTCCATATTGTTGTGATAGGTTGTTTGGTTGTTTGATGTTACTTTTATGATGGATATAAGGTTGAAATTTCATGCCAATATATGTTTTTATATTCTGGACTGTTTGAAGGTCTTTTAAGCATAAGGGAGATGGTAAAATGTGTTGGGGTTTGGTTCCAATCCAAGCTTACCGCTCGTCATGTTAAGTAGTAGTTCTGTTGTGTAGGGTGAATTATGTTGTTGGATTGTTTAGTTTGTTGTGGTGCTGAATGTATATAGTTGAAGGTCTTATGTGATCTTGTTGTTTTTATGGACTAGGGAAAACAAAGGAAAACAAGGGAGATGTTGCCCGTTTTAATCGTAAAAAAGCTAGTCATTCGTTGTATGATAGTTGCATCAACGTGGTCATTGGATAGTCTGTGATAAGGAATGTTTAGGCTATCTCTTCTTTCCTTTTGGCATGATCCATATGATACAAACGAAACGAGCGAACATGCAACTTTCACAAATGATTCTATTCTTAGAAGTAATAGGGATGCCTATGTTCTTGATTCCCCCTGTGTCCTGTTATTATATCGTCTGCTCACGGGTCTCAGAAAATACATAACTTGATAAATTTTATTTCACGATATTAAACAAAGGCATATTTATCTTATGACATTCCGAGAGATCTTATTGACGTACTTCACTATGCATTGAATTCATATATACATGTATATTGACCCATGACTAGATGGCATAAAATACACATATATTATATGTATATGTGGTATGGGGAAAGGTTACAATGTTATATATGCACCAGCCACCTGATCAACTGGCATACATTTATGATTTCGCCCAGTGAGGCCGAGATGATATGATGGGATTCCCTCAGAGACTTGATGATGTTATGTATGCATATACCTATGCATGATATGACATTTATACCCATATACATGACACTTTGAAGATTTCATATTACTGAGCTATTCAGACTTACAAATTGAGTCCTTTACTCCATGTTTCTTTCACGTCTTTAATATACTTCTTTTCATGCCTCACATACTCAGTACTTTATTAGTACTGAAGTCCCTTTTGCCTGGGGACGCTGTGTTTCATGCCGTAAGTACCGATAGACAGGTTGACAATCCTCCTATTAGGCTATCTACTTAGTGGAAGGTGTTGGTGCACTCCACTTGCTCTGGAGTTGCCTATTTTATCAGTATGCTCTGGGCATGTATTGATTGGTATGGCAGGACCATATCCCAACCATTATGATTTTTATGTACTCTTAGAGGCTTGTAGATAGATGTCATGTATATGGTTACTTGTACGGCCTTGTTGGCGTATGTTTTGAGTGTACAAATGATCATGTTGGCCTTATAAGACCTTATGTCACATGTATAAGTTTCTATATCATGCTGAATCGTCCTATGTCGAGTATTCCTTTACGTTCTATTTTGGTTATCTCATGACGGCCCTTCTATCCTATTTACCCATGATGGTGTGATAAGAAATATGCGTTAGGTTGGTACTCGGTTGAGTAAGGCACGTGGTTCCCTTCGCGGCCCTCCGATTTGGGTTGTGATAATAAGGCCTTCTAAGGAATCATCTAAATTCTCGATAGGTAGCTGTTGCTGTAGGCAAACTCTGCAAGCAGTAGAAACTAGTCCCATGAACCGCCGAAATCCATAACACAGGCACAAAGCATATCATCAAAGATCAGAATGGTGCGCTCGGACTGCCCGTCTGTTTGGGGTTTCAAATATAATGCTCAACTCAACTTGTGTGCCTAACTCACGCTGCACAACTCTCCAAATATACATTGTAAAGGGCGTGCCTCGATTGGCGATAATGTACACCAGCACACCATGGAAACGAGTAGTCTCACGGATATAGATCTGAGCCAGATGCACTAAAGAATAGGTAGGCACAACCGAAATGAAGTGAGCAAACATGGTCAGTCTTTCAACAATAACCCACACTGTGTCAAATTTCTTCAAAGTCTGTAGGATCCCAACAACGAAATCCATGGTAATACAATCCCAGTTCCACTATAGAATCTCAAGTCTCTGAAGCACATCACCTGACCTCTGATGCTCGTACTTCACCTGTTGATAGCTCAAACACCGAGCCACATACTCTACTATATCTTTCTTCATTCTTCTCCACCAATAGTGCTTACTCAAATCCTAATACATCTTGGTGACACCTAGATGAATGGAATACCACGAAGTGTGGGCCTCGTCAAGGATAAACACATGAAACCCATCAACATTGGGCACACTTATCTGTCCCTACATCCTCAACACCCCATCATCTGTAATAGAAATATCCTTGGCATCGCCGTGCTGCATTGTGTCCTTAAGGGCAAGCAAATAGGGGTCGCCATACTGATGTGTTGTAATGTGCTCATACAGAGAAGACAGAGAAACCACGCAAGCAAGTGTCACACCCGAAACTCAGGGTGCGCGACCGACGCTCAACCGAGATAACCCGACTGAGCAAGCCTGTACATTACCTTCTACTTGAACTTATTCAAGAATAATAGTAAAATCCAATTCATTAATTAAGCGGTGAGGAGGATCAAGCAAACAACAATTCAAACTCGTTATCAGTAATTACATCATTTATAAGTTTCAAAATACATACTCTTTCATAGTTTGATGTGGAACGTGTGATACAATTACAACATTACCAATCTGACTTTCCCCATACCAACATACAACCCAGGCTATGTCTACAGAGCCTCTATTAGATACAAAAGAGTACAATGATAGTGCCGAAAATAATGCACCGGCTATACCTCAAAATATGGTGATAAAATGAATAAAAGATACATAACCCCGAGTGAAGTGGGGCTCACAAAATCAGCTGGAAAAAGAGTGTAGTGTTATCGTTGATTAGTGTCGCCTGTTGTGGAACCACCTGCATCCATTAAAGATGCAGTAACCTCGGCAAAAAAGGATGTTAGTACTGTTGAATAGTACTAATATATATGACTAAACACACACTCAAAGAAATGAGCAGTAATGCTAGTAAGGACAGTCATAATATCAGTTAAAGCGTCAAACAATTACCAAATATCAAATTAGAGATAAAATAAGTTTTAAATAAATATCCAAATTTTAAGTTGGGAAATCTTTGGTACCGGTATACCCCTATTCACAATTTTGATTATGATTTCCAACACAGTCACCACCATGTGTGCGGCATGGCATCCGATCACGACCCGATAGGCTAGGACATCTCATGCGAGACATAAACCAAATAACAATTTCAATTACAATTCTAATACAGTCACCATCATGTGTGCGGCGTGGCGTCCGATGACGACCCAATCGGCTAGGCTGTCTCATGTGATACATCAACCAATCACAATTTCAATTACAATTCTAACACAATCACCGCCATGTATACGGCATGGTGTCCGATCAAGACCCGATTAGGTAGGACGTCTCATGTGATATATCATCCTTTTCTATCAATCATCCCGTTTCATATTTTTGGCACATATCTTCTTTTCATTGGCACTAATGGTCACAATTATATTATTTCTCTTCGCACATTTGCCGTATTTCATATTTCACATTTCGCATTATGTGATTCATATTTCATGTTTCGTATTTCATGCACGCCTTTTTACTTTCAACCATCATCATATACTTTCCAATAACAAGGCATTTCTATTCAATACATCTAAGCACCCATTTGAAGCTAATAGTAGTTTTAGGCGTGTTACGATTTCCTACACAAGCTTTCATTAGCTTTCCTTTGAAACACAACTTGAGGTCAAGGCATTTAGATATTCAAGCCCTACTTTGAACTCATTCTCAAATAGTAGTACAACATAACAAGATCATATGAATTACATATTGGGCGCGGATGTCGTTTGAATTACATGGATATTGTGGGGTTAAATTTTAAGAGAAGAGTTTAGCCAACATACCTTACTTAAGATTCCTTAACTTTGAATGTTCCGGAAATCTTAGCAACTTCAATCTATGTTAGAAAAGTAGCAAAGTGATCCAAAATTAGGAAGATGATCATGGTTCTAGCTCATTTGAGCATTTTATCAAGCACTAGGTGCACTAGCTGAAGACTGAGCAAAAGACTGGGATGGCCCTGATTACCCTCCTCTTAATGTTGACCTACCGCCACCAAAAGAATTCCCAAAGTTGCCCACGGACCGGGCCTTACTGCTGCCCTCTCGCTCAATTCTATTCTTCAACTTACGGTTCGCTGTAGCTTTAGCAAATGCTACCATCTTCCCATAGTTCATGTCAGAATTCAAGGCAGTTGTTGCGGCCTCATTGATAACCAAAGGGCTAAGGCCCTGCACAAACCGACATACTCTAACCTCTCCAGCGGGCAAGAAGTGAATAGCATACTTGGACAGGCGTGCACACTACATATGGTACTTCGACACAATCTTGCTACCCTGTTTTAGGTTCTCAAACTCCACAGCATGGGCTGCCTTGGTCTCGACATGCAAGAAATGATCCATGAAAGGGTCGGCAAACTCACTCTACCTCACCAAAGTGTTCCCCTCCTCACAGGAGTCCTCCCACATCTCAAAACAAGAATAGGCCACCCCCTTCAGTCGGTAGGAGGCCAATTCCACTCCCTCTGCCTTAGTATCACGCATAACCTTGAGGGTCTTGTGCATCTCATCAATGAAATCTTGGGGATCCTCCTCATGATCAGTACCCGTGAACACTGGAGGATCTAACNGGTCGGTAAACTCACTCCACCTCGCTGAAGTGTTCCCCTCCTCACAGGAGTCCTCCCACATCTCAAACCAAGAATAGGCCACCCCCTTCAGTCAGTAGGAGGCCAACTCCACTCCCTCTGCCTTAGTAGCACGCATAACCCTGATGGTCTTGTGCATCTCATCAATGAAATCCTGGGGATCCTCCTCAGGATCAGTACCCGTGAACACTGGAGGATCTAATTGAAGAAACCTATTAACCCTAAAACCAATAGAGTCCCCTTGCTGACTAGAAGAAGTGGGGGAAACATTCGACATCTAGGATTGGGAAGCCACTATCTGAGCCAACATCAGTATGGCTCCCCTAAGATCCCCATAAGAAACACTGGGACCGGAAGCTGGGACCGGAGGTGGAACGAGAATATCATGTGGAGGATTTGTTGCACCCTCGTCAGGTGTAGGAACTAGTGCACCCTGAGCAGGAATAGTTCATCCAGGCGGTGTAGTAATTAGGGGAATATCCTATTCCCTCCGGTGTTCACCCATATCATCAATGATAGAATCAACTACCACTGCTGGGGTAACATCGGCTCCTTGGCCAGTTCTTGCCTTCTTCTTATGTGCCATTTACTGAAAGATAGAGCAATGCATGACTTAAAGGAGGAACAATCGTACAATCAGCTTTGTCGCACGATCAAAAACATCAAAGAATGGTATTATTCCTAAATGTCCAAGTATTATTCAACCATCATCATGGACTTTCCAATAACAAGGTAGATCTATTAATGACATTTAAGCACACATATGAGCAAATATGAGTCTTAGGCGCTTTACGATTTCTTACATAATTTTCATTAGTTTTCACTTAAAACACAACTTGAAGTCAAGACATTTAGATATGCAACCCATATTTTGAACACATTCTCAAATAGTAGTACAACATAACAAGAGCATTGAATTACATATTGATCACGGATGTCTTTTGACACCAGCTTATACATGTTAATCTATTCACAATGAGGAACTTGGGACATACATGGATATTGTGGGGTTCAATTTTAAGAGACGCATTTAGCCAACATACCTCACTTGAGCTTCTTTAGACTATAAAATGTTCCAGAATTCTTAGCAACTTTGATCTATTTTAGAAATGTAACAAATTGAACAAAAATTAGGAAGATGATCATGGTTCTAGCTCATTCGAGCATTTTGTCAAACACTAGGTGCATATTAAGGTTTCTAGGTCATTTGATGAAGGATTCCATCATCCCACAACCCATGCTTTGCCATTTTTAGGTCAATAATCTCCCTATATCCCTTGATAACACATGCATGCAATACACAACTCCCATACCCATGAATTATCTTACTAATTGCCCATTTCTAGTTAAATTTTAAAGTTAAGGGTTAGGGTGTAGAATCTTAGCTATATAATGACGACCTAGTGTGCTTTCCTTATTAATCTTCAAAGATTTGAGTAATAATTGGTGGATGAAGCTTAGGAACTCCTTTTCTCACTCTATGACACTCCCTTTCTCGAGAAATATATATTTCCCCCCTTTAAAATGATCCCCAAGGGTGTTTTATTAGAATGGGGTCGAGTTTGAAATTAGAAACAATGAAGCCCCGACACAGGTTTGCGACCGCATAATGCTTATGCAGTCCGCGAAATGGTCCTCCAAAGCTGGTCACCACTGCCTGGGTATGCAGCCGTTTTGTGGCCCGCAGACCCGTTCGGCGGTCGTATAATGCGCCGCATAACTTCCCTCCAAAGAATCTCCATGCTTGTTCTTCTATCGATGTACGGCCCACGAAATCATTTTGTGGTCGCATAATTTGCCGCGAAATGACATCCAAAAGTTGCCCAATTGACTGTCTCACTCTGTGGTCATTTTGTGACCCGTATAGTGATTCTGCAGCCGCATAGTGGGCTGCAGAAATGCCTTTTTCTGCAAAGCATTTTCTTTCAACTCCCCAGCATACTGTTCAACCCAAAAAGTCCGTACCACGGCTATCATTAACACATACGCCTACCTCGGCACCATGTAACCCCGGGTTTTATTCAAACTTTTATGGGGCCTTACAAATACAATGGTTTATGGGCTTTTGGATGACGTGGTTCATGCTAGGATCTCTTGCGGTGATCTCTGGTTTAGGATCATAGTCTACCGACAAGGAGAAGTATTAAATTGAAGGCAAGTTGAGGAGGATTCAAAGACATTAGTCAGCTTGGTAGTGTAGGGCCAGCATAATAATAAAGGTAATTGGTTCCTTTTGTGTGGTGATGCTTTACCGGTGCTTTGTGTCAATACACTTGGGTTTGACAGCTTGCGTGACTTGGTTAAGTTGGGAAAATTCAGTTATGATTGCTTAGTTATGCGTGGACGGGTTTCGAATAGTTCTTGATAGTGTCGAGGACGGCTTCGGCTGGATGTCTGCCGGTGGCATAAGGAACATGCTGCGTGTTATGATTTTTCACTTGTATGGGGTCACGAGTTCTAGATAGCATGGACGGTTTCAAATGTTTGGAAGGGTGTGCACTCCAAAAGGCATATTGTGCTTTGACTTGCAGATGCCTGACATGTAATACACTAATGGCCCGAATGATTGAATACTGATATTCAGATTTATCTAGGTGGCAATAAGGAATTATGGAAGTAAATCTCATGGAACTATTATGTATGATGAATACGTCAGTAATTTGAATAATGTAGTTGGGATAGAGAAATTATTTTATTTCTTGGATTTGAATATGAAGAGGATTCTCATAGGCATACGTTATATATTGATTATTGTGAAAATTTCTATTGTTATCTACCTACTTTGGGAGCATCGGAATTGATTTGGAGTCCATTGGTGGGCCTAAGGAGAATGTGTATTCTACATCAGGTCGTATTTGTCTACCCAACACAGTTATTGTGGAGGGATGGGTTATCAGCTGGAGTGGATCTTATTCATGTTCTGATATGTTCCATGTGTTACTCTCATATGATATGATGGGTTGTGATCTGTTGATTACTTTTACCTGATGCGATTCTGTTGAGGTCCTTGTGGCAAAATTCGAGCGAGATGATTCTTGGGGTGTTGAATGGTTGATTGTGCCTTGGTTGTGGTCTTTCCATTTGTGGTATTTGTGCTATCCATTTTTCCATGGTTATGGTCATGCACTTCGCGTGTTTGTTGTTGATATGTATATGGAATCACGGCTCGACGTATCCTTTGTGTACAGGTGTTTCGATTGGGTCACGCATCATATCAGAGTTATGTTAGGATATGACCCTTTGGGCTTAATTATTGTATTATTTTTCTCCCTTGTGTGATGGATTAATTGCATTACGCTGCATGGTTGTATCTGTTGAGCTTGTGGGCCGGTTCTGTCATTTGATTCTCTTCAATTATTGGGCACATCAAATTTGTCGCTTATTTGGTGCACTAATTGCATGGTATGCGGCTCTATGTAGGTTTTGTGTGGCATATTCTTAGAGCAGCTTGTATTGGATGAGGTAACGTTATTGGGCCCGAATTGAGTGCCATCAGATTTGATTAAGCTATGTTTAGAACTATAGTGACTTTAGTTAGCCTAGAGTTTGGCTTTGGTTCTCGTCGTGCAAGAGAGCTCCATGACTGGTTGATAGGATGGGGGTTATAAATTTCTGTGTGTTTCTTTCGTCATTGGTTGCGTTCAAAGATTTGGAATAAGGTTTTTATTGATAGGATGTTATATACCGGTACAATAGTTTCTATTTGAATGACTATTGTGGTCGGAAGCTATGGATATGTGTATCAATGTTATGTGGAATATAATTTGAATACACTTGGGATATGGTTATGGCTTGATGCAGCTTAATACTGACTTATACAGCATATAGATGCGAGAATCGTGTATCATAATTAATTTGGGAAGTTGTAGATTGGGTTCTAAGGGTTGTGAGCTAATGTTAAGGTAATGATCATCAGTTAGATTGTGTTGTCAGACTTATATAGATTGGGATGAAGTGAGATCACCCATGGGTATGGGAGTGGTGAGTGTATACAGTGACTTGATGGCTTTGGGATGATTCTTCGCATATTCGAGGATTAACACATGTTTAAGTAGGAGATAATGTATTGACCAGACAAGTTGTTATGAGAAGTTTTATTCAGTTAGGTGGTTTGAGGTCATGTGTAGAAATGTATGGTGTATTATGACTTGTGTGTATCATTTGTTTTTGTTCCTCAGCAGTTCATAATTGATTTGGAAGAATGATTCTCAACTAGCAAGCTTTAAGTTGGAAGAGTTGACCAGGCTTGAATTTTGTGTATTTGACCTCGCGATAGAGTTTTTATTATTCCAATAGGGCCATATGGTAATTTTGGACTTAGGCATAAGCCCGAAATTGGATTCGGAGGTTTCTAGTCTGATTTGGTACTTTTGGCGAAGGTTGCCAATTTGAAGGTTTAGAATTTTCCTAAGTTTCCATGGTTTGACTTTATGTCTATCGGTATCGGATTTTGGTTTTGTGACTTTGTACGACTCCGTTTTTTCATTTGTAACATGTCTGCAAAATTTGGTGTCATTTCAAGTTTGTTTAATAGGAATTAGACGTATGTTGTCTTTTTGCAATTGTTAGGTTTCATTATAATTTTCGTGTGTTATGTTATCTAATTCATGGTTTTGGGCGTTATCTTGGTATTTTTATCACGCAAGTAAGTTTGTATGATGATTATGTACTTGTGAAAATGGTTGGAGTGGAGCCCTGAGGGCTCGGGTGTGTTTTGGACGCGTCCCGGAGAGTTTGAGAGGTTAGGATTTTTGCAGGTGTTCTGTTCTCGCATTTGCGAAGAAATGGTCGTATTTTCGGTCACCGCATTTATGAGATCCTGCTCGCTTTTGCGATGTTGCGCTATGGGACAAACTCTTTCCATTTCGGAACTAATATCGCATTTGCGATGGGTTCTAGGTTCGCATATGCGAACCCCTGATCACATTTGTTATGGGTAGCTGGGACTGGGGAAGGCCGCTTTTGCAATTGATTTCTTGCACTTGTGAGCCGGCTAGGTTCGCATTTGAGGACTAGTTGTCGCATTTACAATAGGCTCAGGGTTGGGGTAGGCTTTGCATTCGCAATGCCTGTATCGCATTTGCAAACCTCTTGTCGCAAATGCGGCATCTGCAACTGATTATATCTAGTATAATTCAGGACATAGCTTCATTCATCACATTTTTGAGCCCTAAACTCGGTGGAAGGTGATTTTAAAGAGTCATTTTCATACAAATTATTGCGTAAGTGATTTTGATCCTTTTTTATTACATAACATGATTGTTTAGGAGATTTAACATCTAATCCATGGTATTTGAAGAGAACTTTTGGGAAATTTTGTCAACAACGACAACCTAGTAAAATCCCACAGATGGGATCTTGGAGGTTAGAATTGGCACGCCCCAATCCTGGGAGGCGTGGCATGCCGGCCCGAGCGAACCACTCTATAACTCATTTTTTTTCTTGTGCAACTATCATGGGCCAACATGGCCACTGCTCGTAATATATAACAAAAGAGTGGGAAAACGTTATATCAATGAACCATCATTCTTAAAACATGAATACATACACGCCGTCAAGGCCTCTTACATATTGTACATAATGAACATGTGTCTACAGAGCCTCAAAGATTATTCGACATCAAATGGGACAGGGTACCGGCCTACCCATAAGTCTGTAATAAAACTCTGACACGATGACTTATAGACTCGGCTGCACTCCGAATGAGGTGGAGTCTTACCAATCCTCCGCTGAATGCTAACCTCGTCTACTATGAGGGCTCTTCAAACTAATTATCTATATCTGCAGGCATGAATGCAGCGTCCACAACAAAAGGATGTAAGTACGAAAAATTTACTGAGTATGTAAGGCATGTAAATCAGTATATAAAGGACATGGAATAACCATGGAATAAAAGACTCAACGAGTAAGTCTGGATAGCTCTGTAAATCATGAAATATTTATAATGTCATGCATATGCATATAAATATGATATAATGCATAGGTTTGTGTGTACATAACATCATCAAGCCTATGAGGGAATCCCATCAGATCATCTGAGCCTCCGTGGGCAAAATCATCAATGTATACTAACTGATCAGGTGGTGGTGCATATATAACGTCGTAACCTTTTCCCATACCCCATATACATATAATATACACGTATATAATGCCATCTGGTCATGGGTAAATGCACATGTATAAATGAATGCAATGCATAATGAAGTAAGTCAATACAATCTCTTGAAATGTCATGAGACCCATGAACAAACGATATGATAGTAGGACACACGGGGAATCAAGAACATAGGCACACCTAGTACGTCTATGAATAGTGTCTTTTATGAAAGTTGTGTGTTTGGTTATTTCGTTTGTATCGTATAGATCATGCCAAAAGGAAAGAAGCGATAGTCTTAACATACCTGAGTCAATTCTCTTGACAATTTGTCTAACACACGTCTTTTGCAACACTCACGTAACGGTGGATCGATTTTTATTTGAGCTTTCCAAGAACAATTTTTGCTCATTTAAATCATTGAACAAGAACTAAGTACTTCTTATGATCATGGCATATTTCATGTTGCTGGACATATGGAGTATCACGGATGTATGTTTTTGCTATGTTTCTAAAGTAAGAGACTCCCTAATAATAGAAGGAAAGATTTCAACCTTCTTTCTACATCTTAATTGCAAAATAAGTATAATATGAAGGCTTAAAGGCTTGCATTGTCACATGTAAACAAGGCACACCAAGTGCTATCACTCATGTGCACATTGGTGCCACCCTTGGCCAACTCTATACCATGTGGCAGCCCACAATTTCCCCTAAAACGCCACCTAATCCCATAAACCAAAGAGTCACCATTTGGATGTTTGAGTCATTTTCACTTGTTGCCATGTGGGGTGATGTTTCCACCTAACTTATCCACCAATTTCCTAAATGTGCCATCTTGATCTATGACTTAAGAGTCATTTATTGGGCGTTCCTTGGCTGCCACGTTGGGAGGCTTATCAAGTGAAGCCTATCCAAAAATTTTATATACTTATCCACCCCAATAATTTGATGACTAAGCCACCAAAACTCCTTAATCTAGCCAACTAGCTCCAAGACTTGCCTAGTCAATATTGAATTCCCTACTTGCTGTCACCTTAATCCTTATAAAGTTGATTAGTCATGAGCCCCCCTTATCCTCATGATTTCATGTGGATTCATACAAATGACACTTATCCACTTATAACTAATTCCATATTCCATGACTTTATACCAACATTTAACCAATTATTCACACAATAATTTCTAGGTCTCGATTTACTTAAATACTAATATATTTCATATACCTTACTATTATGATCGTGTGGTATCTTGTATGGCACTAGTCCATTAATACAGAGTATTATAGCTTGGACCGTATTTTATCCCTAAATATAAAACATCAACGAAACTCTCTTTCTTGGATTTGTTTACCCTATGACCTTCACAACACTTACTTATCATAATCACGTATAACATCAAAAATAGTCTTGTCATTGAAATTATGTCAATTATCTTATGACAAATCCAACGGACAAAAATACGGGATGTAACAAGAATGTACATAGACCTTATCTCTAACCCAAAGGGATAAAGAGCCTATTTCTACGAGACCCTCAACTCAAGAAGACGAAAATAGATAACAGAGTCTGTGACAACAACAAAAATAAGAAAGATAATATAAGCATCATAGAAAAAAGAAAATATATGGAAAAGTATTAACAACCACCAGTAATAACGCCACAATACAGTGAAAAAATGGAAAAATAGTGCGGAGTTAACATACACCACTAATAGTCCAAGACAATACCCTAAGAGACTAATCCCCCCTTCGGAACAAAGGAGATAAATGCTCGACTCCTTTCTAACCTTCAACCCTAATGCTCGACATCCACACCTTCCTATAAAGAGCCATGTCCTCGAAAATCTGAAGTTGAGTCGTGTCCTGTCTGATCACTTCACCCCAATAATTCTTAGGCCTCCCTCTACCGCTTCTCATAACTGCCAAATCCATCCGCTCAAACCTCCTAACCGGATAATCTTGGCTTCTCATCTGCACGTACCCAAACCATCTAACCGTAGCTTCCTGCATCTTGTCATCTATGGGAGCCATGCTCAACTTCTCCTGATTATCTTCAATCCTAATCTTATCCTACCTAGTGTACCCACACATCCATCTGAACATCTTCATCTCTGCTGCTTTCAACTTCTGGATATGGGAATTATTGACTGGCCAACACTCTACCCCATAATATATGGCCAGTCTAACCACCTCTCTATAGAACTTGCTCTTAAGTTTCAGTGGTACATTTTTGTCACAAAGTACTGCAGACGATAACCTTTATTTCATCCACCCACCCCTATACGATGCGTGATATCCTCATCTATCTCTCCACCCCCCTGGTGTAAGGCCCCATAAAAATTTTTGCAAAAGAAATATAATGTTTCGTGGTGCCGAATTGCTCGGACTTTTTTTGATGAACAATACAATGGAGAATAAAGGAAAGTTTTTGGCAAAATAGGACATTTCTGCGGCCTACTATGCGGTCGCAGAATCACTCTACGGACCGCATAATGGATACAGAGGGAAGCAGGGACGGGCCATTTTGGAGGTCAGGTTTGCGGCGCATTTGGCGACCGCAGACCAGTTTTGCAGTGCATTATGCAACCACAGAACAGATCCGCAGGCCACGTAATGACCGCAAACCGAGTCAATCATGCCATGTTTTGGAGGCCAATTATTCGTCCTATTATGCGGACCACACATCTATTATGCGGTCGCATATGCGACCGTAGATCCTGTTCCGGGGCAATAGTTTTGCATTTTTTCAACCCGACCCTACTTCGTTAAATAGATGCAATGGACCATTTTTGACAAAGAATCTGACCTTTTAGAGTGAGAGAGAGTTCCCTAGAGTGAGAAGGTGTTCCTCAATAATTGTTTTTCAATTCTTGCTCAAATCTTGGAAGATTAAGAAGGAAAACTCACAAGGTCTTTATCCTAATTTTGGTTCAACTTGTTATATTTCTAAAATAGATTAAAGTTGCTAAGAATTCCGGAACCTTTTAGAGTTTAAGGAAGCTCTATTGAGGTATGTTGGCTAAATTGTACTCTTAGAATTGAATCCCACGATATTCATGTAATTTTTGTAAGACACGAGTAGTTCATTATAAATTAGCAATTCCGATTAAGTTTGTATCGAAATATACATGTTCAATAAATATCTCAAATGCTTTGTTCAAGTTATATTATTAATTAAGGGTGTGCTCAAAAGATGCGCTGTGCATTAATAATGTTTCGACTTCAAGTTATGTTCAAACGAAGGCTATTATGCCAAATTTTGTGAAATATCTCTGTGTGCCTAAGACTCTTAATTTCTCACATGTGTACTACGGACCTTGAATTGAATTGTATTTGTTGTTGATGACGATGGTGATATTTTAAATTTAAAAGATGAGCATGAAATACTAAATACGGCCAACGTGCCAAGAATGATTTTATAATTGTGGCCACTTGTGCCAATGAAATGAAAAGATATGAAAGAAGTATGAAATGCGATGATTGATATAAAAAAGGTTGATGTCTCAAATAAGACAGCCTTGCCAATCGGGCAGAGATCGGACATCATGCCGAACACATGGTGTTGATTGTGCTGGAAATTATAATTGAAATTGTGATTGTGGTTGATATCTCTAATGAGATAGCCTAGCCGGTCGGGTCGTGATCGGACTCCATGTTAAGGTACGGGGGTATTGATATTGAGAGTGATTGTGGTTGATGTCTCTAAAAATATAGCCTAGTCCATCGGGTCATGATCGGACTCCGTTCTAACAGTACGGTGGTATTGGTATTGTGAATAATGATATTGTGAACAATAGTATATCGTTGCTAAGAATCACCAATCAGAAAATATGGGACTTTACATGAAACTTGATGTTTTGGTATTGTTCGAGACTTTCATTGATTTTATGATTATTCCTCCTTGTAATATTATTCATTCTACTAAGAGGGTGTTTAGTTATACATACTAGTGCTATTCGACGGTACTAATGTCCATTTTGTCGGGGGCGCTACATATTTAATGGATACAGGTGGTTCCACAACAGGAGATACTGATCAGCGATAGAAGTATACCTTCTGCCCAGCTGACTTGGTGAGCCCCACTTCATCCCGGGGTCATGTATCTTTTGTTCTTTATATATTCCGTTTGAGGTATAACCGGGGCCTTGTTGCCAGCATTATCATTGTACTCTTCTCTATCTATATAGGCTTTGTAGACACAGTGTGGGTTGTATATTGTTGTTGGGGAAGTCAAACTATGTTATGTTCTGGTTGTATTACTTTTTCCATTTGAGACTTTAAAATGGTAAAACTATTAGTAATGAATTTGTATTGTAGATATGATCACCTTTTTGTCTATATAATGAATATATATATATATATATATATATATATATATATATATATATATTATCTTTGTTCATGAATGAGTTTGGGGAGAAAGAAATCTAACAGGCTTGCTCGGCCGGGTTCACTCGGTTGAGCGACGGTCACGCTCCTCTGTTTTGGGGCATGACAAACTTGGTATCAGAGCCTAAGGTTTTAAAGTATCCTAGGATATCGCTGAGCCGTGTCTAGTAGAGTCCTTATTATCGGTGTGTTGTTGACCACATCTATAATTAGGTTGCTACATGGGCATTTAGGAATAATACCCTTCTTTCATGTTCTCGATCGTGCGATAAAGCTGATGGTAAGATTGTTACTCCTTTAACTCGTGCTTTACTTTAACTTTCAGCACATGGAACCTAACAATAAGGCAAGAACTGTCCAAAGAGCCAATGTCACCCCAGGAGTGACAGTTGACCCTATAATTAATGATGCGGATGACCACCCAAGGAGTGAGAATATTCGTCCAGTTACTACACTGCCTGATTCTACTACAACTGATCAGAAAACACATGTCTCTACACCTACTGAGGGTTCAACAGTCCCTCCAACTGATAGTGGCATCCCAGGCCCAGAGATCAAATGTTGCACCCACTTCTTCTAGTCATCCAGGGGATTCTACTAGTTTCAGGGTGAACATGTTTCTCCAGTTGGATCCTCCAGTGTTCACGGGTACTAACCCAGAAGAGGATCCCCAGGACTTCATTGATGAGATGAACAAGACTCTCAGACTTATGCGTGCTACTGAAACGGAGGTAGTAGCATTGGCCTCCTACCTCCTGAAAGAGGTGGCTTATTCTTGGTTTGAACTATGGAAGGGGTCCCGTGAAGATGGGAGCCCTCTGGCGAGGTGGAGTGAGTTTGCCGATGCATTCATTGATCATTTCTTGAATGCCGAGACTAAGTCGGCCCGTGCTGCTGAGTTTGAGAACTTGAGGCAAGGTAGCCTGAGTGTGTAGGATTACCATATGAGATTCGCGTACCTGTCTAAGTATGCTATTTACATGTTTCCCACTATGGAGACTAGAGTGCGCCGCTTTGTATAAGGCCTTAGTCCCTTGGTAATTAATGAGGCAGCTACAACAGCCTTGAATTCTGATATGAACTATGGAAAGATTGTGGCATTCGCTCAAGCAACAGAGACTCACAAATTAGGGAACATAATGGAGTGAGAGGGTATCAATAAGGCCTAGTATGCGGGAAACTTTTGTTATTCTTCTGGTGGTGGCAGGTCAACATTCAAGGGAGGGTTGTCAGGGCCGTCCCAGTCCTTTGCTCAGTCTTCGGCTAGAGCACCGCCATCATGGCCCAGTCAGCAACAGCAATGGAGTCCTTTCAGGCCCAATCAGGGCAACAGGGGTTCCTATCAGCAGGGTCGTCATGGTGGTAGATTCTTGCAGCAGATGAGGCCCCATGCCCTAAGTGTGGAAATTTACACCTAGGAATATGCTACATGGACTTACCCATATGCAACGAATGTGGATTGAGGGATCACATTCAGAGGGATTGTCGTTTGTCCTACCAGGGTGCGGGTAGGGGCCCAACACAGTTAGCTAATTCTGCAGCTACTACATCCGCAACACCTCCTCCAGCTTGAGGCACTCGAACACCCGTAGGGCGTGGTTCACCTAGGGGTGGAGTACAGAATTCGAGAGGATCCGACTATTTGTATGCTTTGAGGGGTAGCCACAATTCATAGGCTTCTCCAGATGTTGTCACATGTATATTGACTGTCCAATTGCATGATATGTATGCTTTTATTGATCCCGGTTCCACTTTGTCATATGTCACACCTTATGTTGCTATGGAATTTGGGATAGAACCAGAATAGCTTCATGAGCCGTTCTCTGTATCTACTCCGATTGGTGAGTCTATTTTGTCCGCGCGGGTTTATAGGGATTGTGTTGTCATGATGCATGGTCGGGACATCGTGGCCGATCATATTGAATTGTGAATGGTCAATTTGGATGTGACAACAGGTATGGATTGGCTTTATTCTGGATTTTCCAAGCTTGATTGCTGAACCAGGACTGTTAGGTTCGAATTTCAAAATGGGCTAGTTATTGATTGGAAGGGTGATGATGTATGCCGAAGGGTAGGTTTATTTATTACCTTAAGGCCACAAAAATGATCAACAAGGGGTGTATTTACCATTTGGTATGAGTTACAGACATTGATGCTGAGGCACCTACACTTGAGTCCGTGCCTGTTGTGAATGCATTTTCGGGAGTTTTCTGACTGAACTCCCTAGGATCCCACCAGACAGGGATATTGATTTTGGGATTGATGTGATGCCAGACACGCATCCTATATCTATTCCACCCTACAGAATGGCATCGGCAAAATTGAATGAGCTAAAGGAACAATTGAGAGACTTGTTAAAAAGGGTTTTATCCGGCCAAGTGTGTCACCTTAAGGTGCACCGGTTCGCTTTGTAAGGAAGGAGGATGGGTCACTGAGAATGTGTATTGACTATCGGCAGCTCAACAAGGTAACAATCAATAATACATACCCACTACCAAGGATAGGTGACTTGTTTGATCAATTTCAAGGTGCCAGGTACTTCTCAAAAATTGATTTAAGATCCGAGTATCACCAATTGAAGATTAGAGAGCAGGATATTCTGAAAACAGTTTTTAGGACCCGGTATGGGCATTTTGAATTGCTGGTGATGTCTTTTGGGCTAAGAAATGCCCCAGCAGCCTCATGGATCTTATGAATCGAGTTTTCAAGTCGTTCGTCGACTCTTTTGTGATAGTTGTTTTGACGATATTCTTGTATATTCACAAAGTTGAGAGAACCATGCCGATCAGCTCAGGGTAGTTCTGCAAAACCCTATATCAGCACTAGTTATATGCAAATTATTCAAAATGTGAATTTTGGCTTGAATCGGTCACATTCATGGGTCATGCCATCTCTAGTAATGGAATTAACGTTGGTCCTCAGAAAATTATAGCTGTGAAGAATTGGCAGAGGCCTACAACTCCAACAGAGATTTGTAGTTTCTTAGGCTTAGTTGGATATTACAGAAAGTTTGTGGAGGGATTTTCTACTCTTGCCTCTCCATTGACTAAATTGACGCAGAATGAAATTAAGTTCCAATGGTCAGATGCTTGTGAAAAGAGTTTTCAGGAGTTGAAAGCAAGATTGACTACGACACCGGTGTTGACCCTACTAGAGGGTATAGATGGATTGGTGGTATATCGTGATGCTTCAAGGATCGGGCTTGGATGTGTATTAATGCAACATGGGAAGGTGATAGCTTATGCTTCTAGGAAACTAAAGAATCATGAAAAGAACTATCCAACACATGATTTAGAACTTGCGGCAGTGGTATTTGCATTGAAAATTTGGCGTCATTATTTATATGGGGTCCATGTGGATATATTCATGGACCATATGAGCCTTCAATATATTTTCAAATAGAAGGAATTGAACCTGAGGCAGAGAAGATGGATTGAATTACTCAAGGATTACGACATTGATAATTTATACCATTCGAGGAAGGTTAATGTTGTTGCAGATGCTCTTAGCGGTAAATCTATAGGTAGTTTAGCACACTTGGAGGCATATCAAAGTCCATTGGCCAAGAAAGTTCATCGATTGGCTTGTTTGGGAGTTCGTCTTGTGGACCCTAGTGAAGGAGGGGTGATTGTACAAAATAGGGTTGAATCATCACTTGTTGTGGAAGTCAAGGAAAAGCAATACAACGATCCATTGTTGGCACAATTGAAAGAGTGGATTCAAAAACATTAGACCATGGCCTTTTCTCTTTGCATGGATGATGGTACACTAAGGTACCAAGGATGACTATGTTTCCCAAACGTTGATGGTCTACGGGAAAGAATTTTGACTGAAGCTCACACTTCTAGGTATTCCGTGCACCCGGGTTCTACAAAAATGTATCATGACCTCAAGGAAGTCTATTGGTGGAATAACATGAAGAGGAATGTTGCGGACTTTATGGCAAAATGTTCGAATTGTTAGCAAGTGAAGGTCGGACACCAAAGGCCCGGTGGGTTGGCACAAAACATAGAAATTCCAATGTGGAAACTGTGAAATGATTAATATGGACTTTGTGGTAGCATTATCTCGCACTCCTTGTAAGTGTGACTCGATTTGGGTGATTGTGGATTGACTCATGAAATTAGAACACTTCTTGCCGATTAAGGCTACTGATACAGCGGAACAATATGCTCAGTTGTATATCAAATAAATAGTCAGGTTGCATGGCACTACAGTTTCCATCATTTCTGATTGAGGGACACAAGTCACTGCCAATTTTCGGAAGAAATTTCATCAAGGTTTAGGTACTCAGGTCAATCTTAGTACAGCCTTTCACCCACATACTGACAGGTAGGCAGAGCGGACTATTCAGACGCTTGAGGTTATGTTGCACACTTGTGTTCTAGACTTTAAGGGTTTTTGGGATGATCATTTACCACTCATAGAATTTGCCTACAACAATAGTTATCATGCCAACATTCAGATGGCACCGATCGAGGCTTTACACGGAAGGAGATGTAGATCTCCCTTTGGGTGGTTCGAAATTGGGAAGCAGGGTTGATAGGGTCAGACCTCGTGCATCAGGCTATGAAGAAAGTTAAAATTATTAAGTAGCGGTGGAAGACTGCTCAGAGTCGTCAGAAGTGTTATTCAGATGTTCGTCGTAGGAATTTGGGGTTCAAAAAAGATGATTGGATATTCTTGAAAGTTTCCCCAATGAAGGATGTAATGTGATTAGGTAAGAAAGGGAAATTGATTTCAAGGTATGTCGGAACATACAAAATCGTTCAGAGGATCGGTGAGGTGGCTTACAAGCTTGAGCTACCACCCGAGATTTCAGTAGTGCACCCGATGTTTCATGTGTCTATGTTGAAGAAAGTAGTTGGAGATCCATCACTCATTGTTTTGGTTGAAACTATTGCGATTAATGAGAAATTGACTTACGAAGATATTCTAGTTTCTACTATTGATCGGCAAGTCCGAAAGTTAAGAAATAAAGAAATTGCCTCAATGAAAGTGTTATGACAAAACCAGCAGGATGAAGAGGCTACTTGGGAGGCCGAGGAAGAAATGAAGAAAAAGTATCCTTGTTTGTTTGAATAATCATGTATTTATGAGTTGTGCTTTATGAAAATGCTAAGAGTTACTTTCTATGAATTATGTATCATTTGTACCATTGATGTTAAGGGTGTTCCTTTTCTGGTATCATATTGCTCATGAGGCCACGATTGTTGTTGTTATTGTGTTATATTGCATCATTGGTTATGCATATGTTGTTAGGATTGGTTTTTGTGATTCTATGGTAGGTGGATAGACCCAATTACAGGGGACACTCTGGCGAAATATTTGGAAATTTAGGGAGTTAGCCAAATTTTGAAACTACGGGTGTGTGTGAATTAACAGTTGGGCCATATACGATGCTAATGGTGGATTTTTACCCTCATTCGAGGACGAATGATCCTAAGTGGGGGAGAATGTAAGGCCCCGTAAACAATTGTGCAAAAGCAATATAATGTTTCGCGGTGGCGAATTGGTTTTACGTGTTGAGGATTATAGAACCTAGTGTGTCCACACATCCATCTGAACATCCTCATCTCTGATACTTTCATCTTCTGGATATGGGAATTATTGACTGGCCAACACTCTACCCCATAATATATGGCCAGTCTAGCCACCTCTCTATATAACTTGCCCTTAAGATTCAGTGGCACATTCTTGTCACACAGTACAATAGACGATAACCTTCATTTCATCCACCCCACCCCTACACGATGCGTGACATCCTCATCTATCACTCCACCTCCCTCGGACGTTTTGGGTTGAACAATGCACTGGAGAGTAAAGGAAAAATTTTGGCAAAAGAGGACATTTCTTGGGCCCACTATGCAGTCGCAGAATCATTCTGCGGATCACATAATGGTTGCAGAGTGAGGCAGGGATGGGCCATTTTGTAGGTCAGTTTTGCGGCGCATTATGCGAGCGCAGAACAGGTCTGCGGGCCGCATAATGACCGCAGACCGAGTTAGTCATGCCCAGTTCCAGAGGCCAATTATGCGGCATGTTCTACAGAATGCACATCCATTATGCGGTCGCATATGCGACCGCAGATCCTGTTCCGGGGAAATATTTTTGGGTTTTTACAACTAGACCCTACTTCATTAAATAGACGCAATGGACCATGTTTGACCAAAAATCTGACATTTTAGAGTGAGAGAGAGTGCCCTAGAGTGAGAAGGTGTTCCTCAATAATTGTTCTTTAATTCTTGTTCAAATCTTGGAAGATTAAGAAGGAAAACTCACAAGGTCTTCATCCTAAAGGTAAGATTCTACACCCTAACCCTTAGTCTAGAATTGGGTAATTATTAAGATAAATTTTGGGCATGGGAGTTGTTCATCTTGCATGAATATGTTATCAAACGGTGTAAGAAGATTGTTGAGCTAAGAATGGAAAAGAATGGGTTGTGGGATGATGGAATCCTCCATAAAAGGACCTTGAAATATTAATGCACACCTAGTGTTTGATAAAATGCTAAAATGAGCTTGAACCAAGATCATCCTCCTAATTTTGGTTCAACTTGTTATATTTCTAAAATAGATTGAAATTGCAAAGAATTTTGAATCATTTTAGAGTTTAAGGAAGCTCTATTGAAGTATGTTGGCTAAACTCTTCTCTTAGAATTGAATCCGACGATATTCATGTAATTTATGTAAACCCTAGTGGTTCATTATAAATTGTCCATTCTGAGTAAGTTTGTGTCGAACGATATATGTTCAATAAGTATCCCAAATGCTTTATTCTTGTTATATTATCAATTGAGGGTGTGTTCAAAATATGCCTAAGAATCTTAATTGCTCACATGTGTGCTACAAACCTTGAATGGAATTGTATTTGTTGTTGATGATGATGATATGCTTGAAATTGAATAGGTGAGCAGGAAATACTAAATACGGCCAATATGCCAAGAATGATTTTATAATTGTGGCCACTAGTGCCAATGATATGAAAAGATGTGAAAGAAGTATGAAATATGATGATTGATATAAAAAGATTGATGTCTCAAATAGGACAGCCTAGCCGATCGGGTCGTGATCGAACACCATGCCGCACATATGGCGGTGATTGTGCTGGTAATTATAATTGAAATTGTGATTGTGGTTGATGTCTCTAATGCGATAGCCTAGCCGATCAGGTCATGATTGGACTCTGTGCTAAGAGTACGACAGTATTGGTATTGTGAATAATGGTATTGTAAACAATGGTATATCGGTGCTAAGAATCACCAATCTGAAAATATGGGAATTTACATGAAACTTGATGTTTTGGTATTGTTCGAGACATTCATTGATTTTATGATTATTCCTTCCTGTAATATTATTCATTCTATTTATAGGGTGATTAGTTATACATACTTGTGCTAATCGAAGGTACTAACGTCCCTTTTGCAAGGGGCGCTGCATCTTTAATGGATGTAGGTGGTTCCACAATAGGAGATATTGATCAGTGATAGTAGTACACCTTCTTCCCAGCTGACTTGGTGAACCCCACTTCATCACGGGGTCATATATCTTTTGTTCTTTGTGTATTCAATTTGAGGTATTGTCGGGGCCTTGTTGATGGCATTTCCATTTTACTCTTCTCTATCAATAGAGGCTTCGTAGACATAGTGTGGATTGTATATTGGTTTTGGGGAAGTCAAACTATGTTATGTTGTGGTTGTATTACTTTTTTCGTTTGAGACTTTAAAATGGTGAAACTATTGGTAATGAATTTGTATTGTAGATATGATCACCTTTTTTGTCTATATAATGAATATATATATATATATTCTCTTTATTCATGAATGAGTTTGGGTAGAAGGAAATCTAACAGGCTTTCTCGGCCGGGTTCACTCGGTTCAGCGCCGGTCGCGCTCCTCGGTTTTGGGACGTGACACCTAAATAATTGACCAAAAGTATTTGAAACTACCTCTCTTAGAGATGACTTGTGAGTCAAGCCTCACGTCCAAGTCTGCTTCTCACGTCACGTCGCTGAACTTGCACTCCAAATATTCAGTATTAGTCCTACTCAACTTCAAACCTTTAGACTCGAGGGTCTGTCTCGAAACCTCGAACCTCTCGTTAATGCGGCCTATCGTCTCATCAATCACAACTATATCATCAGTAAACAACATACACCAAGGCAACTCCTCTTCGGTATATGATGTGATAAGCTCGAAACTTTACAAGACTAGCTGAGGAAATAAGGAAGAAAGCTTCAACCTAAGCATAGTAACTTGAAGAAGAAATGGTCTTGTAACAACAGTCTCACTACAACATTGGATGCACTCCAAAGGAAAGTGGCACCTATCGTGACTAATGAACAGAAATCAAAAGTGATATTTGAAATCATATGAGTTACATGGAATTCCAGTATTCACGGTCACTAAGATAAGCTAAATATCAATGCATTTAGTGGTAGAACAACTAGGAAAAGTAATTGCTTACATTTAAAGACAACTGAGAAGACATGGAAGGAAGTATATAGTGCTAGAAAGTTAAAGGAAGGTTGTGAGTAGTATGAATAGATATGAGTAGGCCGCAAGCTATAGTATGGTAGAGCAACAAGGTATTAGCTAGATAGGAGTAACGATTAAAAAAGATGAGTGAGAAGGTGACAAGAATAGGTAAGGCCTCGGGATTAAGCCCATCAAAACAAGAGAGCTGATGGTTTCCTTAAGTTATAAAAAGCTCAGTATAGCCTGAATGAACTCATAGGAGTCTAAGACTAGGAGAAATTAAAAAATATGACATGTTTCCCCGGTAGTAAAATAAGGGTGTAATTGTAATAGATAAGAGGATGACATTTATGCCTTTGATTGAGTAATGATTTAATGAAAAGGGATTTCATGAATTGCAAAGATTAGAATACCCCCTTGTAAGATGAATCACATGGGCATGCTATGAACTAAGGTTAGTGAAGTATAGTATCTTCCCTAGGTGGATCAGGCAAATCACTTCAAATGTTCCTCGATGCGACTTGTACCCTAGTGACAATGTATTACGTAAGAGGTTTCAAGCTATCAGTGGTTAATTATGGATCAACATTAAGTTGAATCAATAATGGATGGATAAAAGTTACAAAGTTTGAGATGAGATTATGCCATCATTCTTAAGATGAACAATGACGAGGAGGCATTAGAAAACTTAGATTTATACATATAGGATAAGCTAAAAAAGCGTAACCTGGAGTTGGGCAGTAGATATCGGTAATAATAAACTAAAGTAAGTGTTATGGTATATTATAACCTACCTAGATTTAGTAAAGCCACAAGCATAGATAACCGAGGCTATGAAACAAGATATAGAAATAGTCATAAGTTCGACAAAGAACCAAGCAAAGACTTCAGTACACCTATAGATGACTAGAAGGAGAGCTTGTCATAGTTCTATACATGTTCAAAAAGTGCAGCCTAGAGATTGGCTAAAGGCTAGAGGAAAAAGAAGAGAAGGGTCACATAGTCACACATACAAGGACAAAGTCGTACATGCTGCATGATAGAAGGTAACAATAGTTACGAGATTGGATGAATTCCGACCACAAGTCGTGGTGTGAGAAAGTGGCATAAAGGAAGGAATTCCATGGCCTTAAGATTTATTCACAGAACAGTTGCATGATGGAAAAGACAATATTAAAGTATTCGTAAGAGCTATAGGTTATGAGACTGATAAGTGTATAAGTCAACATTCGAAGATGAATGTTCCAAAGGGGGGAATGATGATACACCCCATGTTTTCATACGTTAGAGTACATCGTAAGTCAATTGATGTAATCTCAGAAAATATGTTTTGTCGAAAGTCGACAAGTTGGGAATGTTATAACATGTACTTTTGGGGTGAGACTAGGGTTATTAACATGATAAGGAGGCTATGTTATTATTTATTTTATTCATATGATTGTCGTGTGTTATGTTTTGAAGCTAAGCGAGTTGTGGAACAAAAGATCGCAAAGGTCATCACAAGTTACATTCAAATATATACTGAATATTAGGTCAAATGTAGCAAAGCTCTTCTCCCAATATACAAGGAATTAAGGGATTCTCCACCTCGAAAATTGAATATTTATGAGTCTAATTTATAACACATTAAACTGTTTGTCGATACGACATCAGAGTATAGCGATATTTGCATATTCGCGAGAGTGCACTAGTAGCTCCCAATGGGACCCACTTAAGTGGTGGACGACTCTTGAACATTTTAACGGCATTGGACGCCTAAGTTTTAGCTTTTTTCGACCAAGGAAATTTCCCAAACTCTCTCAATACCTCTCTAAAAGTTCTCCAAGGTTCCAAGTCTAATGCAAGGTTGTTTTACCTAGACCTATCCTCAAAAGTTAGCCTAAGTGAAGAAAAGAGTCTCTATGGTGTTGTAATGCCATTAGGGTGCTTGTAATCTAAGGGAAGCTTTGGTTCAAGTTTTTTCTGATTATTTAAAGTATGTAGAACACTCTATTTCTTTGGCTTAAGCTTATATATGCATTGTTTAAGTTATTTGGATGAAGAATTACAAGATAGAACTTGAAGTTGTATAAAATGTTGTTGTCTCTTATTGGACTATTTTGGAGTTGTGTATATGACTTCATATAGCTGGAAATCACGGGGAATGGATTGGTTATAATGTTCGTATTGTTGTTATGCTGGTAAATATTTTTAGTATGTTGATGATGTTTTAAATAGTCGAATAAGCAACCACATAATACCTAGAAGTTGCCCATATTGTTGTAATATATTGTTGGATTGTTTGATGTTACTTTTATGATGGATATAAGGTTGGAATGTCATGCCAATATATGTTTTTATATTCTGGACTGTTTGAAGGTGTTTTAAGTACAGGGGAGATGGTAAAAAGAGTTGGGTTTTGGTTCCAATCCAAGTTAACCGCTCTTCGTGTTAAGTAGTAGTTGTGTTGGTAACATTTGTGCACTAATTGTTATGTAGGANCTTTCGCAAATGACACTATACTTAGAAGTAATAGGGATGCCTATTGTCACGACCCAAAATCCAACTAGTCATTATGGCACCTAAACCAACCCGTTAGGTAAGCCAATTACCAACTATCCAATTCCAATAATAATTATTAAAGCAATTTAAGTGAATATAGGTCTTAATCTTATAAATCCCCAAACTTAAATATTTGTTTCAAGAACTCAAGGTTTGTGGTGCCGAGGTAGGCTAAGGTGTAAGGTCCCTTGAATTTCTATTGCTAATTCGGTTGATTTCGAGCTTAGGAATACAATTTAATTTAGACTCGAACCACATGAGAATTACTGGAGTGAATAAAGTTATTTGGATACTTGGGGATAATAATTCTATTAATCTTTGAGTGTTGTAATAATGGGTAACGTTTGGATGTTAGTTTCAAAGCAATACGACTAAAGAAAACACAGTGAGCTATCTCCACATAGCACAACTATAGCACAAGAGGGAAGTAGAAGATTTTAGCAAACCAGTGAGCTAAAGCCTTATAGCACAGGGATTGCACCAGTGGAAACTATTGTACCTGATTTTAGCAAATTAGTGAGCTAAAGCCTTATAGCACAGGGATAGCACTGATGGAAAAATACTGTACCTGGGCCTATTAATACCTGAGCGGGGAGAGAGAAAAATAAATGGATTTCAAGACTAGGGCTTTTCTTTCCATCACCCATCCGGCCAAGGCTTCCAATACACACTTATGGTGAGTTTCTAAGTGTGTTTTTATGTTGATTCCACTTCTCAATCACTAGTTACAAAAAGGTTTTGTATTGGATTCCATAGGATTTCTTCAAAATCTCAAGAACACCCCAAAAATTGACTTTCAAGATTTTGTCTACAAGAGGTAATCTTTCACCCTTAAACCTACATGCATGGATTGATAGTGAATATATGAGAAATGAATAAGTACTAACATTTATGATTTGGTGATTGGAATCCATAATTAATTAAACTAGATTATTGGGTATTGTAGAGATTTTGTAATGAGTTAATTAGTAAAATTTGGTAGATGTGAGTTCATTGATGATTATAATGGTGCTAAGATGGTAGTTAGTGGATAAAGGATGTTGTAGTATCTCTTTTTGGTGGTAAGGAAGGATTGATGGATGAAGAAACACCATTACTAGAGCTATTTGAATGCCATGCAGTCTGGGTGTTTGATAAATTCCCAAAACGACCAATATCCTGGAAATATTTACTAATATTGGTCCAATTGAATTTTGTTGATGTAGATTGAAGTTTTAAGAGTAGTGGGTGGCTTTAGCAGCACTAAAGAGCTCCATCAAGGTATGTTGGCTAAACTTTCTCTCTTGAAATTGAATTCCATAATATTCTTAAGACTCTTAATTGCTCATATGTGTACCTAAAGTTTTGATTGTAAATGTCTTATTGTTGATAACATATAAATGTGGTTGGAAATAAAGTAATTGAATTGGGGATATAGATTGTGGCCAACGTACCAAGAATTGAAGTTATGACTGTGGCTAGTAGTGCAAATGATTTGAGAGAATGAGATAAAGATTATGAAATGAGCCTTGACTCAACTGTATTAAAAGTAATTTGGAAAATAGAATTTGCCCAAGAGCTTTTGTACTCAATTCATGCCCATTAGTGGCTGCTTTAACTAATGCTTTGCTTTATAAATATATCCAGTGTGATTCGAGTTCTATATACTCGTGTGTTGAAATTGTACATTGTCATTTATGGGGAAGAGTATTGCAAGAGTAAATGGTGTATTGATTGTTTATGAGTTTTCATGTGTGTTTCTATTGTTGGTTGGTATGCCTAATTCTTTGGGAAAAAATCATTTCTGTTTGTAGTCCCCATTTCAAATGGATTGGAAGTATATGATTTCTGAAATTTTCTATATGTCGACATTAGATGGTGATATTTGAAATTGAAACAGGTGAAAGAGTGGAATATGAAATACGGCCATCGTGCCAGGAATAAAGAATCCCGTGAATGGCCAAATGAGCCTAGGAAATATTGTCATTATGAATGACTGAAAATACTAATGAAATTTGGATAATGCGAAAGATGTTGAGGTCTGTAAAATTGTATTTATGTTACCTCTGTGTGCAAATAAAATGAAAATAAAATGTTTTTGCAAGCATCATTAGCAAAACCGAGGAAGGATGGGTCATAAGGCCAACACCAGAAACTACACGTCCCGGTGTAGGGGTGGATTGGGATTATTCTCCTTATTTTGAATGAACTTAGAAACTTTGGGAAATTGTGATATTATTCTCCTTAATTTGGATGAAACCGGAACCTTTGTGGATTGGAAATGTCAACCCACACGGCATATGTGGGAAGGCGGCCTAGCTGATCGGGTGAAGATCAGATGCCATATTGCGCATTTGGTGTTATTGCTCTTGGTAACAACTTTGTTTTGCATTACTCGTCAAACCACATTGTTCGTGGGGAGATGTCCTAGCCGATCGGGCATGATCGAACTCCGTGCTAACAAAGACGGTGGTATATCGGTGCTAATGATCTCCCCACTAAAATTATATATGAAGTTTATATTTTGAAAATTATTTTGTTTTAACTAGACATTTGGATATTGTTGATTGTGACTTGTTGTTTCTATATGTCATTTTTTTTATGTGCATTCTATTTTGTAAGAGGACTTTTAGCTATACATACTAATGCTATTCGACAGTACTAACGTCCCTTTTTCTTGAGGCACTGCATCTGTTTAATTGATGCTGGTGCTTCTACAACATGCGGCATTGATCAATGATAGCAGTACACTCTTTTCAGCTGATATGGTGAGCCCCACTTCATTTCGGGGTCATATATCTTTTGTTTCTCCTGTACTGTGTTTTGAGGTATAGCTGAGGCCTTGTTGCCGGTATTTCTATATTACTCTTCTATTGTACATATATCTTGGATATTATGAATGAAGCTGCTAATGGGAATGAAATGGAATTTATTAATGAAATCTTTTCAGTCTTGATTAATGGAGTACGTCTCCTCTTTATTAATGGATGAGTTTGGATATAAGGTAATCTAACAGGCTTGCTCGGCTGGGTTCTCTCGGTTGAGCGCCGGTGGCTCTCCCAGAGTTTGGGGCACGACAAACTTGGTATCAGAGCCTGAGGTTTTAAAGTGTCCTAGGATGTCTCGGAGCCGTGTCTAGTAATGTCCTTCTTATTGGTGTATTGTCGACCACATCTATAATGAGGAGGCTACATGGACATTTAGGAAATTTCACACTTCTTTGATATTCCAGATCGTGCAATAGAGCTCAAAAAAGAGAGTTAATTTCCTCGTTACGTATCATTTATCATATGAGTAACCCACGGGTTCGAGGCAGCAAGAAGGAAATGAAAACATCAGTTGCTAGGGAAAATGTCCCTGTTCCTATTAATGTCACCACTCCACTAGATCATATGGTGAGAGAACGTAAGAAACGAAAGAGGGTTGTTTGTACCAATAAGCCTAAATGTTTGATATGAAATAATAGCCACTCAGGTTTATGTAAGATTATTCTCGAACCATGTTATGGTTGTGTAAAGAGGGGTCACAAGAAGAACAAATGCCCTAGGTTGGGTAAACCCATCCCGATCTGCCCGACATGCGGAAAGAAACATTTGGCATCGTGTTGTGAGTATGCTCAGGAGCGTGTTAGGGGTGGCGGGTATTGGGAAATTATGAAGGCCCACACAGCAAACCAGTACAGATATTGTTACTCCCGTCCTGAAGGCTTGGATGAAGGATAAGGGGGATGTTTATAATGTATGCAAAAAGGGTAAAAGTTATGTTAGTGGGATGAGTCAGCTTAGCGGACCTCCTATTCGTTGCGTAAAATGTAGGAGATGTCATTCGAGGGTACGTCACTATGGTACCAATGTATGTTATGGATGTGGATTCGAGGGGCGGTGTTTCATGTATCCATGTTGAAGAAGGTGGTTGGAGATCTGTCGCTCATTATTATGATTGAGATTATAGAGGTTAATGAGGAATTGACTTATGAAGAGATTCCAATTGCCATTCTTGATAGGTAAGTCCGAAAGCTGAGAAACAAAGAGATTTCCTCCGTGAAAGTCATATGGTGAAACCAACATGTCAAAGTGGCCACCTGGGAAGCCGAGGAAGAGACGGAGAAGAAGTATCCTCATTTGTTTGAATAGCTATGTAGTTGTGTCCATGATGTTAAAAGCTAACTTTCTACAAATGATGTTTCCCCTGAACAGCTTATGTGAAGGATACTCCTTCTTGGTCATGTAATGTTTATGGCATTGTGGTCGGTGTTATTTCCATGTTATTTTTCATCGTAATATCATAATTATGCTGTTAGGACTGGTTTTGGTATTCTCTAGCAGGTTGATAGGCCCAATTATAGGGGAGACTCTAGCGAAAGTTTTAGAAATTTAGAGAGTTAGTCAAAATTTGGAACTGCCGGTATGCAGAGTAATAATTGGGTCACATTGGATGCTAATGGTGGATTCTGAGCCTCATTCGAGGATGAATGATCCTAAGTGGGTGAAGATGTAAGGCCCCGTAAAATTTCAACTAAAATTAGGGGTTTCATGGTGCCGAGCTAGGCTAATAAATTTGATGGTTGTAAAAACTCTTAGCGGTGAGCTTGCTGGCCGAAGTATGAACTCTTTGGGTTGAATAGAGCATAGGGAAGTTGAAGAAAAATTGTTGCAGAACAGAGCGTTTCTGCGGTCCATTATGCGATCGCAGAACTTATATGCAGACTGTAGATCTGCCGCAGAGCGAAGCAGAGAAATGGGCCAATTTTGGAGGTCGTTTTGCGGTCAACTATGAGATCGCATAATCATTTCGCTGGCCGTACATCCGTCGTAGAACACATGAATTCAGAGGGTGATTCTATGGTCCATTATGCTGCCGCATAATTGATATGTGGGCCGCAGACTTGGCCGTACAGTGGACCATACCAGACCATCCAAGAGTTTGGGATTATTTCTGCGGTCCATTTTGCAAGTTGCATACCTCATCTGCGGTGCACTCTGGGACCGCAGAGTTGAGTTCGGAGGGTCCATTTTCTGATTTTTAAAACCCAACCCCATTTGATTAAAATCCATTGGGTCTCATTTAGAAGGCAAAAATCTGCCATTTTAGAGCGAGGGGAATGCTTTTGAGAGAAAGGATGAAGCCCCAAGAACTTGTTTCATCAACCTTTGCTTAAACTTTGAAATTCAACAAGGAAAACTTACAAGGTCTTCACCCAAGAGGTAAGATTCTACTCCCTAGCCCTCAATTTCGGGATTGGACTGAAAGTACGCAATTATAAGTGTTATTCTTGAGTGCTATTTATGCATGCATGTACCATCAAGGTCGGTGGGAAGGTTATTGAGCTCAAATGTGTAAACGTTGGGTTGTGGGATGAAGGAATCCCCCATAGGAGAACCTTGAAACCATAATGCACACCTACTGCTTGATAAAATGCTCAAATGAGCTGAAATTTTGAATATCTTCCTAATTATGGTTCAAATTTGTCATGTTTCTAATAGATTGAAGTAGCTAGGATTTTCGGAACATTGTAGTAATTTAAGGAAGCTCAAGCTAGGTATGTTGGCTAAACTCCTCTTGTAGAAATCGAATTCCATGATGTCCTCATAAGTTGCAATTGTGTTTGGCACAATTTCTTATTTCCATGTTCCGAGTCCTTCCTAATATATTTGATAATTCTAATATAAGTGGTGCATTTAAAGTTGTATATACTCAAAATGTGTTCAAAATGTTCCTATCATAAAATTATTCCCTCCGAGAATGCAATCTAGTATGATTAATGTACAAAAGGTCTAGTAATTTAAAATCATGTTTCAATTGCAAGTTAGTATACCTAATTGTGGAAGAGAAGCTCAAAATAACCTAACCCCAAAACTACACGTGCCAGTGTAGGAGTTATTAAGGGGTAAATCCCCATATTGATGTAATGAGATTGTTTCCCCTTATCTATCCCCTAACTTGACACCTTTGTACTGTTTGAGGCTCTCATTAGTTTCATATTTCCTTCTCCTTTTACTGTTACTCATTCTATTGACAGGGTGTTTAGTTTTACATACTAGTACTATTACATACATATTAACGTCCCCTTGGACCGGGGCGTTGCATCTTTAATGGATGCAGGTCGTTCCATAACAGGCTGTATAGATTAGTGATAGAAGTACACCATCTCCTAAGCTGACTTTGTGAGCCCCACTTCATTTCGGGGTCTTGTATGTCCTGTCCGCTATGCATATTGTTTTGAGGTATAGCCAGAGCCTGATTGCGGCACCATCATGCTACTCTTTTTTATATATTAGAGGCTCTGTAGACGTAGCGTCAGTGGTACCTTTGTTTTTGGAAGTCAAATTAGAAATGTTTTATTTGTATCATATGTTTCCACTTCTAAACTATGAAGGTGTGATGTAATATTTTGGGAAATCTTGAATGAAGTTCTAACAGTAATGAAATTTGGATTGTTCTTGTAACCTTATCATTGTCTAATTAATGAAACATATCGTCTCTTTATTCATGGGTGCTTTCGGATAGAAGGCATTTTATAAGCATTCTTGGCCGGGTTATCTCGGCGAGGGTCGGTTGTGCACTCCGAGGTCGAGTCGTGACGCATCAATTAACTTATGATGTACTTTTATGTACGAAAATATGGGGTATAACAAACTTGTATGAAATAACAATTAAACATTTTATGTTATTGAATAATTATGTATTTGTTATAAAAATTCTTATTTTTGTCTTGAATATTTTCTATTTAAGATAAGCTTGTTTAGATGATTAATCTTGTTAAGTATACAACATACACAAATTTAAATGATGATTGGAAACTATAATGACCAAGCTGGTTGTTTTGTGTATTTTATCCTTGTTTCCCTCTTTGAAGCTTCCTCTATGTGTACTTATAGTTGTGTGACTATTGGGGATGGTTGGTTGGGTTTCGGGGAGGTTTTGGTTTGATTTGAAATACATAGTTCCTAGTTTGGAAGTTTAAGATGGAAGTGTAGGCCAAGTTTGACTTTTGTAGAAACAACCCCGAAACGGTATTTTGATGGTCCCAATGGGTTTGTATAGTGATTTTGGAATTATATAGTATACCCAGAATTGAATTCAGAGGTTCCTAGGATGAATTGGCTCTTTTTGCTGAAAGCTGAATATTTGAAGGTTTCAAAATTTCTAATTTTGACCATGAGTTGACTTTGTGTCTATCGGGATTGAATTTTTGTTTCGGGACATGAAATAGATCCATTTTATCATTTGAAACTTATGTGTAAAGTGTAGTGTCATTCCAAGTTAGTTTGGTAGGAATCAGACGCTCAGTTGTGATTTTTGAGGGCTCCGTTGAGTTTCAGACGTGTTTTAGAATGTTGGCACTTGTTTCAGTATTACAGATGTTGTTCGTGCTGCAGATCTTGCAAATGCAAGAACCAGTTTGCATTTGCAAGCCTCACATTAGAGGTATCAGTCGCATTTGCGAAGGGGTTTGGGGCCTGGGCATGTCACTTTTGCGACCTTGTGGTCAGTTTTGCAACGTTGACTGGTAGAGTGAAACTTTGCTGTTGCGAAGACAGTGGTCGCATTTGCGACATCCTCTAGTTTTAGCAGGCTTCACATTTGCTGTCAATGGGTTGTACTTTCAGAGTTCGCATTTGTGGAGGTCCCATTTGCGATCCCCAGATCGCAAATGCGACATCTGTAGCTACTTTTTAATATGGATTTCGGGACTTAGACTCATTATTTCATATTTTGAGATTGGGAGCTCTGTTTGAGGTGATTTTAAGGCATTTTCACCAATTTGGGTTGGGTAAGTTTTCTCGACTCAGATTTGATTATTTTTCATTAATCTCATATTTTATTTAGCATTTAATTGATGAATCAATGAGTAAAATTGGTGTTTCTGACAAAACATTTCTAAACATAAAAATTGAGATTTGAGAGTCAATTTTGTAAGGCCCTGTTAAAAGTTTCCTAATAATTTAAGATTTTAATGTGTGCCCACGATATTGAGAAATAACGTATTTGAGTATTAAAGGAGACCCGTGGGATGGAACCACAGCATTTTGAAATGAAAATATATGTTTATGGTGTGTTGGAAAATACTAAGGCGTTTTGTGAATGGCAAGAACTTGTGTGGAACAAGTTAGATACATTAAGTGGAAAAGATGTCTCAATTCTCACAAGATCCAAATTCAAACGCATGCTAATTTCAAACTATAAAGACTTAGGAGGTTATATACCAATCAAATTAAAGCTCTTTGCGTGTAGTTTCCAACGCATTAAACCGTTCATCATTTAGATATTTTTACAGAATGTTATGGCCATTTTACCGGACTTATGCCATATGTGCGCCCAGATGCGTGGATGCGCATCTTAGAGGGTATTCTGCCTCAGGTGCGTGACCAGATGCGTGGTCACTTGCCCAGGTGCGTGACCACACACGTAGGAGCCTATTAAATACCCCCAAGGTCAGGTAGAGCAAGGGACTAAGTCATTTCTTGAGCTAGGGCTTGCATATCAAGGGAAATCCGCCCAACACTTCCCTCCCATATACCAAGGCAATGTTTTTGGAGTAATTTGAGTTGATTACTACTTCTAAACACCTATATTAACAAGGATTAATCTTGAAGATCCACAGATTTTCATTCAAATCCCCAAATTGGTCAAGAACCTTACAAGTTGGGATTTTCAAGAGTCTCACTACAAGAGGTATGTCTGTCATCTCTAACTTATCTATGGTGATTATTATATATGAAATATGTGTTATAACTTATGGTATGGTGTTTGGAAGCCATAAGTTACCAATTTAAATACATAACCATTGTAGAGATTGAAAGGTGATTATATGATGGAATTTTGTTGGTTGGGTTTGGATGGATGGTCATGTATGTTATGTTGGAAGTTAAGAATTGTTTAAGAATAATGTGGCATAAATTGTTGGTAAATGGTAGTAGTTGGATGAACTAGTTATATGGTTAAGAGCTGTAGAGATTCATGGCTACTAGGTGTTTGATAAAGTGCCTAAATGGACTAAATTATGGAATTTATTACTAATATTGGTCCCATTGGATATTGTAAATGTAGATTAACGTTTCTTAGTGTAGTGGATCATCGTAGTATTATTAGGGGGCGAATTCCAGGTATTTTGGCTAAACTACTCTATTAGAATTGAATTTCATGATGTTACTGTAAGTTTCAAGCATGGTTGGCTCAAGTTCCTAATTCATATGTTCCGAGTTATTCGGAATGAGCCTTATGTCGAAAGATATATGTTCAATATACGGTTTGTGTATTAAAATGTTATGGCTTTGAGTCATGTTCCAAATGAAACTAGTATGCCAAATTGTGTGAGAAAAACTCGACATGCTTAAGACTTTTAATTGCTCAAATGCATACCCAAAGTCTTGATTGGAAATGCCTTGTTGTTGATAATCTATAAAGATGCTCGAAAGTGAAAAAAATGAGTTGAAGATATAAAGTGTGGCCACCGTACCAAGAATGAAAGTTATTCTTGTAGCTAGAGGTGCCAATGAAATGAGATGATGTGAGAAAGATTATGAAATGAGCCTTGATTCAACTATTCCAAAATTACTTCAAAAGTAGATATGTCCTCAAGTCATGCTCCAATGTGGCTGTTTTAACTAATGATATGCTTTATGAGTATTTTCAATGTGTTTTGCATTCTTACATATTCGTGAGTGGAAATTGTGTATTTCCCTTTCTGGAAAAATTATTTCAAGAATAAATGATGTGTTACTCGTTTATGATTTTAACTTGTACTTCGATTGTAAATCATTTTACTCCATTTCTTGTAAAGAAATCCAATGTGTTTAATGTATTCATTACTAATGAACCTAAATTTGTGATTTTAGGGATATTCTATTTGTTGATATTTACGATCATGATCCATGAAATGAAAGTGTGGAATATGAAATATGGCCACCGTGACACGAATGATGAATCATATATATGGCCAAGAGAGCCAATGAAATAATGATGTTGTAAGTGGTTGAAAGTACCAATGAGGCTATATACAGTATGAAAAGTTAGGAGGTAAATGCATTTGCATTGATGTTTCCTTTGTATGCAAATCAAAAATATTTTTGGGAGTATTGATAGTTACCGAGGAAGGGTAGGATGAAATGCCCTAACCCCGAAACTACACGTACAGGTGTAGGAGTGGATTGTGATTATTCCCCTTATTTGGGATGAGATTGATGTGATAAAATTATTTCCCTTATTTGGTAGGAGATTGTTGTGATAAAATTATTTCGCTTAATTGGGATGAGATGATTGATAGAAAAGGATGATGTTTATCCACACGGCATTGTAGTGAGATGGCCTAGCCGATATATAGAATTGTTTGCTTGCTAGAAAAACCAATGTCATGAGCAATTGAGAGAGTAGAAAAAAGAATTGAGAATGAAAGAAAGCTCGATTGCATTAATGAAAGCTATTACAGAAAAGCAACACAGTGTCAGGGGAAGAGACACCAATATATAGAATTGTTTGCTTGCTAGAAAGTTTGATTGCTTCATCCCCCTTAATAATGCTTAAAAGAAAATAAACCAAAGTTACATAACTTGACCAAACTAAGTTGTAGAAGCACACTTAAAGAAAATGCAATAAAACTACTCTATATTTACAATAAAAAGGACTTAGTCTTCTACAAGGTAGAAACAAGTCTGTTGGCAGCAACTTTCTCTTTAGCATCAAGGTCTGCGTGCGCGGCGCTGTTGGCATCTGTCTATGACTGGGCACTAGCGATGGCTAGCGGTGGGGTGATAGAGGCACATGTGCGCTTGTCACTTGGAGCTGCCGAGACCACGGGGCTGACCGTGGCGCTGGGCGTTAGGAGGCTTGCCAGGACGCCACGGGGCGCGTCCAAAGGGACATGGGGCATGGCTGGAAAGCCGCCTATGACATTGTCCCCCACCTGAGTTGGCGACTTCCTCGGTGCCTTACTTACAAGATAATCATCAAGTAGGCTCTTGTAGGCTTTGAGGTTGGTCCCCTCTCCTGTGTGTTCTTCTCTGCATCACATCCCTGCCATTTTACCAAGAACTCCTGGTGATCTTTCCTTGAGACGTGAATCACTCGATCATCAACAATAGCTTCAGCACGCCTTTTCCCAGTTGAAATGGGGACTCGAATACTAGGTACTGTGAGTTGGCTCCGTGAAGGATCCCCCATATATTCCCGAAAAGGTTTCAGGAGACTGACCTGGAAAATGGGATGGATTTCCCACCAAGCTGGGGTATCCACCCGGCATGCAACTTTCCCAATGTGCCTTTTAGTGGACAAGGGNTCCCCGCACTCTTATGTTATTGTATTGTCCTTGTGCACATTAGTTTTGAGTTGTGAGACTATATTTTGACATGAGTATTGATTTTGTTGTTTAATGATATTGTGGAACACGTGGACATGATGTGTGGGTTGATTGATCNTGGAAAGCCGCCTATGACATTGTCCCCCACCTGAGTTGGCGACTTCCTCGGTGCCTTACTTACAAGATAATCATCAAGTAGGCTCTTGTAGGCTTTGAGGTTGGTCCCCTCTCCTGTGTGTTCTTCTCTGCATCACATCCCTGCCATTTTACCAAGAACTCCTGGTGATCTTTCCTTGAGACGTGAATCACTCGATCATCAACAATAGCTTCAGCACGCCTTTTCCCAGTTGAAATGGGGACTCGAATACTAGGTACTGTGAGTTGGCTCCGTGAAGGATCCCCCATATATTCCCGAAAAGGTTTCAGGAGACTGACCTGGAAAATGGGATGGATTTCCCACCAAGCTGGGGTATCCACCCGGCATGCAACTTTCCCAATGTGCCTTTTAGTGGACAAGGGTCCAATTTATTTTTGCAATAGGCGAGGGTCATGGACCCTTGAAAACAAGTACCACTTTGGGATTTTGACCATCACTTTGTCTCCTACTTGATATTCAATGAAGCGATGATTTTGATCAGCATGCCTCTTCATCTGCTTTTGGGCTTTGACAAGACAGCTCCGCACTATCTCCAAATTTCACTTCCATTTTTTTGAGAAGCTAGAAGCTCGAGGAGATTTTGACATCTTTGGTGCATTCATACTGTGTGGGAGTAGCGGTTGTTTTTCGAGAACAATTTCAAATGCGCTTTTGTTGGTACTAGAGATTGTTTGTGAATTGAAACACAGTTAAGCAGCATTCAGAAGCTTCACCCAGTCCTTCTGTGATCCGATTATGAAGTGGCAGAGATATTCCTCCAGCATGCCATTGAATGGCTTCGCCTAGCCATCAGATTACGAAAGCAAACTTGAACTATGACTCAATTTTGACCTGAGGCACTTAAAGAGTTTTGTCCAAACATTTCTAGTGAAGCATGAGTCACGATCACTAACGATATCTTTAGGCAGGCCCCAATATTTGACGACATGAGAGAAAAAGATTCAAGCTATTTTTTCTGCTGATATATATTGTGGGGCTGCTATAAAGAAAAGGACTTGGGCTACTACAAGGTAGAAACAAGTCTGTTGGCAACAACTTTATCTTTAGCATCAGGGTCTGCGCGCGTGGCATTATCTATGCGCGCAGTGATGTTGGCATCTGCCTGTGGCTGGGCGCTGACGATGGCTAGCGGTGGGGTGACAGAGGCACATGCGTGCTTGTCACTTGGAACTGCCGAGACCACGGGGCCGCCCGTGGCGCTGGGCGTTAGGAGGCTTGCTAGGACACCACGGGGCGCATCCAAGGGGTCATGGGGCATGGCTAGAAAGCCGCCCATAACAGTACTAACGTCCCTTTTGTCGGCGATACTGCATCTTCAATGGGGGAAGGTGGTTCATCAGCGGGCAACTTTGGTCCTCATTAGCCGTTACTCCCTATTCAGAAGGTTTTGGTGAGACCTACTCTTTTCCGGGCCTGATGTCATTTGATGTTGTAATTTGTATTTTGAGGTATAGCCGGGGCCTTCTTGTCGACATTTCCATATTACTCGTTTGTTGTACTTAGAGACTTTTGTAGACATGTTGTGGGTGGTGTTTGATGTTGGGAATTAAACTAGAAGTGTATGTATTTGGCAAACATGTTTTCATTATATCTATAAACTCGTAATATTTTGAAAATTACTAATGAAGCTTCTAATGGAAATGAAATGGGAGTTGCTAATGAAATTGTTTTAGTGTTTAATTAATGGAGTGCATCTCCTCTTTATTCATGGTTGAGTTTGGGTAGAAGGAAATCTAACAGGCTTGCTCGGCCGGGTTCACTCGGTTGAGCGCTGGGCGCGCTCCTCGAGTTTGGGGCGTGACAAATTTGCACTTGGTTTTGAAAACTAAACATATATTTGGGCTCGTAAGGTAATGGTTAGTCGACATCTACCCCTCGACTCAGGCTTTGACCGTCGGGGCC